>OY720678.1:7684231-8059620 GCA_963170755.1 Amphimallon solstitiale | reverse complement strand
TTGCAGATGTCCACGTTTCGAGGTCCCCTGATACCAAAAAATTGGTTTTTAAAAGATGTCTGTGTGTCTGTGTGCGTGTGTGTGTGTCTGTGTGGGTGTGACCACGATAGCGGTCAAACCGCTGTAGATATCAATTCCAAATTTTGTATTTCCGTGTATAATCTTCCTCTTGAGAACTGATTAGATTTTGAGCAAAATCGGCAGACCGGAAGTAGTAGTTTACTTCAGTGAAAAAATCGAAATTTGCAAATATTTCGTCAATTACTAAGTTTAAACAAATTTATAAAGAATTCATATGTACTTAAAATTAAAATTGAGAACAATTTTATTTGAAAAGTTTTTCGAAATTCCTACCGGAAGTAGGTCTTTTACTCTTATCGAAAATCGTTTTTTTGCGAATATTTCGCAAATCAAGCTTTTTAGACAGGTACGTTACGTGTATAAAAGTATTTAAAACATAGTTTTAATATCTTTTGTATAAAAAAGATTTCAAAATTCGCACCGAATAGCGATTTTTGGCAAATATGTCGTAAATTATGCATTCTATATATATTTATTAAGAGTACAAAAGTATTTAGAGTTATATTTGCAATATTTTTTGTATACATGAAATTTCAAAATTCGGACCGGAAGTAGCACTTTTACTCTTAGCGAGTAGCACTTTTTTTCGAATATCTTGCAAAGTATGCATTCTATAGCGATTTATTAAGAGAATGAAAGTACTTAGAATAGGATTTTGAATAAGTTTTGTATAAAAAAATTCTGAAGATTGTATAGTTTGAAACGCTCATACGTATAAGAAAGTCGTGTGGTGGCCACACCTCATTTTTTTTAATGTTGCAAAGAGCCAGAGTTTTTTGAAATTTTTACTGTCGTGTCGACCGGGACGTACTCTTTGCTGGTCGAGCGAGCAGGCGCGAAATGTTACTTTACAAGCGGCGAGTACAAAAAATACTTTTTGCTTTGTTAATTTAGATGAAGAATCAAGGATTGGGGTTTTAGTGTGAACCAGTAGGTATCACCATTCGGATCAAGATATCTTCTGCGTCACCCACACTCTTTTTACATAGGTAGATTAATATGAAAATTATGCACATTACTAATATGATATAATATTCTTCGATATCGAAAAAGAACATGCACATACATCACACACTTATAAGCAGTATCCTGAAAGAAGAAAATATGAAATTTAAAGATATGTCAGTTGTAGTTAATTATTAAGGATATAAAATTAGATTAAAATTTCCCATGTGCAGAGGAATTGAACGCATTAATATAATATAAGGATATTTATGATTAATAAATTACTACTGAAAATGTACCTATTTCAAACTACAGTGAAAAAAAACGTAAAACGAGTGTGAATTGTGCTTCTAGCATTATTAATGCTTCTTAACAAACGTCTATGTGGAATTAATCCAAATCAAAAAAATGAGGTGTGGCCACCACACGACTTTCTTATACGTATGAGCGTTTCAAACTATACAATTTTAAGAATTGTTTTATACCAAACTTATTCAAAATCCTATTCTAAGTACTTTCATTCTCTTAATAAATCGCTATAGAATGCATACTTTGCAAGATATTCGAAAAAAAGTGCTACTCGCTAAGAATAAAAGTGCTACTTCCGGTCCGAAATTTGAAATTTCATGTATACAAGAATTATTGCAAATCCAACTCTAAATACTTTTGTACTCTTAATAAATATATATAGAATCCATAATTTACGACATATTGCAAAAAATCGTTATTCGGTAAGAGTAAAAGTGATAGTTCCGGTCCGAATTTTGAATTTTTTTTATACAAAAGATATTGGAAATTAAGTTCTAAATACTTTTATATTCGTAGCGTACCTGTCTAAAAAGCATGACTTGCAAAATATTTACAAAAAACTGATTTTCGATAAGAGTAAAAGACCTACTTCCGGTAGTAATCTCGAAAAACTTTTTAGATAAAATGGTTCTCAATTTTAATTTTAAGTACATATGAATTCTTTATAAATTTGTTTAAACTTAGTAGTTGACGAAATATTTACAAAATTCGATTTTTTCACTAATGTAAAGTACTACTTCCGGTCTACCGATTTTACTGAAAAACTAATCATATCTCAAGAGGCAGATTATACACGTAAATACAAAATTTGGAATTGATATCTACAGAGGTTTGACCGCTATCGTGGTCACACACACACACAGAGAGAGAGAGAGAGAGGGGGGGGAGAGATTTTTTAAAAACGACTTTTTTGGTATCAGGGGACTTCAAAACGTGTACATCTGCAAAAATCTCGAGGTCGAAAATGTTCGTCATCACAATACTTCCTTATACTACTAAGAAAGTAAAAGGAACGAACTCTGGCTAACTAGATATTTCATTTCCTTGGATTTACATTAAATAAATTAAAATATTACCTAATACGATAGCGATTCGTTTTTGAAACTTATCATAAATCTTTAATACATATCATAAATTCGATAGTAAACAAGAATTGGAATTACAGAGGAACTCTTTTAATTCAGAAATATGAAATGGAAGTCAAATATAAACCAGGTGAAGAAATCATTCCCGCAGACGTTTTTAGTAGATAAGATAGTACTAAGCAAAACAATTTAAGCAATCAATTTAGTTACCTCAAAGAAAAGGTTGATTTTCAATGAAATATATCACAAGAAGACCTGCGACAGTCAGCAGTGTTTCATGATGTTAAGAAGTTGATAGATTCATCAGGTACTTATAAAGGTATGGTCAGCTAAGGATGGCATTATTATCAAACAAATAGGTAACATGAATAACATACTACAGATGTTACGAATTATAATCATCAAATCTATTTACATAATGGTGCTTGCCAGTGTTTTGTACTATCTACAAAAGCTTATTATTGTTTGACCGATTAAAAGATTGTCTGTCAAAGTACCGTAGTGAAAGAAGAGTTAGGCAGTTCGTCCACCGAGAAAACCAATACGCGGCAACCAATCGCTTAAAACCAAGCAACCAGTCGCGCCGGTAACCAACACATTAACTACCTATCCGTTCACCGCGGCGACTACGACCTATTGTGAAAGGTAAAATCCGGATGAACTCAACATTTTTTGCGCCTTTAAGTATAGGTTCCCAGTAATGACATCCTTGTCGAACGACTAAATCCTTCGAAATGGTTTCCTCGTTGAACCAAAAAGTAAGCAATCAATTACCCGCGACCGGTTGCCACATATTGTTTTCTTTTTTTGGTTCACGAACGGCCTTAGAATAATATCAGTTGATTTTGTATAAAATTTATCACTACTTGGTTTTAAAGGATATCACAGAATATGTGATATATTTTCAAAATATATAAAATTAATACCTACACAGAAGTGCAATATAGAAACAATATTAATTTTTTTAAAAAAAATTAATAAATTCAAATGCAGTGAGGTCTTGTAACATATTTCACTAATCAGGCAAATATGAACTAGAACCAAGAAATATTTCTTGATTGTAGTTAGTCTCCGAATCGGCTTAATAATCCTTATCACACATTATTTCGACATCCATAGTGGAATCCTATTGAAAGATATGACAGAAACATTATTTACGTGTACTGTTAAATGATAGACGTAATTGTTGGACAAAGTATTTAAAACAAAGTGAAATAGTAATGAATCCACACATCTAGTACTGTACATAATGTTTGTCATGTAACTATAGTTACGGTAAAATAAAGAATTAATGGACATCAGTGAGAAATATGATAAATAGATAAAGGTTACTGGAGAAGATAGACCTTAGCAAAATATCAACAATCAAGAAACACACACGAGAAAACAAGCAGTTTGAAAAACTATACAAATTTCAAAGTTGTTACTTAGAATTTACAGTAATTGTAAAAAATCCAAAGTATGCACAATAAATTAGGCCGGGTCGAATTGTATGGAGGCAAAAAAATCGCTCAACGTACAAGGAAAATCGTACTCTAGGGATCAAAATAAGAAACTTTGCCCAAGGAACCATACCTCTAAAATGAATTTTGATGTCCCGACTTTTGACCCGAAGGGCAAAATTTTGAAAAATCCCACTTTGACCCATTTAGAGTGCCCCAATCGAGTCCAAATGTATGACCGACCCCCGCTAACTTTAGAGGGCCGACCCACCCATGCCAGTGGCACACCCCCTGGAACCACCCCTGGGGGGTTCCCCATACAAACATTTCAAAAAATCACCATTTTTGGCACTTTACAAGAAAAAATCAGCGAAATGGCTATGTTTTTTTCTTTTTGGAGTTTATTTTTGTCTTTAGAAATTTATTTAGTCAGAACATATGTAAATAAAACACGTTAAAAAGTTATATTCGGCTTATGCCGAATTTATTATACCCACTATGGCAATGGTTTTGTGGCAACCCTATTGTGGAACCAAATTTTATTCATCTTCTTCTTCCTCTATTTGCATTACAATGTCAGAACAAATTTCAGCTAAATAAAAAAAAATAAAACAATATATCTAGTATCAGCAAAATATTTGCGCACTTAATAAAAGATTAAGCCTGATGTAAATTTTGCATTCCACACCCTTCACAAAAAACCTAACGCCCGGGTTTTCCATAAAATTACTGCCTATTTTATTGCCGTCATTTGTTACCAAAATATTTTGTGTGCACTTTACCTAAATACATAAGTATATATTGTGTACATTTCTTTTTTTTTTGTTGCTGTTTTTGTAATATTGATGTTTATTTAAAAAAGGTTGGCGACTTAAAGTCGCAAGTAGGTACCGCAACCGAATCTGTGAAACAAATATGTAAAGAATTTTCTGCTGTAATTCTTCATTTCCTTTATTTTTTTAACTGCATATAAACCGCGCAGGTACCAAGAATCTAAATCATTTTGATTTTTCGTCAAACAGTTCGTGAGAGTTTTTTTCACTAATACAATCACAAAAAACCCTGTTTGAAGCACCCTGTTTGATGTGTGGCCATTCGGCTTAAGAGTATATAAGCTGCACACATCAACGTCGGCAGACATAGTTGAATTTTAACAGTCAAAGTGTAAAGTGTCCTAAGTATAAAAAGTGACTAAGTGCTTTTGAGTAAAGTGTTTACAAGTACAGTGGTGTTGAAATAAATAAAACATAAACTTGTTGGTACTATTTTAAAAATCCATTTATCATCCTATTACAATGAATCCACCATCCTGTACACCGCAAGATCAAGCCACAACAACTATGGAAAACCCGATGAGTCATATACCCAAGCATGATGTTACTGTTTTTGGTGTGTCTACTGATTTGACTGATCTTAATTTACCAACCCATCTGGATATCTTGAGATATTATTTTTACTTGAGCGAACGTGCTAAAACAGACCAAAAAAAGTTTTCTTATAAATCATTCACTATTCAAGTACAAAATAAGTTGATTGGAATTTGGGAAAAACTTGGTATGGAAATAATGGCGAAAAATTGTGTATCTATTAAATTGAATAGATTGCTTGACAAATATCAAGACCAAATCAAGAGCAAAAAGAAAACCCCTAAATTTCCAGAGTTTCTAAAATCTCTGGAAAGAATTTTTTACATTGGAACATGTAAATGCGATTTGAAAGCAGCTCCATGTGCATGCGGCTTGGTTCCAAAACGCCTCAAAGAGTTTATGCACGATCAACATAATCAGAGAAGACTAACAGTGGCTGCATTTATGATGGAAATTGAAGAGCAAGGAGCTACGTCTATGTCATCAATGCCAATATACCAAGATCCCGATGATTCAACATACGCACCGCCATCGGTTCAAGAAGATATGGATACAAGCACAAGTTCACAATACACAGAAAGATACGATTGTTTTAACTTTGCCTTGATATGTGACATATTTGGTGTGCCTGATAGAGTAGCATCAGCATTAGGAACCGCTCTTTTCCAAGATTTAAAAATGAAAGATAAGCATGGCAAACCTCTCATCATGGATAAATCGAAAGTTCGCAGAGAAAAAGAGAAATGCAGACAAGAAGTGCTTCGCAAACGGTTATATGATACCAATTTGTTAGCGTTTTCATTCGATGGCAGAAAAGATGATACTTTAACGAGAGATAAAATTGATGAGAAGTATCATACTAGGATGGTAAAAGAACCTCATCTTGTTATTTTGAGAGAACCGAATTCTGAATTGATTGGTTACGTAAGACTGGAACATGAAACCGCTGAATACAAAACAACCAAATTAAATGATTTTTTCAACGATAAAAATATATCACTGGATGCATTAATTGGCATATGCACTGACGGTGAGCCAACAAACACTGGCCCACACGTTGGAATTATACGACGATTCGAATTGCTGTTAAAAAGACCATTGCATTGGTTCGTTTTCCTTCTACACTTCAACGAACTTCCGTTTCGGCATTTGTTTGAAGCTTTGGATAAATCAACCAGCACTGGACCGAGTTCGGCAACTGGAAAACTGAGACGTCAAATCGAAACTTGTGAAACTCTTCCGGTAAGTTATTGCTATCACTTATTTATTATAATTGTCAACCGTTTATAATTATTTGATTATTCTATATTTCAGGTGGTGGACGGCTTTCAGAAAATTGAGTTGAAAAATATGCCCCCTACTCCAGAAAAAATTGAATTTTCCACCGATTCGAAGTACGTATACGGCATGGCCCATGCAATTTCTAACGGCGAGGTTTCGGTGGATCTGGCTAACATGAAACCAGGGAAAATTGTACATTCTCGCTGGCTCACCAAGGCCGGTAGATTATTACGATTGTATGTGACAACGGAACATCCATCCGAAAATTTACGGATTCTGGTTGAATTTATAATTAAATGTTATGTGCCAATGTACTTCAATATCAAGTATTACAGCTCTGTCGTGTACGGTAGTGCATTACTTTTCAAGTTCATTAGTTGGTCACGGTTTCTACAACCTCATTTACGCAGTATTGTCAATAAAGTAATTAAGGATAATTCATATTATGCGCATTCGGAAAATATCTTGCTATCAATGTTGTTTGATGATAGCAAAGAAAAGCGAGACTGTGCTATAAAGAAAATTCTATGCTATAGGACCGATGTTGAAGACCCAACGGAACTTAGAGTTTATAAAAAACCAGATATAAACTTTAATTGCACAAGTTACACGGAAATGATCAATTTGAATGATATAAATAACGTATTTGAACCACCATTCACGCGAAGCATTCCGTACGATACATTGACAGAATATTTAAATCAAGATGATCCACCGTTTTTTGATCCAAAAATTCCATCACACATACAAGGAACGGAACGACACGTTCAATTGCTAGCTAGCGTTTCCAAACGAGTTACACCGGGAAATGTGGAGGCTGTTATGGCAACGACATTAGAGAGCCGTGCGAAATTGCCCAGACTTGAAAGCAAAAAAGATTTCGAACAATAATTTTTTTTTAGTTTCTTTTCTATTACTAAGTAAAATTCATTTTTTCATTTCATTCTGACTAAATAAATTTCTAAAGAGAAAAATAAACTCCAAAAAGAAAAAAACATAGCCATTTCGCTGATTTTTTCTTGTAAAGTGCCAAAAATGGTGATTTTTTTAAATGTTTGTATGGGGAACCCCCTAGGGGTGGTTCCAGGGGGTGTGCCACTGGCATGGGTGGGTCGGCCCTCCAAAGTTAGCGGCAATAAAATAGGCAGTAATTTTATGGAAAACCCGGGCGTTAGGTTTTTTGTGAAGGGTGTGGAATGCAAAATTTACATCAGGCTTAATCTTTTATTAAGTGCGCAAATACTTTGCTGATACTAGATATATTGTTTTATTTTTTTTTATTTAGCTGAAATTTGTTCTGACATTGTAATGCAAATAGAGGAAGAAGAAGATGAATAAAATTTGGTTCCACAATAGGGTTGCCACAAAACCATTGCCATAGTGGGTATAATAAATTCGGCATAAGCCGAATATAACTTTTTAACGTGTTTTATTTACATATGTTCTGACTAAATAAATTTCTAAAGACAAAAATAAACTCCAAAAAGAAAAAAACATAGCCATTTCGCTGATTTTTTCTTGTAAAGTGCCAAAAATGGTGATTTTTTGAAATGTTTGTATGGGGAACCCCCCAGGGGTGGTTCCAGGGGGTGTGCCACTGGCATGGGTGGGTCGGCCCTCTAAAGTTAGCGGGGGTCGGTCATACATTTGGACTCGATTGGGGCACTCTAAATGGGTCAAAGTGGGATTTTTCAAAATTTGGCCCTTCGGGTCAAAAGTCGGGACATCAAAATTCATTTTAGAGGTATGGTTCCTTGGGCAAAGTTTCTTATTTTGATCCCTAGAATACGATTTTCCTTGTACGTTGAGCGATTTTTAAATCGACCCGGCCTAAATGCACATAATAGAATAAAGTCAATACAATGAATTAGCATACAAAAATAATATTATACAGATCAAAAATATTTAGTGTTATTCACTAACATTACTGTCCAAACATTATCGGTTAATCAGGTCCTCATTTTATGAATCTATATTTCAATTCATTTAAAGCATCTTTGATTAATAATAATTATGTGGTAATAAACACAATCAAAATCATCAAATATTAACGATAATTATTACCATGGATTATGGATAATTTTTATAAAGCAATTATTAATGAATGCCAAAAATATACAAATCAAAATAAATGTTACTAGTTTACCAACAGTAGTATATTACATCTATGAGTTACGTTTGTTCTTCATACGTTGCGTCAAATCCTTCCATACGTATTTTTAAATAGATAATAATGAAAATACTAAAATAAAATAAAATTTTTATTTTAAATGCATAATTGAACTAATAAATCCTTAATAGATTACATATATTTTACTTTAAAAATAAAGGAATTAACAAACAATGAACAACAAAGTTCATTTGAATTGAAGTCAAAACCATTTTGAAACACCTTCAAATTGTAGTTTTTAAACTACAGTCTGATTACAAGGGTAAGTGTTATATTATCTGCTTGTCTTTTACCGGTGCATTTGATCAGTTTGCACAAGTATCAATATCTAATGTTCCGTTCAGAATCCCGGTCTTTTATATCCACATGGGCCAGAAAAACACATGTATCAGGTCTAGAAGAAACAGCATACACGCACCGCTGCACGTGCTTATCACACCGAGTCTACTTCTTTATCGCGTGTCTTGATGGTGCAAATTCTCTTTTATATAAATACACTGCAACCAATACATTGAAACGCATTTTTTAAATTTAAAGAATTTGGCAATATAGCAGAAACACCTTAAAATTAACACAATATTTTACAAAAGATATGAGGATTATTTGCGCTAAGTAACACAATTGAATGGTAATGATTACGAGTATGAAAATGATTATGGATGAAACAAAATTTGTCTTAAAGAATATATTACAAGATCTCTTTCTTCTTATTCTTCTTCTTTTAATAGGCGCATCGCCTGTTTAGTTCCGGTTTCTTTGCGATCGCGATTCTTGTGAGTTTTGATTGCCAGCTATCACGCCATCGTTTTGGTGGTCGTCCTATAGGTCTTCTTCCATGTGATGTGTTATGTCGTACTATCCGGGCAATTCTGTCGGGGATCATTCGGCTAACGTGGTTGTTCCATACTCTTCTTCTCTTCCTCGACCATCTGACCACGTCGTCTGTTTGACACTTCTCTCTTATGTCTCTGTTTCTCTGCCTATCCTTCAATGTATGTCCCGTTATCGTTCTGAAGGTCTTCATTTTAGTTGTCCTTAGTAATTTCTTTGTTACTGTTGTTTCCGCTCTCGTCTCAGTACTATATGTCATCACTGGTCGTACGCACGTTTTGTATATTCTTGATTTGTATTCTATACTTAGGTGTTTGTTTCTCCATAATGGATATCTAAGGTGTCTCGATATTGCTGCTGCTTTGTTGTTTTTATTAGAATAAAAAGTAAATTCTGTACAATGTGAAAATGATAGTTTTAATCAAAGGAAAGAATGTAGTGTAGAAATAGAGTTTTTAAAATGCTGGAGTAAATTAAACAAGAAAATGGGTGTGCTTAAAACCACACGGCAGAAGTGAAAACTTCATCAACTTTTTCTTTTCGTTCTATATTACATTAGGGTCATCCTGCATCGACGAATTCAGTTGTTCAGATTTAGTGTGCTTCTTTTGACGATATTTCTTCATGCGCGCATTAGACAATTCCTTTTTCGTCATCGATTTGATTTTCTTCATCCATCCTGTGTAACAGAAGAGAATTAAATGCTTATAAATTCGTATATAATGAGCAATTAAAGCAATGCTCTATTCTCAACGTTTCTGTTTTGCATTGGTAAACAAATTATAGTAAATGCGTGTGGACGTTATTTAACACCCGGATTATACTGATCAGTTTCCGAGTCATCCATATCATTTTAATAAACATGCTAAAATTTACCTGAGCGCGAAATATTATATTATATTATTATAGAGATAATGTCTCATACACACACAACAAATTTTTTGGTTAACCGTCCGCGAAGTTACCAATTAGCGAACGCAACACAGTCCGCGAAATACAATTTCGCGGTCGTTGCTATGGCAGCGGCCTCGGTATATAATCGCGTGTATATATATAAATAGACAATATGAATACTCGCTTACGAGTCCCGCGCTGGTCTGATGCTAACGTGTCGGCTTCTTACACGTGCGGCTTGGGATCGAATCTGCTCGGGGACATGAATTCATTTATTCATTTAAATTTCAATTTAATTGAAATTAAATACTTTTATATGATATATTTCTCTGGTTCCCTTAGTCGACACAAGCCGACTTTACCCGAACGAGCGTTAGATAGCCGAGCGTGACGGCTCAGTCTTGTTCAGTGCCCACAATCAACGCAACGCGCCCAAAGAAGTTTACACTTCAAAAATAGTCCAAAATTACAGGGTAAAATATAAAATTAAGGCTTGCTTTACCAAATATCATTGAAAATACGCAAATTTATTACATATTTAACAAAAACAGATAGTTAATAGTAGTTATTTTATCGATGACTGCATCCAAGTGGTTTGTCACTGTTGATTTTCATCAGGTGTCCGAATCTGATTTGGGTTTTTGCGAATCTCTTTGATAAAGGCTGAACTTTTAATATTTATATAATAATTCGAACGTTCTTTAAGTAAAAGCAGTCAATTCATTGATTAGAGGCTCATCTCAATACTTTGTATTCTTCCTTTTTGATTTTTCAAAATTATAAACACTGTGTATCTACTTCATTCTTATTTATTGGTACTGTGGCCTACAACTTATTGTCCAACCCATATATGCTTCTTAACGCCAACTGGATTATTACAGCGTAGCTGCTGACATTGATCTTTTAGCTTTCTCGCACTTCGCGTATTGTTTTTACTTTCTTATACGTAGTATAAGGAAGTATTGTGATGATGAAAATTTACGACCTCGAGATTTTTGCAGATATCCACGTTTTGAAGTCCCCTGATACCGAAAAAGTGGTTTTTAAAAAATGTCTGTGTGTCTGTGTGTCTCTCTCTCTCTGTGTGTGACCACGATAGCGGTCAAGCCGCTGTAGATATCAATTCCAAATTTTATATTTACGTGTATAATCTCCCTCTTGAGATCTGATTAGTTTTTCAGTAAAATCGGTAGACCGGAAGTAGCAGTTTACTTCAGCGAAAAAATCGAATTTTGCCAATATTTCGTCAACTACTAAGTTTTAACAAATTTATAAAGAATTCATATATACTTAAAATTAAAATTGAGTATAATTTTATCTAAAAAGTTTTCCGAAATTCCTACCGGAAGTAGGTCTTTTACTCTTATCGAAAATCAGTGTTTTGCGAATATTTCGCAAGTCATGCCTTTTTGGCTAGTACTTTACGGATATAAAAGTATTTAAAACATAATTTTCAATATCTTTTGTATAAAAAAATTTCAAAATTCAGACCGGAAGTACCACTTTTACTCTTATCGAATAACGATTTTTGGCAAATATGTCGTAAGTTATGCATTCTATATAAATTTATCAAGAGTACAAAAGTATTTAAAACTAGATTTGCAATATTTTTTGTATATATGAAATTTCAAAATTCGGACCGGAAGTAGCACTTTTACTCTTAGCGAGGAGCACTTTTTTGATAATATCTTGCAAAGTATGCATTCTATAGAAATTTATTAAGAGAATAGAAGTACTTAGAATAGGATTTTGAATAATTTCTGTAAAAAAAATTCTTAAATTTCTGTAATTTGAAACGCTTATACGTATAAGAAAGTTGTGTGGTGGCCACACCTCATTTTTTTACTAAGTTTTTATGACATGTTATTAGGTTGTTATGATAGGCGCGCCACTAACTTTGTCTTAAAGAGAACTGATCGTTGAAGAAAACAAGTTTTTTTTTATTAACAATAATTTCAAGAAGTTTATTGTCATAATATATTAAAAGACTTACATGCAATAAAGACAATATTTAGCTGACGTACAGTAAATAAAATATTTAAGCGACACACAACATAAATCTATAACAGGCATTATGGTACATACCTGTATGGATCTTATACATACTAATAGTAAAAGCTAGTCTGCATCAAGAAATTCTCTAGGGCAAATACTTATAAATATAGCTACATAAAATGCCAATAGTTGCACAACAGAATTAAAAGTTGTTTTATAATAATATCACCAAATATTCGTATGGCTTGTTATTCTACCTAACGCCATTTGTTTTGAATAGCGTATTTAATTATGTTACATGTAATATAGGTACTGTGAGAGATATTGATTGTGAAGGTGATGAAAAGGAAATAATTTTTCAGTCCTTCAAGAAGTTATATTTCATGTTAGGTATTAATATCAATAATCATTTTGCTGGTGTCATAATTCAGCGTTTTAACCCAATTTTGTCATAGAAACCATTACAATTAATAGAATGCGATTGATGCGTTCGAGCTCGTTTAAATTGATAGAAGATAGAAAAGAGGGTTCATTAATGGGAGATAATTTTAAATAATTATTATGTACAAAATAGTTTAGAAATATTTAATTGACTTAGAGTAAATTAATTAGGTACATATTACACTTTTCCATGATGGAAATTGCCTATTATTATTATTATTGACATAAAGTACAAGGAATTAGAGCTTATTTGTTGTATTTGTCATCCAAATATTAATTTATTTCCACAAATTATGAAAGATTTGTTTTGATAATTACCTATACCTATATTTATTATTAGGGTTAATATATATTTTGAATATCTTGTCGGTGTTCGAAAAAATGCATCAATACAAAATAACTCGACAAATTGCCAAATTTGCAGCAATATTCGTATACATTTCGTAATTCTATCATCAAACACCAGAAGAATCGTATAACTTGGAAGTCGCACGTTGCATTAGCCTTGCACGTCCCCACCTATATTAAATATTTCTGCTACTATACGGCTGGTTCGCTCTCTAGTTAAGCATTATGTCGACGCATTGCGTGTCCTCTAAAGGACCTCTAAAAAGTTAGGTCATTGAATTTGGACCCTTGTCCTTCAACAGTCGCGACCGCGTTGCATACGGCAGAGCAATGGCCTCCTAACCCTACTTTACCGCCATTTTAGACGCTTCACGGCCATGGCAAATGTGCGACACATTGTATTACTTACACAGTCTTATAAATTTAATCTTTCCTTCCCTACCGTTTCTTGTTTTGATAATAATCCAAAAGCGTAATAAAGTTGACCTTAAATACAAGTGTTTCTTACGTGTATGTACTAAGAATAATAAGAAACGTAATGCCAATTTCTGAATAATAAAATAACATTTTACTAGAAGAGCCTGGAAAGGCATCTTGTGGATTGAGTAGAGCAATCTATTTCTGATACTCTTCATAGATGTGCACACGTAGAAATACGTAATATTATGAGTCAGCATTACACACGATTAGGTAAATATTTGCTGGGATGCGTTAATTTGGTAATTGCCTGCATCGTGGCGCCCTTATCTGAGGATGAATTGCTCAACCTTGTATATTAATGAAATCAATGAACAAGAACTAATATTCATATAATGTTGTATTTATACAGCAGAATAGATATTAAGTATGTATATCTGCCTATGAATTCTTTTTGCGTCTTTTTACTTTCTCATACATAGTGACATATAAAGACATATTGATGAAAATTTCGACCTCGAGATTTTTGCAGATATCTACGTTTCGAAGTCCTCTGATACCGAAAAGGTGGTTTTTGCAAACATGTCTATCTGCCTACCTGTCTGTCTGTCAATACCAAACTTTATATTTTTGAGTATCCTCTTGAGATCTGATTAGATTTTCAGTAAAATCGGTAGACCGGAAGTAGTTTACTTTAGTAAAGACATACTAATATCTCATTAATTATTATATTAGTAATAAGTTTACAAAAATTTCTAAAGAATACAACAGTACTACAAAGGTAATTTTATAAAGATTTTATAATTTTTTTTTTCAAATTCTTACTGGTAGTAGGCTTTTTGTCCTATCCATGAACGATTTTTTGCAAATATGTCAAATTATGCATTATATACAGATTTATTATAAGTGTGAAAGCATGTAGAGCTAGACTTGGAATCATTTATGTATTAAAGAAATTTAAAAATTCGGACCGGAAGTAACAGTTTTTGTGAGAGATTTATTTTATTACAAAATATAAAATTACACATACATACATATAAGAAACTCGTGTGGTGCCCACGCCCCATTTTATAAAAAATCATTTTCCAAAAATGTGATTGATCTTGTTAATTTTTACTTTCTTATACGTCGTATAAGGAAATATTGTGATGATTAAAATTTTCGACATTTTGAAGTCTCCCGATACAGAAAAAGTGTTTTGTTTAAATATGTCTGTGCACGTCATCCCGATAGCCGCCAAACGGTACAGTTATCAATACCAAAGTAACAACAATACTACATTTACGAGTATAATCTTTCTCTCGAGATCTGATTAGATTCTTAGTGAAATTGGTAAACCGGAAATAGTAATTTACTTCAGTAAATATACTAATATCTCGTCAACTACTAAGTTTAGACAAATTTCTAAAGAGTACAAAAGCACTAAAAAGTGAATTTTAGAAAGAATTTATAACGAAAGTTTTTCGAAATGCACACCGGAAGGAGCTTAGCGAAAAACAGTTTTTTGCAAATATCTCGCAAATTATGCATTCTATAGACATTTATCTAGTCACAAAAGTGTTTAGAGCTTGAATTAGAACAATTTTTGCTTATGAAAAATTTCAAAATTCGGACCGAAAGTAACACTTTTACTCTTATCGAATAGCAGTTTTTGAGAATTTCTAGCAATTATGCATTCTATATAAAGTTTTTATATTTGATTATACATATATGTATATTATTTTTGCAAATATCTCGTGAATTTTACATTTTATACAGATTTATTAAGAACACAAAGGTATTTAGAGTTGTAATTGAAATAATTTTGTTATAAAAAATTTCAAAATTTGGACCGAAAATAATACAGTAATTCAGAGGTTTATTTTATTAATAAGATACAGAATTTAAGACTTGATTAAAATGACTTCTGTATATACATTTCGGCACACACATACTTACACGAAAGTAGTATGATACCCAAACCTCATTTTTTCTTATGGGTACACGTGATTTACGCATTTCCGCTTGAATAATTTTAGCTGTGGATCAGGAGGAACTGTCACTTAAAACAGTTTAAATAGTTATAGGGGCTACAATGCGCATATTTTGAAAGTCTAACTGTTTATTTACTATTAAACGGTTTCTTATTTCTTAAACTCCTATCAATAATTTTTGGGAAAATTTCTATTCTGAAAGTGTATAAATTTGTATTTAATCAGTTAACTTAGTAGGTACATACGTCTATGAGTTAAATATAAATTTTCTGTTACAATTTTGCTGTTAACATGTTATTGAGACAATTTAGCCCTTATTTGCATCTAATTTGCTACAATTTCAAGAATGATGATGTTTTTCTAAAATTCTTAATTATATAAGTTCAACAGTTTTTCTATGTAGTGTCACTGCTTACTTTCAGCATTAATGACTTCTATAACTCCTTTCAGATTTTTATTTTAAAAGATGCTATGGAATCCACTGGTATGTAATTTATTTAAAAAACGTTTAGTGATAGCTTGGTCACGAAGACTAGTTCGTCAGATTAAATATTTGTTAACTAAGACTTCTTAATAATATTGTCGTAATTATTACCGCATTTTAAACTATTATCAAGTTTTATCAATAATTATTCTTGCTTTCAGTACCTACTTAACTGTTTAGCAAAGAGCTGAATGGTGGTGGTCTTTTATTTTTTCTGTAAGTTGATAATCTGTTTCAAGTGCTGCTAGAAGAGAAACAACACTTTTTCCTGATGAAGCGGTAGTGCTAGTATCTCTTGAAGGTTTGGAAGTTTTAAAAACTTAATTAAGAATAGTTATGAAAGGCAGGCAGGACTAGTGTGCGAGTAATTGGTTGGTTCTTACTGAATCAATGTCCGAAGTACTTCCATAACAGTAAATATATAAGGAAAACCGCCAAGTCGTTCGAAGTACTAATCGAATGTATGGAACGAAATTATCGACTTCATGGCGAGCAAACACCAAAAGGTCTGTATACTATACCATAATGCCCCCAAATGTATGGATTTGAAAATGCTTGCCTAATGTTCAGTATACCTTGAGTGTACTCGTAGGTATGTACCTATATACTGTAACGAAACCAGTAGACATTCGAGCGACAATTAAAAAAAGGTTGTAAATCATCTCGGCGCGACGTATAAAAACAATATGTAAACAAGTCGTAAATATATCATCTCACAGATGTACGGCATAAGCAAGGAAGAGTCCAGATTTCCTCTGGTATATTACCGAATTTACTGGTACTTTTCGAGAACTTTTCATGCAGATATATATATGGGGATTCATTGCGGGATGAGTAATTGCGGAGTAATTCGGGAAAGAAAGTCCTTAAGTAGTCTCGAGTGCGAAGAAATAAATAGTGGTAGCCGAAGAGTAAACATAAATATAAGTAGTATAAAATAAATATAGTGGTGCGTGTTATATAAATAGAAGTGTTATATAAATATACGGACATTAGTAATAGAAATAAATACAAGTGTTAATTTTAATTTATTAATGGTAGTTTTAAGTGTGATACATTAGTTTTATATTTTTATATTGTAAATAATTTTAAGTGTATAAATATACAGACTGTTTTTAATAAATAAATTGCACGAGTTGTTTATTGCGAACCCGAAAACGTTACAATACCATATAATTTTATCGCCTGGGACCAATCGACGGATGGAAAATAGTTGTGTAGTAGAAAAGAATCTTATGTTAAATAACGATATTTGGAATTTATATTTTTTTAGAATAAAGGACGATCGAGTATATGCATTATGCATAGGAATATTTCAACTCTTGAAGAAACTTTCGCAAATTCGTAGACATTTCATTTGGTGGGGGTGGGGGGTTACTGCTAATCCTTGGGAATATTATGTACTAAATGTTGATTTACTTGAAAATGTTTATAGCAACTAATCTGCGACAAATTTATGTAATTATCATAAATATATATATTTTTGAAAATAATATACTTTATTAAAGGGCGGTTTGCAATATTGTTAAATAAAATTATATTATGTATAAAATAACGATGGAAAAATATGTCGGAAATCAATCATTTTCAAGTAGTTTTTGCTAGCAATCCGTCTTTATAGTAGGGTTCTCTTATTTTTTATTTGCGTAGGCATTTTAGTACGCTTGAAAAACTAGCGTGTTATAATAATAGCACGAATTGAACATTTTTCGTTACTTATTTATCCCGTGCCTCTTGATGGGTTAGGTTCGGTTTCTAATGATGTGGTATGTTCGTCTACATGCTAAATCGTAAAATGGGAAATACCTTGTATATGTAAACATTTATTTTGCATATGCATTTTACGTATTTTCCGCCTTATAATGTTTCGTGCAGAAGTGTATTTAAGACATTTTAACTTTTCCTTCGATCTATATCTATAAATAGTATAAAAGTGGAATATATTTATGGCAGCATCAAAGTGAACTGTGAAAAACTTCATAATTAAGCCCGCTACTCCTGCACGCGAAATATCTTTAGAGAATTTATAACTGGCCGATTTCGATAGGTGCATTGTGGGTTAAATATTTTCAGGCAATTTTGTCATTTTGCCATATTCGCGCAAAGTTTTTTCACTTATAATTACACGAGCTTTCTTTTCTCCGGATACATTTTCAGTTTTTAACGAAAATTTTTGTTGCTGGGTAACTGTACGTAACAAGTTGCCACTTCGACAAAACGACGAGTCCGAAGGTGGCGAATTGCGGGTAAAATAGAAGGCTTTAATTTTGTAACATTCGGGTACAGTTGCAATAGATTTAAGTCTAAGCGAAAGTTTAATTGTTTCATGTTTGTCATAATCTCTGTTTCGTTTTTCTAGTTCTTTTAAATAAAGTCTTTACTTTTCAAACTTATCAGTAGTTTTTTGAGATTCAGGTATGGCTGATAATTGGCAACATCTTGTTTCTTTTTATCTGATTCTGTATGTATAAACTATAATTTTTGTATATATTTCTATTAATGGAGTAGAAATTAAAAGAAATTTAAAAAAGGCGGCCTGATCATTGATGCTTGTGACATCAGTGTTCCAATGTGTCAAATTTGAATTCGGACGACTACGACTACGAAAGAATATGAGAGACATAATTGTATTTCCGAACAGCTATTAACTGGTTTCAAAATGGATAAATGATATAAGAATTTTTACTTACTTTATATATTTTAGGCATGTTGATGGACATTAGGCCTTGGCTAAATTCATTCGACCTTTCCTCTGTTTAACTGGTTTCTAAGTTTCAACATTTTTGCTTAATTTAAATGATACTAATAAAGAAGATACAAAAGCTTTTAACATTAATATATTTTGTAAATGAATAATCTTCTGGCCTTTCAGCTGTGAACTGCCAATTCTTAATCAGATATTCTCACTATTGTCACCATGGTACCCATAGCAAGGGTATAATAACAATAGCTTCCCAAAATTTAAGGCATAATAATACTTCAAAACAATATATTGTTAGGTGATTGATATCAGTAATAAATTATATCTTAAGGAATTAAACTTCTACCAGGCTGACCAGCTGTCTTCGCTTTCCCGAACGTGTCCGTTTCTATAGGGTCCAGAAATAACCGGGTTTGCTTGGAGATAAACGTGATATAGTCTTATTTAAATTGATTAATTGTATTTACTCTGGTAATTTTGCTTCTAAACAGTTACAAAATCGCACAAATAGTAACAAGTAATAATTTAACTTGTGGGTTTTCTATTTTTGATCATGTGATTATTGTTTACATTATCAGAATAAATTCAATTAATTAGTGAAAATAGGGGCATTCAAAATTTATTTATAAGAGTGTTTCGAATTTATGTACTTAAATGAAAAAGTCTCAAAGTCGATGCGTGTATCATACTTCATCGAATATAATTAATATAATAAATAAAAATGGTCTCAAAATGCACATAAATAAATAGAAACAACCTCAAAAGAAACGTTTTAGAAACTCAAATTCAGAAACAGTATTCTAATTGATTAATCGCATAGTATGTAAGCAAATAAGAATATTGTTAATGTTGATGAACATCAGTGTTTTCGCTATATGGACTGCATATACAGTAATACAATTTCTACTATAATTTTCAATATTTTAATAGCCTTTATGCTTGTGCATTAGTAATTTTATTGTTACAATATGATATTGCAAATGCACCAACAAGTATTTATTTAAAACAAAAAGGTTTTTAACAAATTATTAATGATTATAATAATATGTAGGTATAATGCAAAACTTCTATATTATGTAGCGTCTACAAACGCTATCCTCAACATATTTCAGTCGAAAAAATCATATAAGATGCTGTTAATCCAAGGCTAACCGGAGTTCAAGGTTAGTAGAAAGAGTGTGATGCATATTGAGAATGCATATAAAACCGTGAATTGATATTTAAACAACCGGTTCTAACAACACCAAGTGACACCGTATTTTTCTTGGTATTCACTACACATGTTATTTGTTTAAGTTTATATCTCCCCTAAATATAAAGGCACTACAATTACTATTTTGGTGGTTTGCTTTTTATCTTATTATAATTGTTAATATATATACAGGGTGAGTCATCTAAGCGGGTAAGGCCGATTATGCCTTTCTGAGTAAACGGTTTCTCCCTTGTGATAGCTGTTCATTAGGAGCACATTTTAAAAATATTTTGTATTATACAGAGTGTTCCATAACTTGGTGGCTAACCATAGTTATAGTTTTTTAAATGAAACACCCTATATATTATTGCATTTTTGTATTCCCCGTATAATTTTTAGTCAAAAAGTAATAAGATAGTATACGCCTAAAATCTAAAGTTTTTGACTTATTCCCATTTTTCTGAAAAATTCAATGTTTGTATAAAATTATATTTCTCGAAAACGACGTATTAGATGGACAAATTTTTTTGCAGTATTGATTACAATAAGAGGTTCTAATAGAAGCATGTTTTATTTTTTTTATAGTTACTAACTGCATGTTCAGGAAAGTGGATTAAAATTACATGACACGGTTTTGCATAAAAGTCAATTTTTTTAAATGGTACAGCCTGTATATCAGTTCATTTTTGAATTGTTTATTAAATTTCATGTCAGAAACATGTAAGATATTAATACTTTAAATGTGACTATTACTGAGCTACTGTCGTTTTTTGATATGCTTTTGCAAGTTTTTGCAAAAAAGTCAATTTTTTCAAATGGAACACCCTGTATATTATTTCATTTTTGAATTTCTTATTAAATTTCACATCAAAAACATGTAAGACGTTAATACTTTAAAAGTGACTAGTACTGAGCTATTGTCTCTTTTTGATATAATTTTGTCAGTACTATACTATACCTATTAATTAAAACCACAAAACTGACAAAATTATATCAAAGAGAGACAATAGCTCAGTAATTGTCACTTTTAAAGTATTAACATCTTACATGTTTTTGATGTGAAATTTAATAAACAATTCAAAAATGAACTGATATATAGGGTGTTCCATTAAAAAAAATTGTCTTTTATACAAAAACGTGTCATGTAATTTTAATCCAGTTTCCTGCACATGCAGTTAGTAACTGTAAAAAAATAAAACATGCTTCTCTTAGGACCTGTTATTGTAAAGAATACTGCAAAAAATTGTGTCCATCTAATACGTCGTTTTCGAGAAATATAATTTTATACAAACATTGAATTTTTCAGAAAAATGGGAATAAGTCAAAAACCTTAGATTTTAGGCCTATACTATCCTATTACTTTTTGACTAAAAATTATACGGGGAATACAAAAATGCAATAATATATAGGGTATTCTATTTAAAAAACTATAACTATGGTTAGTCATCAAGTTATGGAACACTCTGTATAATACAAAATATTTTTAAAGTGTACCCCTAATGAACAGCTATCATAAGGAAAAAACCGCTTCGAAATATCTTTACTCATAAAGGCATAATCGGCCTTACCCGCTTTGACGACTCACCCTGTATATATACCGGGTGTCTGTTTAAGCTCGGCCACCGGCCATATCTCGGCAACCGCTTATGGTACAACCTGGCGGAAAAAATATTTATAGTAAAATGGACCACAGGAATTTCAACCAAAATATTTTTAAGTTTTCAAAATGATCGCAAGGGGGCGCAATTTTCAAGATGAATTAAAAATTCGATAATTTTTCATTAAATTGTAGATTAAGATAGATTAAAATTTTTTACTAGCAACATTTTTAGACGTTTTTATACAATTTTAATTTAAAACTTTTTGATCTAAGTCCCATACGAAGGGAAGGGTGGAGGGGGGTATGTCTGTGTACAAAAGTAGGTATAATTTGGCTTTTCCCCAACGGATTTTAATATTTCTGGGCTCATTACATAGAGAATTTTACAAGGAATTGAGAGACGTGGTTGTCAAAAAAAAAGTAACATAGGGCGCTGTTTTCAATGTATGTATATTGCTTGTTTTTTTATGAAATTTTAAATGGAACGGTATATTTTTAATATCGTAATATTGAAGCACATAAAAAACTGAAGAGGGTGATGAAAACCGGAAGTTGCTACATCTTTTCTTGACGAAGATATAGTCATACGAAGATAATCCAGAAAAATAAAAAAAAATAAACATGAATTTATTTCTTTATAGGGAGTAATAATTTTATTTTAGTGTTAAGAGAGTCTCTAGACAGTGTATCGTTTTCACTTGAATTTTCATCATACTCTTCCATAGATGTATTCATTTCAACCTCCACACCGATTTGTAATTCATTGCATATTGCTATGATAGCATATATCTGACGATAAATTTTTATTATTCTTTATTTATGCACGTTGGGCATCGCCAAATAAATATATGCTATAGCCTTGTTTTCAAATTAAATATAATAATTTTGCACCGGCATAATTTAATCAAACTACAATAATACAAAGCTGCATAATTTATTACGAATGTAGAGATAACGTTGTTATAAAAAAATTCTTTATTAAATTTGTAAGTTCAATCTCCATCAACATTCATAAATTTCTTGCAGGTTCTAGCAGTGATATTCCTTCTGTTTTTCCCACAACATTTCTTATTGAAAATTAATAGGATAAGGTTACTAATAAAAAACTAAATCTCATAAAATATTTATATTCAATTTTAACATCTTATAATAACATCATCGAAGAAATAATTATCTTGCCACATGTGGCCGTAAACAGAAATTGTCCTTTTTACTTTCCCATTACAAGTAAAAAAAAACAAATGTGTATTTTATAAAGATACGGAAAACACATTACATTACAAATATAACATATAGATTTAGAATAGATATCACTCTTTGCTATATTCGAATTTTAACATTATATAGTTTCAAAGAAATAATAATTTTATTATACGACGCTAAATTTCTGCGTTATCAAAGACATTCATTTTCACGAAGTATCTTTGAAAATACAAAAACTCGGAAAACAGAAAACACCTTGATAAGACCGTCACCAATCACCATATGCAAACATTCACACGTTGTGCATACCATAAATTGGCTATTGTCCATCAAAATGCTCCGATCCTTACGTATACCAATATATTTGAAATCCCCATAAAATTTTGTATTTATAGCTTGTTAACATGCCTCCCTACATTGTTAACAATAATCCCATTATTTATTACTTTAGTCTACTTATAACAAAGAAGATAATAATCGCATCCAAAATATTAAGTAAATTTTTCTTCGCTAAAGATGAATATTTCCACATAGCATCTTTAGCATAATTTATTTTAAGTGAAACTTACTCATGATATTTATATATTTCATCAAATTCTTCCTTATATAGATCCATCATAGTGATAATTAAAAAAAAATGTAATTAAACTAATGGCAAAAATTACTTATGAAATAAAAATTACTTATTGAAAATAAAATAATCTAATACATTTTGCTAAGGATGATTTTTATGCAGTGTATAACACGCCTGCAATCATCGAACGAAATGAATAATCAAACGGTACTTTTACTAGAGCTCGGCAACTTGTTCACTTCTAGATATCGACAGCTTCTCTCGTACTTCTCTCGTACTTGCCTTCTTATCATTTGCGGTCATCAGAAAAAACCATACATCGTTCGCAGCGCCACAAACTCCGCACTAACGTTTATGTTGGCATTGTCCTGCTCAGATTTATTTTCTTGACGTTCTCCCTAAACTGACCTGCACCAATATTGTTTGACATCTCGAAATTACACAAATTATGCACGCACTTAAATTGTTTGTTGTAGTTAATGTCAATGCACATTTGCGATATTCTTATCTTGGTAGGTACATTCCTTTTCATTAACGCCATCCTTCATTATGTTTATAGATGAATTCGTTGCTTCTATCATCATTATTTAAATATATTCTTTTACCACTATTTAACACTATTCGTATTTTTCTTTTGCAGCCGTTTCCTTTGAAAATAACAGGAAAAACATTGCATACGACTGGAATGCTCCTTTTATTAATTATGTTATTATAAACCTGGACCTTGATAACTTCATCCATATCTTCGAACCATCTTTCCTCGTCTTCATGTAGGTTGATTTGTATGCATCTGTTAACGATATTGAACATTGTTTTTCTTTGTAGATTTTAATGAGATTAAACCAATTTTAATGTGTTACTTCCGGAATTTTTCCTGGATAAAACTGGATTTAACCTGCTACTGAAGTTTTTCCACATTATATTGTGTCGAATAAAAATAATATACCTTTTTACATATACCTTTTAAAATTATGCTTAGATATAAGTGTCAGGTATTTATCATGTTATTAAATGTGACCATAAAATGTTGAACAAATAACAATCTCTTACAAATTTACGTCTATTCATTTTGAATAGTGATTTATTGCTCAAAATATTTAATACGACTCTCACACAATGCATAAAATTTAGTTCTGTCTTTGTATATTGTTTGCATCTTGTGCTCCTCGTTTCTACAAATATAGAATACATGAACTTTATTTTTGTATTTATTTTTATACCTTTCAAATAAATTTTGTTACAATTTTTAATTGTCATCTATCTAACATTATAATGTTACGCCGTTGCGGTTATGCAACTCATGATACATTCTTCCATAATTACACTTACCACTAATAAATTATTTACTTATTCTATTACATAATTATTTATTTATCTTACAATGCCTGACCAATGTAGGGATCACGGCAATATGTTACTTTAGATTCTTCTTTTAAATGTTTTCAAATTCCCTAGCTATCTTTAAATTTAATGTCTTGTCTTTTTAGACATTGAAATAAAATAATAACAATAATAATAATAATAAATCTTTATTACCCAACAGATATAGGTAGATCTAATTATAGGTAAACAGAAAAAATAATTTCCATAACTCATGAATAGAGACTGGAAAATATGCACTAAAAAGTTTGCCAAATATGCATGCAATATGCACTTAAAAATCCCTAAATATGCACTTACAATATGATGTGCATTTATTTATTATGTTTTAGGAAATTAAAATTCATTTGTCGTATTTACAAATTGTATATTTATTTATTACAATAAATTGTCGTATTTACAAATTATATATTTATTTATTACAATGAATAACCATATATTATTCATAAATTTTGTTGATGTATTTCTTGCGTAGAGCTGAGGAACTGGGTACATAAATGGGTTTATCAACAACTTTTCAATAAGTTTTCAGGAATTCTTGAAATATCGGATTGTCCAATTTATGTAAAGGAATATTACAACCCACAAAAAGATTACACAAATCTTTGGAAAATGCTTGTTGTGGATTCTTGGAATTATTGAGAAAACTTTCCTCCAAAAGTTGCTGCCGCTGTTTATTCAAATTTTCAGAAACCCTGTTCTGATGAAATGTTGTGTTCAAATGTTGCACTACTTGAAATTTCTTCTGGCAGGTAATCTGTGTAACAAATATATATTTTTAACATTCAGTTATAATAATTATTATTAATTACTACATTACTACAAAAACTAGAAAAATAAATTGTCTGGTTTTGTAAAGTTCTCCAATTGTTTAAATTTGATTGATTTTGGTTATTTTGGTGTTTATGACAAAGAAATATTACAAAGATATATTAGCTTTAAAGAACATAAAATTAAACATATCTAGTAATAATTTATTATGAAATTGTTTCATTATATTTATGAACAGAAAAAAAAATTCTCATAATTGTAGAACTTGTTATTGACAAAATATTTCAAAATTCAACTTACCCTTTTGTCGCAGAGTGTGCACAAAACACTTTCTTCGTCAATAATTTTTAGTGCACTGCAATCACTTATCCAATTTTTTATTAGAGATAACTTCGCTTTAGCTATCTTCGGCATTTTCAAAACTTTTTAATTCACTTTTGTTTCACCAAATAGCACAGACCTTAACACGTTTACGAATGAACAAACTATGAAGGAAATTATTTCTTTTTCTTATATTGATATTAGTCGTACGGTATAATATTCATCACATTAATACCCACATTTCTGAAAAGGATTTCTTACGTAAGTTCTAATTGCCCTGTAAACCGATTATCAGTATAGTTAAATCCTATTTTTGGGAAAGTCCATCTCATTATTAGTGAGATGGACTTTTAATGAGTCATTAATGCAAAGTTGAAGGACCCCTTCACGTTTACACAAACAAATTAAATATCTTTAAAATCAGATTTAGTATGGTTCTTATGAAAATGGCGAATATATGCATAAATATGCAAAATAATTATGAAATATGTACATACGTGCATATGCAGTTATGGTAAAGTGTCTAAATATGCATTATATGCACTAAAAGAATGGTAAAAAACGTATTCTGAGGGTGGAAAATGGATAAGTACACAGTATAGAAGGGATATACCAAAAAACAACATATATGCATTTTGCATAAAATCCAGTCTCTACTCATGAACTAAGTAGAAAATAACAAGAAAAAAAACAATATAATATTATGCATTAATTATAAACAAATCATTTACTTATTAGTAACAAAAGGGTACAAAAATTGATATCTAATTCGTCCCCGCCTACAACATGAAAGTAAGTAAAAGAACCTATTATTATACCTAAACATAAATAAGAAAATATATTGACCAAGTAATGTAAACGAAAAATAAATATATTTAAATCAGAAAGTACAAAATAAAACAAAAAAAAACTTCAACTTAACAAATGTTCAAAGTGTTATCGTTATTTTTAATACACATGTTTACTTGTCGATTAGTAGAGAGAAGAGTTACTTCAATTTCGGAGGCAGCAATTGTTGTAATCGGCTTTTTGTGATAAACTATGTCTTTTATTCTGCCCTATAAATAAAAATCAAGACTATCTCGCAAGGCGAATAAAAACTCCATAATGTGTTCTTTCCGGATAATTTAAGGAATATTGCCGGGAAGCAAGAATGCATTTACAAAGCATAGAAAATACATTCTGATCATGTCATAAGCTTCAACGTTAGAATATGATATTATCGTGAAAAATTGCGATTGTAATTATGGACAATTTTTCTCTTAGACTTTTTTCGATATATTGTATGATAGAGGAGCTACGGTCCGAGGCATCTTAGGTGCTACACCCTGTATATTATAATGATTTAAATTGTCAACATTTACAGTATAAATAAAAAATTAACGTCTCAAGAAAATTAATTTATGTTATACAAATAAAAGATCATTCGTATATAGAATAGAAGAATTTTATTAGAATAGAATGAAATGTATAAAATGTTAGATAGTAACTAAATCTATTGTAATCTCACACCTTGATGAAAGATTTTAAAAAAGTCACAATGTTAGAAATACTGTCAAGATAAGATAGGCAACTTAAATTACTATACAAAAAAATGTCATTATTATATGGAAAATCAAATACGTATATGAAACTAACGAAAATATCCTGGTTACTTATAAACAAAAAAAAATGATTTGTAAATTTTGACAGGAAATACTGTCAAGATAAGATAGGCAACTTAAATTACTATACAAAAAAATGTCATTATTATATGGAAAATCAAATACGTATATGAAACTAACGAAAATATCCTGGTTACTTATAAACAAAAAAAAATGATTTGTAAATTTTGACAGGAAAGTAAGAAAAATATTGAACGAGACGAGAATTTTGGAATAAATAAGAATTGATAAAGAAAATTGGGTATTTGAGTGAAAAATACTTAAGTTTATAAGTTATTATAATCATCTACATGTTCGAGAAGTAGAGAAACTGGTGAAACTCATATATTGAATCAAATTAATTAATGAGCTGTAAATACATTGATGTTGATTATAAATTAAATGGAATTGGAGATATAAACAGAAAATTACATATAGAAGACGTTTACTAGAACAGAAGAATACCATAGCGAGTGTACGAATGTGAAGGTATTAGATGCAGCTAACTTGGACCTATGTGACTTAATTATCAAGATATTAAGAACTGTGCCTGCAATCCAAAATAGACGCAATTAATGAAGAGGATCAGTGCTGTGATGAAAGCAGAAAAATCGTAACGTAAAATTATAAATATATTAAAGGACAACCATTTAATAATCGTTAAAAGAAACTATTAAAGTAAAATTTTGAAGATAAAAAAAAAGAATAATAGAATTGAACTATTATTAATTGTAAAAATGATTCTATTTTGTATAATAGGAATAATCATATTCATATTCTTAAAGTACTAATTTTTCATTAAGAAGGAGAAGTTAATTTTTTTTAAATTGAATTGTTATTTAGTATTAAAAAAGAGTTTACATTGTTGTGAAAATTGTTTATCCAACATACATTGTATTGTGTTTTAAGCAAAACTTATTTAAAATAAATAGTAAAATAACTTTCAACAAAGAATTCAAACCTGAGAATATTATTTATTTGCATACTTAAGTATAATTTATACCGACTGGGCTAACTTTTTTATTTGCAAAGATAGACCTATGGTTCCTGAAGCCAAGTTTTAGGAATTAGTCAAAATAAGAAAAATCTGTGGAAAAAATAAACGCGTTGTTGCCAGATTGGGCGCTATTTCAGAGAAAAGTATTTTCTTAAATGGCAACACCGCATTTTTTTAACAATTTCTAATACATCATGAGATTCTAGACAAAACAAAGAGGATGCAAGTTTTTGATTAGAGTGACGGTTTACGAGCTAATAGTGCCTAAACTTTAATACATTTTCCAACATTAAAGGAATAACAAGGACGCTATGTTTGTCCCTGCTGTCACAATATGACTATAAGTTTTGTGTAATCTTGAATTAAAATGGATACCTATAAAATTATGAGTGTACAGCAACTTCATAACGATGATTGTGATCGGCGACTGGAATTTTGCGATTGGTTTTTGGAGAAAAAGCGCCTACAACCACATTTTCAAAATTATATCTTATTTAGCGATGAGGCTTCCTTTTATTTAAACGGTTTGGTAAACCGGCAAAATTACAGATATTGGTCTGATAATAATCGTTGTTGGGCTGAAGATAGGCGGGAACAGATCAATCC
Source organism: Amphimallon solstitiale (assembly GCA_963170755.1). NCBI lineage: Eukaryota > Metazoa > Arthropoda > Insecta > Coleoptera > Scarabaeidae > Amphimallon > Amphimallon solstitiale. Next base: position 8,030,569 of record OY720678.1, on the reverse strand, counting down.
TAAAGTTAATGTTTGGTGTGGCATATTTAACAACAGAGTGGTAGGTCCTGTTTTCATAGAAGGGAATTTAACGGATGCAAGGTACTTGACATTGTTACGAAATCAATTAGAAAATTTTATTGATGAGCTTCCTCTAAACGATAGAAGAATAATGTATTTTCAGCAAGGTGGTGCACCTCCCCATTTTAGTTTAGAAGTTAGAGCCTATCTTGATGAGCTGCTACCTGAGCGTTGGATTGGAAGACGAGGACCAGTAGAGTGGCCTCCCAGATCACCCGATCTCACTCCTTTAGACTTTTTTTCTGGGGACATCTGAAGAATAAAGTTTATGTTAACGCTCCTGTGTCAATTGATGAATTAAAACTAGCCATATAACGGGAAATTCAAAACATAACCCCTCAAATGTTACATAATGTTAATAGAAATTTTGTTGAACGTATTTGTTGCTGCAGAACCCAACAATGAAATTAGATCGAATTTTTTCTAAAAAATAAACGTTAGGTAATTAATTTTTGTTACTATTGCTATTCTTTTAATGTTGGAAAATAAATTAAGCTTAGGCACTATTAGCTCGTAAACCGCCACTCTAATCAAAAAGTTGCACTCTTTTTGTTTTGTATTGAATCTCAAGATGTATTAGAAATTGTTAAAAAATGCAGTGTTGCCATTTAAGAAAATATGTTTCTCTGAAATAGCGCCCAATTTGGCAACAACGCGTTAATTTTTTCCGCACATTTTCTTATTTGAGCTGATTCCTAAAACTTTGCTTCAGGAAACAAATGTCTATCTTTTCAAATAAGAAAGTTAGCCTATGTCAAGATTTAAAAAAATAACCCTGTATATATAAGTATATGTATTGAAAAATTGAAAATCTTCTTGGTAGTAGTGGCAGTACTACCAAGAAGATTTTCAATTTTTTAATACATTTGTACATTTGTCAAAGAATTGTAATATATTTTATAAGTATACAGTGTGACCAGTGAAGTCCGCATCATATGGGATTTTTTTTATTAATAGATTTATTCTAAATTTGAGTTTGGCATCAATTTCTGCTTCGATCAAGATGAAAATTAACCAAAAAAATAATAGTCACGTGATTCGCATTATCTGTCAAATTTAAATTTTTTTCCAAAAAAAATTCAAAAGTGGGGTTATTTCTCAAAATATCGAAAAAAGTTATTAGAAAAAGTTTTTCTAAAAATAATTTTTATCCCATACGCAAAATTTCAGCTGCATAAGATAATTTAGATTTCTTGCCAATTTTTTGTAAATTGCACCACTGTTGCGAAATAAGACAACGCAACCTACATAAAACTTCTTAGTTTTAACAATGATTTATTCCAGACACATTTTCTTTAAGGCAGCGCCATATTCAATGTGTGTTTTTCTACAAAATCCAAATAGGGCTATTAAAATTTGGTCACATGTGATGCAAAGTTTATTTGTTTTTGACCCTGTATAAGGTAACTTCATAAAATAACTATTTTTGAAAATGTAGTTTGTGTCTAAAAGTAATACACATTAATATTAATACAGACAAGTACACAGCGTCACAAGTAAAGTCTGCATTAAGTGGAAAATAAATTTTCGTTTAACTTTACGTAAGTTTAACTAGTTTCAATGATTTAATTTAAAATCCCTTTATTAATATTTTTTATGGAGCTATGTTATAAAAAGTAAAAATAGTCTTTTATTATTTAAGTTCAGTTTCCAAAAAATTAACTAGTTTTGTACCTTACGATGATGCAGCAAACACAAGTTGGCCGCAAAACAAATGATAAAAAAGATCAACAAGCCCTTGCTTTATTAATGACAGTCAAATCGCTTTCTGTTTGTCATAGTGGCTTTTAATTAATATTGCGTATTAAATAAAAAAATGTTAACTGTACAAGAAAGAATTGAAATTGTATTAATATGTGGTGAAAACACAAGTCATCGTGTAGCGGCCAACATTTTTAATGAAAGGCATCCAGGCAAAAATGTGCAACAATCTACTGTGAGTAGGATTATGGTGAAATTTAAATCAACTGGATCGGTGGAAAGTTCATTTAAAAAACCTCACAATCCTATAAAACATAGTGAAGAAGTCCAATTAAATATTTGCCTAGATATTGTGGAACATGGTCAAACTAGTATTAGACATGTTTCTCGCAGAACTGACGTTCAAAGAAAGAGTGTAAGGAATATTTTGCATAAAAATAAATTTAAGCCGTATAAACCTAAATTTATAAATACCCTTAAGGAACAAGATTTTGACATACGTTTGGGATTCTCTTTTTGGTACCAGGGGGAAAAAGAAGAAAATGTGTCCTTTCACGTTTTATGGACCGACGAGGCCACTTTCACTTCAAATGGCGTTGTTAGCTCTCAAAATTGTAGATGGTGGGCTCAAGAAAATCCAAATTTTATAATCGAATGCAAGGACCAGTATTCCTTTAAAACTAATGTGTGGTGCGGTATTTTAAACGATCAAGTTGTTGGGTCTTTTTTTTAGAGGCAATTTAAATTCTGAAGAATACCTACGCTTCCTTAACACCGAGGTCATTGAAGTTTTGGACAATATGCCTATTGAAATAAGGCATAATTTGTGGTACCAGTGTGACGGTGCTCCCATCCATACTACAAGACGGGTTCAAGAACGCCTCTTGGAAATATTTAGGGGCAAAGTAATTGGTCGTAATATGGAGCAATACTGGCCAGCTAGGTCTCCGGATTTAACTCCACTTGATTTTTTCTTGTGGGGTTACCTAAAACAAAAAGTTTACAAAGAAAAACCTTTCCGTAATGTTGATCATTTGAAAACGGTGATTCGAAACTGTATTTTAGAAATAAGGCCCCTTAGTATCAGAAACTCCATTAAAGATGTATCAAGAAGAACAATTGTTTGTATTGAACGCAATGGGAGGCACACAGAAATGTAATTTTAATTTTTAGGTTTTTCAAATTATTTTTAATTTAATATTCAAATACCAAAAATATATATTGTTATTAATCAATAAAAGAATTATCGCGGATACATAAAATAAAACAGGAAAAGAGAATATTGGGTAAATTCCGCTGTAGTGCAACCGTAGACACGTGTTTCTGACTAATTGGTCGCCTGATGGTCTTCCGTGTATGCTTCTATCTCCAAGGATATCCCACCTTATTCCTTGGCTACACCGTACTGATGACGACCAATTAGTCAGAAACACGTGTCTACGGTTGCACTACAGCGGAATTTACCCAATATTCTCTTTTCCTGTTTTATTGTTATTAATTGAAAAGGTGGAATTTTAAATGCGTTTCATTTTTATGATGTATTATGATTATTTTATTAGAAAATTTGACTTTTCAATTAAACTATTTTCTTAATATTAATGTGTATTACTTTTAGACACAAACTATATTTTCAAAAATAGTTATTTTATGAAGTTACCTTATACAGGGTCAAAAACAAATAAACTTTGCATCACATGTGACCAAATTTTAATAGCCCTATTTGGATTTTGTAGAAAAACACACATTGAATATGGCGCTGCCTTAAAGAAAATGTGTCTGGAATAAAGCATTGTTAAAACTAAGAAGTTGTCTTATTTCGCAACAGTGGTGCAATTTACAAAAAAATTGGCAAAAAATCTAAATTATCTTATGCAGCTGAAATTTTGCATATGGGCTAAAAATTGTTTTTAGAAAAACTTTTTCTAATAACTTTTTTCGATATTTTGTGAAATATCCCCACTTTTGAATTTTTTTAAAAAAAAAATTAAATTTGACAGATAATGCGAATCACGTGACTATAATTTTTTTGGTTAATTTTCATCTTGATCGAAGCAGAAATTGATGCCAAACTCAAATTTAGAATAAATCTATTAATAAAAAAAAATCCCATATGATGCGGACTTCACTGGTCACACTGTATGTATACCATCGAATTTTTTGTACTGTTATGTGTTTTATGATAACTGCTGCATTCAATTCATTAAAGATTTTTGTATTTGCTCTACGAGTGGTTTTGTATCTTCTTTTTGATTTTCTCTTCAGTTTACCTTGTATTTCTAATAGTAATTCCTAAATTCTTGAATTATTTTGTCTCTTTAAAAATTTTATTATGTCTTTATTATTTAACCTCTTTTATTTCGTATCTATTTTTGATTAAATATTCATCATTTACTTTTTTTGGAAGTTTTGATACTGGATTCTTTTACCATGTTCTTTATCGATTCGTCTCTAATTTTTGATGCTTGCGTTTACTTTTCTTTCTTCTATTAATACATATATTCATCCTTCATCTTTTCATATTTACTCTTTTTCCTAACCATATATTCACAATAATCTTTCCCCTCAGTCGTTTTGAATTCGCTTTGTTTTATTCCTAGTTCTAGATTCACTACATCTTTTGTATCATTATTTAGATTATTCAAAATTCTTGGAATTCTTTTTCGGTAACAGTTGTATTTTGCATATGTCTTTGATAAACGTACCTTCGGATTAATTATTGCTTTTCCTGTTTATCTAGCTTTTGTTTTAATACTGGTGTTACTATAAAGTTGTCATTTACTTCTCTTACAGGTGATTTTCCTATTTTTCAAAAATAAAGTATAATAACAGAACTACACTTGTAATGTGCATTATGTTAATATTATACGTACTAGAATAAATGATCTCATATATTATGTTTTTAGTATTCTATATATTTCCAGAACATCGTGATAAATATTTAGATAAGATTTTTAAACATATCAGAGACCGTATTTTCCTACCTTGCCTTATAGAACGTCTTTAATGAGTACTTACAAGATCTTTTTCTCCTTCTTTAAAAGTTAATAAAACGATACATATGTGTGACTATTCAACATTTCCAAATTGTGATTTATTGCAACTTTCACAAAATGAAATATTCCGTCTCCGGAGAAAAGTTGAGAAAAAAGGCTATAATGTATGTGTGTAGCATGGACCGTTGTATTAGATACGCTAACGAATATGAAGCCTATTTATAGTGGATGCCAAATTTAAGTTCGACGGATATTATGTCATTTGAGTACCCTAACCTCTAAACGCATAGGTAGCATATTTCCCTGTATGCGGAATTAATTAAAAGAGTCACAACTTATTAATTCCTTGGAGCATGAAATATATAGAGAGAGATATAAAAAAATATATTTGAGGGTGTCAAATAAGTGTGTGATGTATTAAAAGCATAATAAAGAACTACGTAATAAAAGGTATATTTATACTATAGTTTGGACATTTTGGAAAGTTCAGGATATTTTGTTTTATGGTTGATTTTATATTTTTTAACCTAATTTCTCCTTCAACAATTATCTGTAAATAATCGTCTCTTAATATACAGATGTAGCTTAAATAAAATATTTATAATAAATAAAATGAATTCATTTGATAATGAAACTTAAAACGTAAAATGTCTGTACTCTTTGTTATGTATTTGAAACAAAAATTAAATAATAGCTTTAAATGAAAATAAAATTGATTCTGTATAAATTAAAATATCTACATCACATAGGTATAAAATCACTTTTTCCACGGTCGGGAGTAGAAATCAGTTTCTATGACATCAAAATTAAAACAGAAGTAGTCGATTATTCCCAAGGGAGTATAATGCTTCCAAGGGAGTTTACATTATGGAGAACGTTTGTGATTCATGCAAAAAAAAGATAACATTGAAATTATTTATTGACATTTAAATTAAATGTTACATTTGTACAATTTTCAAAATTAATATTAGAAGGAATATTACTTTCGCTTACATTTACAGTTTTTGTGATTGCCCTAGTAGTGGTACCTACTAAAACCTGATTAGCAATTTTGGTATTATTTTCAATGGAGTTCTCGACATAACCCTCAGCGACTGTCGTTGATTTCCAACCAGCATGACGCTTTATTGTCGTGATATCCACACCAGCATCTGCCAGTAATGTCGCTGAAGATCTTCGTAAGCAGTGACCAGTATAACATGCAGCATCAGGTAATTTTAAATACGAAGCTACTACACTCGGAATTTTTCCCATGGTATTCTTGCCAACTGGCTGCGAACTACATTTTCCTGCTTTGTAGTACAAAAAAAGCGCTTATGCTTGACGTGGGGAGGACGAAGGGACAGGTATTTTCGAAACAATTCAAGCATATTTTCCACATCGGTAACCACAAAGGTTCGTGGAATCTTTGTCTTAGTGTTTGGAATTTTTACAATCAAGGAAGAGCCTACATCCTCAATATCATCTACAGTTAAATTGACTAGTTCATCAGTTCGACAAGCACCGGCAATCCCCAGAATTAATCCAACCTATAAAAAATCAAAATACTTAATAATTGAAATACCTAACAACAAAAGTAATCTTACCTTAATCATTAAGAATTCTTTGTCATCTAAACTTGATAGAAAACGGTCGATTTGACCCTTTGTCAATATTTTAGATTTTTTCGCTTGATATCCCTCACCGGTTCTTTTCAAAAATGCGATCAGCTTGGGGAAATTGCTTATATCTATGTTGTCGTAAATTATCAAGCATGACTTAACCATAGAATATTGCGCCCATAATGTGGAAGACTTGTAATTCTTTGCATTTTCACTGAAGTATGCCAACAAAACATTCTCGCTGTATACTTGAACATTTTTCTCGGCGCACCACTTTTTGAACCGATTGTAGGCTATATCGTATAAAGATTTTGATGCAGAAGTTTCATCATACAGACAATGTTTACCTCGGTTTTCACCAGAGATATAACCTCTGAATTCCTGTGAGGCGCTTTAAATAAGTAGAGATTCTCATAAAAACATACAAATATGCGCAAGGAAAGGATACATTCAAATCCCTACTACACACATATTACCAACTATATTCCTTAGTGATATTGCCAACCATTATATCGTGGCATTTGACATTAAAAACTACATATAACCAAACAAGTCATCTTTGCATCGTCTAACAATTTACAAAAATAAACATTACAATATCAGAAATACGAAAATGTATGATACCTTTCACAATTAAAGCTCAACAGGTAGTTTATTTTACTTGAAAATATTAAAAGAATATACAGGATGAGTTTTTTTTGAATGTTTAGCATTGGGATCTCAGAAACTACTGGAGATAGAAAAACGCTTAAATGGGGAAAGAAGCGCAGTTTTACGAGTTTCATTTAAAACTGCTTTCGTTGCTCCGATAACTTTCATGGCTTATTAGATATTCAAAGAAAACTAAGTTTTACGATTTTCTTTAAACATGCTTAGCATCGTTAATAGTAATTTTAGAGAAAAAGTGTTCAGACAAAAGTTTTACATAATTTTACGCCAAATAAAACTGTGTAGCTAATATTTTTTTTCGTTCACCATTATCGAGTTATGACACAAACTTGTGTTTTTTTAAATAGAAACCATAGTTGGTTTTGACATCATTAAAAAGCTTATTTTTTGCTGATTACAATGATAGAAGGTTTGATATGGTTATTTTAAGAAATAAAGAGGATATAGACATTTCTATGATTGTTCACTTTATAAGATATAAACTTTTAATTAAAAAAAAATATTTGGTGTTTTGTAATTCAAAAAACGAAAAATCTGAGTTACAATAGTGTTCATTGGAGCAGTCGAGATAAATATACTAACAATGCTTTCACATTGAGACACAGAAGTGAGAGCTGTTAATTTTTACTTTTAAGTCAAGTTAATTGTCAAACATTGACAATTAACTATTAATTAATTTAATTGTAACTTAACTATAAGCGATGCAAACGGCCGTTAATCATAAGTTTGCATTGGCTATGGAATTTTCTAAGGTAGAAAAGCGTGATATGGTTGAATGTTACATTCAGTGCCAGAAAAATTCTGCTAGAGCTGCTGAAGTTTATTTTGAAAATTATTTTGATCGACGTCAGCCGTCGCTACCTACTTTTAAGAGATTATGGGATAATTTAGCAGATTATGGTTCGTTCGTTAAACCAAAATCAAAAAAAGGGATGGATGAAGATAGAGAAATAAACATATTAGCAAGTGTCGCTCAGAATCCATCCATATCGACCCGACAAATTTCAACAGAAATGGGCTCCTCTCAATGCACTATTGTCAGAGTGTTGAAGAAGCATAAATTTCGTCCCTACAAACTTTACATGAAGGTGATAACATCAGACGAATAGCTTTTTGTAGATGGTTTAAAGATCAGTGCCAAAACGATCCACACTTTTCAATGAAAATATTATGGACTGATGAATCTCGTTTCACAAATTGTGGAATGTTTAATAGGCACAATGAGCACATATGGTCTCAAACAAATCCACTTCACGTTGAATATAGGAGACCACAAATTGAATTTTGGTTTAATGTTTGGTGTGGTGTTATAGGATCAACTGTTCTTCCTCCGTTTATTTTTGATGGATCACTAACTGGCAATCGTTATCTTAATTTTTTACAAGATTTCGAGGAAATGTTAGATAATTTAAATTTAAGAACCCGAGCAATGCTCCAATGGTTTCAACATGACGGAGCGCCTCCGCACAATCAACTGAATGTTAGAAATTATTTAAATTTTCAACTTCCCTAATCAATGGATAGGAAAAAATGCACCAATTGAATGGCCGGCTAGATCCCCTGATTAATCAGTTTTGGATTTTTTCTTGTGGGGTGTACTAAAGGACACAGTATACAAAAGAACATATGAAACAATCGACGATTTAAGAGAAGCTGTCTTAGTTGCTTTTAATAACATCGATAGGCGTAAAGTACGCAATGCTACAAATTCTGTTACGAGGAGATGCAATTTGTGTATTAATAATAATGGAGGTATCTTCGAACATTAATAATGTTGTGTGCCCCTAATAAAAGTTCTTATAGTTTTCATTTTATTACTGCATAAGATTTCAAAATAAGTTTTCGTTTGGTTCGAAATTTAATTGTTTTCCATAAAAACCATAAAAATGTCTATATCCTCTTTTTTTAAAATAACCAAATCAAACCTTATATCATTGTAATCAGCAAAAAATAAGTTTTTTAATGATGTCAAAACCAGCTATGGTTTCCATTTAAAAAAACAAAAGTTTGTATCATAACTCGATAATGGTGAACGAAAAAAAATTATTAGGTACATTGTTTTATTTGGCGTAAAATTATCTAAAACTTTTGTCTGAACACTTTTTCTCTAAAATTACTATTAACGATGCTAAGCATGTTTAAAGAAAATCGTAAAATTTAGTTTTCTTTGAATATCTAATAAGCCATGAAAGTTACCAGAGAAACAAAAGCAGTTTTAAATCAAACTCGTTAAACTGCGCATCTTTCTCCATTTAAGCGTTTTTCTATCGCCAGTAGTTTCTGAGATCCCAATGCTAAACATTCAAAAAAACTCACCCTGTATATTAAAATTGAATATTAAATACGATCTTAAATAACTTGAGTTAAAATTAAATTTTGTTCTCGACCAATTTAATTACTAAATATCTCAGAAAGTCGAGGTCATAGCAATATGTTTTGTTGTGTGGTTGACAACTGTTCTTTGTTGTATCAGTTTCAGTAATGAACATAGAACGATGCTAAATTTTCTTCAGCCATTGACTTGATCGAGATGTTTTAATTTTGTTCTATGATTTTAATTAAAAATTGTATATATTCGAAATGTACTCGACGCAAGAAGATTTGCGATATTTCTGAGCCACAATGTGTGAATGAGACTCTAATATAAAGAAATGCGTTGCATTAAAATAGCTGAAGCAATGTCATTTGTTCACATTTGTGGATTTAAAATATATCAATTTTAATGACGTGCACAAAGAAAGTTTCTTAAACTTAGAATCTCATGCACACATGTTCCAATCTGTTTAATATTTTTACCCATGCTCGTTTTGTATATGAAATATACAATGTGATCCATTTTCAGTGAAGGTTGGGTGGTCTAAATTTTTAAATTGGCCATATTGACTAGTTGATAATATTGGTTAACACTAGTGTATAGCTGTAATAATGTTCACTGATACTTTTGAGAAATATTTTACATTATATTTATATCAGCAAAAAATTAAACAAATAAGATTTTCAACGTTTATAATAAAAAAATATTTAGATCATAGTGTTAGAGAACGTGAGTGTTTGATATAAATAGAAAAATTCAAAATAAGTGCCTGTCAAACAAGAAAATATTCTAATCTAGAGAATTTTAAGATAGCACTACACTTCGCATGAGACGGATCCTTCCCTATATAATATATGAATTCTATATTGTAAGTAAATTGCTTACATGTTGAAGTTTATAATTTATAAACAAAATTGTAAAAAAAAGTCTCCGATATTCGGCATTTCATATTTTAAATCCAAACTAAATATTTTTTTCAGTATTGATTTACAGTTTTTTTATTTATGCTCGTTGTTGCCGAATTTTAAAAGTATCTGAAATATATATTGTCTGTCTGTATTGTAAATATAACAGTAAGTGTACGTATGTACGTATATTTATTTCTTTTGTTCGTTTTCATCACAGTTGTTTCTTGTAGTCGTTATTGTTTGTTGCGCAAAGCCCTTTTACATGTCGATAATAATGAACCTGTACATATCTAACAAACGTATAGAGAAGGCGCAACACCGTCATCATCATCTTCATCATAGGCATCGTCGTGCATCATTATTATGATCCCTGCGTGCTGCTCGTTCTTTGTGCAAGAGACTCGAACCCGTCTGCTACCGGAAGAGACGGATTGTTAGGAAGGGTTATGAATAAAAAGGATGCAATGATCAGGTGGTCGTGAAAAGAGGACGGCGGGGTAAGCACGAAAAGAGACGAAGAGAACGTTGTATGTATGATATGATGACCATGGTACGAGACTGCGACTTGGCCTAGCCGCGTGGGCTAGACCAAGAGAAGCAACAAAAGTCACGGATGGTCGACCAATGCGTCCAGGTCGATGTTCACTATGCAACAAATATACAAGAAAAAAGATTATTTCTAAATGAACGACGCTCGCCAAAGTCTAGGTAAAGGAGAAATTTGGAAAATCAAGTAATAAACTCTATGTTATGTTGGTTTACGTTATGGTATGTTGTCTCGCTTTATTTCTTTATTTTTCGAATTATAGTTAATTGGTTCAAATTAAATTATATAACATTTATGTGTGAAATTATTTACCTAATTTTAACTTATTAAATATGAAATATCCACGATACAGTGTAAAAAACTAGATATTTTTGTGAAGAATTAGATTATAAATCCCTTTTATTTCCCGTTTAGAGAAATTGTTAATAAATATCGAAAGTATGATATTTTTCCATAGTTATAAATAATATAAAAAGTAAAAGTTATATTAATAATACTTTTTATATCTAAAATTATTATTCTGTTGTTTTATTCCTTGCAATTTTTGGCTTTAAATAGAGCCCATTTATAGAATTTCTAGTTAAATTTAGAAGTTGTATCTTATGTCATAGTTTTGGATAAATGAAGCCTTAAACTTTTATGAGACCTTCTATTTTTGTTGTAAAATTCTGAAATTTATATTTTTAAAGTATGCGTATACAATATTTGTGATATAGTTCTTATCGAGAATGAAAACGATAGTTATAATTATCATTTCTAGAAACTTGTTATATTTATAAAAAAAACTACTGAAATGCAAACAAAAATTTTACTTACGGTATAAGTCAACGATGTGACAAAGTAAATTTACTCATTAATGCTTAATATGCGTACTGTAGTTAAGTGTAGTTGATAGAGTTGTTATTGCTTCACAACTTAAAATATATATACAGGGCGATCCATAAATCATTGGCACAAAGAACATGTTATTTTTTTTAAATTAACCCCTATATATGAGTTGAAATTTGGATTTCTCGGTAAAATAGAAATATTTTTTTATTAAGAGTAGTTATTCGTTAAAGTTATTAATTTTCGAGTTATTTATGAATAAATGTAAAAAGTTACATTTACAGCTGTCTTCTTAATTGCCTATAATTCAAGAGTGCTATGAACAAAGAATAATTTGATATGGTATGAACACAAGGTGTGAATACTGACCAATTTGAGGATGAGATTTTACTTTTTTGCACTGGTAAGATTTATTATTAATATAACTCTTTGCTTTTTTTGAAGAATTAATTGACATTGACATTGTCATGGAATCTGTTTTACTCTATGTGTATAAAACATTAAGAAAAAATCAGGTGTGGCCACCACACGACTTTCTTATACGTATGAGCGTTTCAAATTATAGAATTTTAAGAATTTTTTTATACAAAAATTATTCAAAATCCTATTCTAAGTACTTCTATTCTCTTAATAAATCCTTATAGAATGCATATTTTACAAGATATTATCAAAAAAGTGCTACTCGCTAAGAGTAAAAGTGCTACTTCCGGTTCGAATTTTGACATTTCATATATACAAAAAATGTTGCAAATCCAATTCTAAATACTTTTGTACTCTTGATAAATATATATAGAATGCATAACTTACGACATATTTGCAAAAAATCGCTATTCGGTAAGAGTAAAAGTGGTACTTCCGGTTTGAATTTTGAAAATTTTTTATACAAAAGATATTGAAAATTATGTTTTAAATACTTTTATACTAATAACGTACTTGTCTAAAAAGCATGACTTGCGAGATATTCGCAAAAAACTGATTTTCGATAAGAGTAAAAGACCTACTTCCGGTAGGAATTTCGAAAAACATTTTAAATAAAATTATTCTCAAATTTAATTCTAAATTCATATGAATTCTTTCTAAATTTGTTTAAACTGAGTAGTTGACGAAATATTGGCAAAATTCTATTTTTTCGCTGAAGTAAACTGCTACTTCCGGTCTACCGATTTTACTGAAAAACTAAACAGATCTCAAGAGGGAGATTATACACGTAAATACAAAATTTGGAATTGATATCTACAGCGGTTTGGCCGCTATCGTGGTCACACACACACACACACACACAGAGAGAGAGAGAGAGAGAGAGAGAGAGAGAGAGAGAGAGAGAGAGAGAGAGAGAGAGACAGACAGACAGACATTTTTTAAAAACCACTTTTTCGGTGTCAGAGAACTTCAAAACGTGGACATCTGCAAAAATCTCGAGGTCGAAAATTTTCATCATCACAATACTTCTTTATACTACGTATAAGGGAGTAAAAATGGAAATATGGGCGGTATAGGAAATTGTATCCCGCAGACGTATACAAAACCACGGAGTGGCATAACAGAAAAAACACAAATTCATAATGCGAAAATGTTCTATTAGCGTATATCGTCAGACTAGCATAGAGATACCTCAATATGGTCTCAATATCCCACCCTAAGATCAACTCTGAGCATTCATAATAATCCTAAGATTCAATGTAAGGTGCATTTTTAAAAAGGTGTTTGTGGGCTATCAATTTGAAAATATGCACTCAGTTTCTTTGGGAGTGAAGTTAATATAAAACTTCAGATAAAGTAACTGACATTAACAATATTTTTTAATTATGGGTGCTTGCAAGAACTTTACCCGTAGTGACGGTGTGAATTCTGAGTTTGTGCTCGATTATGTACTCACAATTATGCCGAGCGATTGTTTATTTGATGTCCATATTGCGGATCATTATGAATGGTCACATAAAGAATACTACGACTGTGTCTCGAACGGATATTTCAAGCAAAAAATGTACAATAACTCTACAATCATATTGAATTAGTTGATTAGAGTAAAAAGTTTTGACCATGATTTCAATGTTAGAACAGTATGATTTTTTTGGATGTCTTGTCAGAAGAAGTGTTTGAGACAATCTATAAATTAAAAAATACTACATAGACAGGCTTCGATGATGTCCAAGTGTGTTCTAGGTCAGGTACCTGGGGTTCTCAATATGTCGGTTTCACTGGATGAGTACCTACATGATCTTAAACTGGCTCATACACATATTAGTAGCTATAAGCCTATACATGTATTGAGCGTATTTTCGAAAATTTTTGAGAGTGTAGTTTGTAGCAGAATTCTCAGTTACTTAAACAAATATAATATTCTTTCTGATTCACAACATGGTTATCGAAAGGACCCCTCAACTGCTTCCACATCGATTCAGTATTTGCAATACATATGGGACTGATGCGAAGAAGAAGTATACGGCAGGATTATTTTTTGACACGCGTTTGACAGCCTTCATATTGATTATATTGTCGACAAATTATGGGCTGTCGGAATACGAGAACTGTTGTCGTCATGGCTTGAATCCTTTTTAAGGGATAAGCGGTTATCGGTGGCCCTATACGGTTGTAGATCTGATGAGGGCCAGTCAACGCAGGGGTGCCTCAAGAGTTTGTGTTGGGCCCATTGGTATTCTTATTATTTGTCAACGATTTGCTATCGTATCTGACTGAGGTGGGACTTACAGTATTATTTGCTGATGACACATCTATTACAGTCTGTGCGGATACTCCAGAATTATTACAACTGTCTATATTTCTTTTTGTGCGTCAATTCTCCGCATGGTGTAATACAAATAGTCTGGATACATACCAACTTTAATAAATCCTGCTACATTTATTTTCACCAGAGACAAACTTTGGGGTTTTCGATGTACTTGGGAATACCTAGGGAGCAATCTACGAAGTTCCTTGGATGCTAATCTTAATTTTTAAACTAGAACCCAGTCTTTCTCACACAAATCTGCTTAACGTTTACTACGCCTTGGTACATTCCGTCCTAAACGTGTTAATCTAGGGGCGGGGAGTCAAGTGGGAGTCGATATTTGTGGGATAGAAACAGATTACAGCAATACCTCGCATAGTCCGGCTTCGAACAGTCCGGGATTCACTATAGTCCGGTTTTAAATTTTAAAAAATTTAAAGTTATGCGATATAAAATTTCATTTTTTCTGGGGTTTCCCCTTGCGAATGTATGTACCTAGACTGAATGAGAATGTAAAAATTTTCGGTGGTTCCCCTTTCAACGCCGTAATGTATAAACTATGAAGTCGTACATATATTGTATGTAGTGTACGCATAAACAGTGGATGTTCTATTAGTTATCGATGTGGAAATCTACAGTAAAATTTATTTGTGATACAAAATTAGATAGATCTGAATTTCATTAAAATAAAAATGAGTGCAAAAAGAAAACGTGAAAGTGATTCTGCCATCAAAAAACGTAAATGGCTTACTTTAGAACAAAAGCTCGATATAATCTAGCTTCACGAAGAAGGTGCATCCTTTGCTATAATAGGCCGTGACAAAGGAATGGATGAGTCATCAGTTCGAAAACTTATCAAAAAAAAAATCAATACAAATCTCAAGGTATGGCTACGGCTTCTTATTTGTCAAATGGAAATTCAAGCCAAAGCACTAAGTCTTTACAACGACTTAAAGACTACTGATGAAGTAGAAGGCGAAAGTCAGGAAACAAGTGAAGATTTTACAGCAAGTCGTGGGTGGTTTTTTCGTTTTAAGCAACGAACTGGTATCCATAATGTTCGCATTGTTGGTGAATCTGCCAGTGCAGATAAAGAAGCTGCATTAAGATATCCGAAGGAATTGAGTGAAATCATACTGAAAGGTGTTTATAAAGATGAACAAATACTTAACGTAGACGAAACGGGGTTATTCTGGAAAAAGTTGCCGTCACGCACTTTTATAGCAGCCAATGAAAAGTCATGCCCTGGCTATAAAGTTTCAGAGGACCGTCTCACACTGTTATTAGGCGGAAATGCAGCAGGCGATTTCAAATTAAAGCCCATGCTTGTGTACCGAGCAGATAATCCTAGAGCTCTTAAAAATGTAGCCAAAAATGATCTCCCAGTGTTGTGGCGTTCAAATAAGAAAGCATGGGTCACAAAAACTTTATTTAAAGATTGGTTCACCAACTATTTTTGCCCTACAATGAAACGTTATTGTAACGAAAAAGGGTTAGATTTTAAGATTTTACTCATCTAAGATAATGCCCCAGGTCATCCGACTAGTCTTTCGGAAAATGAAAATGTACAAATAAGTTTTCTTCCGCCAAATACGACGTCGTTGATTCAACCTATGGATCAAGGTGTCATTGCGACATTTAAGGCGTATTATTTGCGCCGCACTTTTTCCCAAGCCATTAAAGCTACAACAGGAGAAAATGCACATACTTTAACGGAATTTTGGAGAAGCTATAACATCAGAAACGTTATCGAAAATATAAGCGAAGCATGGCATGAATTAACAGCAAGCAATATGAGAGCAGTGTGGAAACATATCCTACCACATTCTGCAAATGATATCATTGATTTTGAAACTCATTTTGCTGAGGTAACTAATAACATAGTCGAAATTGAACAACAGCTCGGTTTCGAAGAATTAGATTCCGTCAACGTAATTGAGTGCATTGAATCGAACACTAATGAATTGGATAATGAAACACTTATTAACATAGATGAACAACGAGCTTATGAAGAACAGGAGGACAACTTAGACAACGACGATAGTGTTGAAGTTCTTACAAGGGAATTAACAACTGAACAACTATCAAAAATTATTGTAATGGTTGAGAACGTATCTGAGCATATTAAGGAAGTTGATCCCAATATCGAGCGTAGCCTTACAGTTTGCCGAACAATAAACAATGCAGTTCGGTGCTACAGAGAAATTTATGAAGAGAGAAAATCGAAGAAAAAGTTGCAGACATCCATATTTCAATTTTTAACAATACAAAATGAATTTTTTATACACACAATTATTTTTAATAAAGACATTTGGATTTACTTACTGAGGGACGCATTTCTTTGAATCAATTGCCACTTTTTGTATAACAGCAATACCTGGCATAGTCCGGCTTAGAACAGTCCGGGAGGTCCGTGGAACCAATTATCCGGACTATGCGAGGTATAGTTGTATTCTGCATTTTGACATGGGACCGAGGGATTCGTGTAGCAACATTTTTAAGGGGAATGGGATACTCACGTTCCCGTGTATTTTTATTTACAATATGGTTGTATTTATAAAACAAAACTTTGATTCATTTGTTCGACCCGATTCCGCTGGTACACGCAGAACAAATTTTATCGCCCTTCCAAAACATAGAATAGCAATATTTGAAAAATCTCCGTATTATTCTGGTATTAAGCTATTAAATAAGTTGACATGGGGGACCAGCAGCGTCGGGTCTATGGCAGCGTTTAAAAGAAAGGTGAAGGAATTTTTAATTGAGCATTCGCTCTATGCAATTCAAGTTTTATTAAATTCTTCTGACGACATTATGTTGCTGTTGACTACTTTACAGTCTATTTTCAATTGTGTTTCTTTTCTTAAGTTTAATCCTGTTTACTTATGTCATTTTTGCGATTTCTATACTTACTCATATATTGTTATATTTTGTGTTGAGATTTGACAATGTAAATATTTGGAAATCAGATCTATTACACAAAAAAGAATATTATTATTATTATATATGTATTGATAATAAAAGACATATATAAAAAAAATTACAATTATCACTTAATTGTTTTGACTCATTTCGCAAATTTCATTTTCACGGAAATGACCATTGTTTGTTCATTGAATAGTTTTTAAAAGTACATCAATTTTAATGTTATTACTTGTAAAATTTATTTATCGATTTCATGAGCTTAGGTTTTCAATTTATTTTAACATTAACATATTAAGTACAAGTACTCTATTGATTTACAAATTCTGAAGGAGCATATGGTTACAATAAACAAGATTAGCTATATGAAGAAAAGCCGAAAGAAAAGTGTAAGAAGTTAAGACTCTTAGTGTATATACCTAAAAGTAGAGAAAACAAAACACATCTCTAGGATAAGCAGTCCGGAACATCGATGTAGACAATGAAGAGATTATTTTCAGAGGAAGCCAGTATTTGGAATATATCAAGTCAAAAAAGTTGTATGGGAAAGTCTGAAGAATAAATGGGGCGAAGAAGATTTACGATAGGGATGACATGGCAAATGAAAATGAAAATGAATGTTATAAGAAGAATTGGAGATACTTTTTGCTGAAATAATTAATGCAGAAGTTAAAAGACAAATGTGTGGAAAGGAATCACAACCAAAGATGAAGAGAAAAAATGTACTGAAGGCTTGGTCAAAATTAACTTTAGAATAACTTTTCATAAATTCACTGAGATTATATACGTAATATGATGATCTTTGAAAATAACTGCTTCTTTTTTATGTGTTAGTACTTTTAGTCCAAATTTTGAAATTTTTGGACTGAAAGTTTTTAGTTTTAAATACTTTTGTAATGTTAAACTGAATGCACCGCAATTTAACAACACAAAAAATTATTTTAAAGGGTTTTTCAATAAGGACATAACAATTTTGTATTTAAATAAAACACAATATCTAAGATATTCGGCTGAAATTTATTCCAGGTGTAGTACACATGTTACATTTAAGGATGGAATTCGATATAGCTCGTATAACAACCGCTGCCAGCGATCGATTCTTTGGGGCCAATATACCACCACTCTTTCACACATATTGGCCGGAACGTTGGCAATTTCGCGTTCAGTATTGATCCTGAATTCCACTAATATTGAAAAATAAACCAATGACTTAACGTAACCCCACAAAGAGAAGTCCAATGGCGTTAAATCGCATGAGCGAGGTGGCCTTTCGACCATACCATTTCTCGTGATTATACGATTACTGAACTTCCTCTTCACTATTGATCCTAATTGATCTAAATCAATTGTTTGACCAGCTGTGTGGCATGTGGTACCGTTTTGTTGGAACCATATCTCACTGATGTCAAGTCCATCCAATTCTGGCCAAAGATAGTCTCCCAACATGGCACGATAGCGAACTCCATTGGCCGTCACCTGGCGATCATTTTCATTGACGAAAAAATACGGTCCAATCACACCTCCGGCATGAAATCCACACTAAACGGTCACTTTTTGTGGCTGCAATGGAGTTTGTTGAAGCACATGCGTGTTTGTTGCTGTATAGTAATGCATATTTTGCGTATTGACAAAGCCATTAAGCCAAAACTGAACTTCATCGCTGAAGATAATTTTTCGATGAAATTCAGGATTTTCTTCTAACTTTTGCAGAGCCCAATTGGAGAATTTTTGGTGCTTCAAATGATCAAGAGGCTTTACTTCTTGAGTCAATTTAATCTTGTAATGGTGTAGGCCAAGATCTTTACGCAAAATTCGCCACAAGGTAGACTAAGAGATTCCAATTTCCTGTGAATGGTCTGAAATTTACTGATTTGACACTTCAACCGGTGCGTTGTCTCTCTGGCACAGGAACATTCAATAGTGAATATGTTGTCTCGAATTTATTCACTATATCAAGCACATCCTGCCTGGTCGGACGATTATTACCATCGAAAATTTTAATAAGCGCTCTTAAAGTTGCGACCAACGATTCAGAATTTTAGTAATAATTTATAATATTTTCCAAACGTTGCGTTGCATGTTCGTGAACCTCACCATGATAAATGTGTAAACCTTGAATGACATTTAGACATTGACAGATCACAGAAAAAAATGAAAGGTGCGTTTGTATTTAAATACAGAATTCATAACAATTTTGAAAAAGCCATTATAAATAAAAAACAAAAGTAATGTATTTAAAAAAAAATCTATAATCATATTTTACATTTATACTCTTATACATGAGATGTTCAGTTGTAATTGCTTTTAACAAATATTTTATTACGACGATACGATATTCTATATAATATCGTAAGATATTTCCATCACCAGTAAAACTCTATATTTAAGGTCTACCCGTTCTGTAATTTCATTCATAACTTAGTTTTTGACCAATTTCATTATAGGCAATCTCGTAATTATGAATTTGAATAGAATTCAAATATTATCGACAAATTACGAGGGACCCTCCCTATTATTAAATATGTTGCCTGAATTAGTTATTATAATGTAATTCTTCACCCCTCAAGGACAATAAGGGTGCTATTGATTACATGATCCGATTCAGAAAGTATTAACGAGAAGACCAAACTGCTTTATCTTTGTGTAATCCCGCATCGCGAAATCGTCACAACAAAAGATTCAAATAAATGTGTTGGCAGAGACTGGTGATCTTAGTAGAAGCGGCGACCTTACGCAACAACCCCAACTTACTTTTTATTATATCTAATAATCGGCAATTGGATTATGCATGGTGGTAGGAGAAGCAGAATAAATTAGAGTGTGATGTAGAAGTGTTATTTGTATATATTATTAAATCGTAATGGTCTCATTGAACCTATCTCTTTTCGTTTGTTATAGTATTAAGTATTATTTACATAATATTCTGTTGATGTATTCAAATATAAGTCAATCAGCATTTTAGTATGACTTTACGTACGTATGTAGTATGTTACAGCGCATTTTTTAGTTTTATTTACAAATATACAGGATCTTCCGAATTTCAGTAACCACCTTCAACTTTTTTATTTTAAATAGATTGGTATACTTTCTAGCTATTATTATGATAGCCATCCAAATTATCTTTGCAGTGATGTATGGATATGTGCACTTACGACTGTTAGTTCTGGTTTTATTGACAATTTTGTTAAAATCTTGACAGTTGCAGCATCTAACATTTGTGTTACAAATTTATGGACTAACACGTTATTTGTTTTGAAGTTGAATCACGGGAATAAATATACAGGGTTTTAAATATGTCGTGTCTAAGTTATCGATCCTTATTGACTATTTTCTCGTTTTTTTAAATCCAACCTACAATATTGTAATGAAACAAGCCCACAGAAAAGTAAACATTGGCGCGACGCACCGTAAACAAGTCGTAAATCAACTGCACTCATATACTACTTTGGAATATGGTAGAAGAGAGCCAGAATTTACTAGACCTTTATTGGCCATTTTTTCGTTTTTTTTAAGATCTAACCTATAATATTTTTATAACTCAGCAAATTCTTTGTAAAATTGCCTTTAATATAGTACCAATAACATAGTACTTATTTCTAGTATTTTCAAAGTTATAACCCTTTAATGGAATATACCTATGTTTATAATATGCACAATGCGGAGCATCTAATAGTTGGTTGGCTTTGGTTTTAATAAAAAATGACTGTGCCACCAAACGTCATATCTCTACTTCAAAATTACATATTTTATTGTTATAGTTTAAGTTCGGCGAGTTAATTATCAATGTCGGTATGTTTGTTAGTAGTTGTTACGTGTTGCATTTATCTTGTTGTCAGTTATATCGTTTTGTTGACTTTATTTATTGTTCTCTTTGTTTAACACATTATTTATTTATTGTTCCCTTTAGTTCTTTTTGCTTTAAAATGAATTTTTTGAGAGAGGTGCTCATAGACAATGTATTCGCTCTTGGCGCTAGCAATAGAAATCCATTTTTAGCATCAAGAACATATGCCATGGAATATCCCGACCGAAGAGCATCAGATAGTAAAACGTTTGAAAATTTGTTGATAAGATTTCTTCGAACGGGTTCAGTGAATTATGTCAAACATGAAAGAATTAAGACCATGGTTACAGAAGATAATGAAGTGACAGTCGCCCAGTCCATTGCGGAAAATCCGCACGTATCTACAATGATAATTTCGTAACAACACGGGATAGAAGTCACTGCTGCGAGGAGGATTTACAAAAAAAACATGACAGACTTATTGCAAACGGATTTTGAAAGGAGACTAGTGTACTATGAATGGCTAATTTTACAATTACGACAAGATGTAATTTTTCTAGACCATTTGTTTTACACAGACGAATCAACATTTGCTAATTGTGGAATAACCAGGGCGGCTGGCGAGTTTGGCAGTGTACGTACATATACTAGACTTATTCGTTTATTATCGGCGATATATTCCCAGCTACGAGTAAAGAATAGAACAGGAGAGAGCATAACGTGGTGGGGAAATAGGTATTTTTCAGACGGAGTTACCACTTTCGGTAGGTCAGTTATGTCCGGTTATGTCAAAAATGACATTTTAGTGTTTCTATAATGGTCAATTGTCTGGCTTGTGGTCGTTCTAAAACGGCAAGAACAAAGAATATTAATTTTTCTCTTCATCGGTAAGTTACTTCATTGGCATTCAACATAGACAATAATAATTTTAAAAGAGGTATTTTAAATAAATTGTCATATATCTGACATGTCTGATTATGTGTTCAGTGTCGTAACATATTGTAACGTTTTCGGGTTCCAATAAACAACTCGTGCAATTTATTTATTTAAAACAGTCTGTATATATTTATACACTTAAAATTAATTAACAATATAAAATATAAAAACTAACGTATCACATTTAAACTACTATTAATAAATGAAAATTAACAGACGTATTTATTTACCACTACTATTTATATGACACGGTAATATGTAGGTCTTTATTACACTATAATAAAAACTGCACCGTATTTAGAACACTCTAATATTTATGTCTTTTCTTCGGCTACCACTATATTTATTTCTACCGTACGACTTATATTTATTCCTTATATTTATCTTATTGTTCGGCACGAGACTACTTAAGGAATTTCTTAATCCCGAATTACTCCGCGATTATTCATCCCGCAATGAATCCCTCCATCGGTGACCCAGTCGCCTTATGTACACATGCTAAGATTACTAGAACATACGAGCACAGTCCCGCTTTTTCTCCACATGTACGAGAAACGTTCTAGTCCCTTTCGCTATGCAGGCCGTACGGCGTGGAGATGATTCATCCACTTGTTTACATATCGTTTTTATACGCCGCGCCGAGATGATTTATGGTCTCTGTTTTTGTCGTCGTACACTCATTTCGTTACAATATATATCCAAGTCATTTAATATTTGTTATATTTTTGACGCAGATTTCCTTTAAACCCGTTTATAATATATTAAAAAGAAGAAAAGAATTGAAAACATAATACACTCACGATATTTCTTTAATTATTTTTTGACTAACAACCTATTTTAAATGATTATCGAGGGCACAGGAAGTGTACATATACCCTATACAAAATATTTATGCACGCCTAGGCATTGCGACGGCCATATTGAGTTACCAAATTTGGACAAATATTATTATTAAGGAGACTCTCTCCTGTTCTATTCTTTACTCGTAGATTCCCAGATACCTAGCATATCACCTATAATAAACGAATAAGCCTTGCACTACGTGCACTGCCAAAACGTACTCACCAGCCGCCACTGGGACTAACAATAATTTCCATTATTATGATACTACAAACCCTCATTTTGTGCAACCCATTTTATATCAACAAAAATGCAATGTTAACACCTGGGGAGGCATCATAGGAAACACTATTATTGTGCAGTCTTTTTTAACTATATGTACTTCAAATTATGCAATTTATACAAATTTTCTACAAAACAATTTACCATTGCTATTAGAAGGTCTACCATACAACTTCATAAGGAGATTGTGGTACCAACACGATGGTGCACGAACCAGCACATTATGAGAGCTCATTTAGATAGGGTATTCATCAATAGATGGATTGGGAGAGGGAGCTTAATAAGCTGGCCACCGCCATCACCAGATCTCACACCTAGTGATTTCTTTCTGTGGCCAACTGTAAAAAACATTGTTTATGCAACACCTCCTACAATGGCAGAGAACATGCAGCAACGAATAAGAAACGCTTTTCTTCAATTAAATGAGAACAACATGGCTTAGAATGTAAGCTTGTCGATACAGAAGCGGTTGAGAGCATGTGTAGACCAGAACGGAGATACTCGTGTATTTAAACACCGTTTAAATTAAGATTGTTTAATTATGGAAAAATTTCCAAAGGTAATTCGAAAACTAATAATAAAGCATTTAAAAAACAGGTGTTTGTTAAAGTTACTTTGTTTTATATCATTTCATGGCCAACCAACTATCAGATGCCACGCATATTGCATATTATAAACATAGGATCCCATTAAAGGGTTATAACTTTAAAAATACTAGAAATAAGTAGTATGTTATTGGTACCATTTTAAAGGCAATTGTACAAGAAATTTGCCGACTTGTAAAAATATTATACGTTCGATTTAAGAAAAACGAGAAAATAGCCAATAAAAATTGATAAATTACACACAAAATATTTAACACCCGGTATACATTTATTCACGTTGTACAACCTCAAAACAAATAACGTGTTAGTCCATAAATTAGTAACACAAGAGTTGCGTGAGACACTGTACCCATTTTCAGATTAAGGCTCAAAATGTTAGATGCTGCAACTGTCAAGAATTATCAATAAAGTAAGTGCACATATCCATACATCATTGCAAAGATAATTTGGGTGGCTATCATGATAATAGCTAGAAAGTATAGCAATCTATTTACAATAAAAAAAGTTGTAGATGGTTGCGGAAATTTGGAACACCCTGTATATTTGTACATAAATCTAAAAAATGCGCAGTAGCATACTATATACGTACGTAAAGTCTCATTGCTACAACGTTATTAAATTTCATGCTAAGCTCCGCCGACACATTATTGCCTCACCCGGTATAGTTTCTTTTCTTGATTTTTATTTTCAATTGAAGATTTTGCTACTGTAAAATTTGCTAAAGTTTGTGTTACTTTTTATCTTTGGTTAAATTGTATTAGGTTTTTTCGTTGTTTTTGATTTAGTATATTATTATTAGTATTTTAATATACAGGGAGAGTCATTTCCGCGGGGAAGGCAGATTATGACTTTATAAGAAAAGATAAATCGAAGCGGTTTTCTTCCAATGACAGCCACTTATTAGGAGCACGTTTTAAAATTAATTTGTATTATACAGAGTATTCCATAACTTGGTGGGTGACCATATTAAGTTATAGTTTTTTAAATGGAACACCCTATATTTTTGTATTTCCCGTATAATTCTTAGTCAAAGATATTATAGGCCTAAAATTTAAGGTTTTCGGCTTTTACCCTTTTTCTGAAAAATTCAATGTTCTTATAACATTATATTTCTCGAAACGACGTATTAAATGTACACAATTTTTGGTAGAGTTGTTCATAATAGAAGGTTACATTTATACACATATTTCATTTTTTTGCAATTAATAATTGAATTTGCAGAAAACTGTACTAAAGTTACGTGACATGTTTTTGTCTAAAAGTTAAATATTTCAAATGGAACATGTTGTATATTGGTTCATTTATGGAATGCTTACTAAATTTTGCACCGAAATCATGTAAGACATTATTATTTTAAAAGTTCTGCTTCCGAAATGATAAATCGACATTACTAAGGCGTGGAGTACTTATGTTTCTAAATATTTGTCGAATATGTTAACTTCTTGTGTGGTTACAGGTATACTGGATACTTGCTCTTTTAACGGATGCCTGCAAAAACAAACTAATTTTATGATATCCGAAGACACAGCAGGATAGTCAATAGGGCATCCACAGGCTAGGCACTTCACTGGAAACATTTCATTCAAATATTTTGTGTATGTAGTATAGACAAGATTCGCTGTCTTGTTGCATTCACATTTCTTCGTAAATTTAGGGGAACATCTTCCAAAATTCCACTAAATCCTGACAGAAATTACTCATAAGCTTCTCCGTTAATACTGCCTTCAAATAAATGCAGGTCTATCATCGAATCACTAAGAATGCCTCACCATAATTTATGCTCCACCTATGATTTATTTATTATTGAAGTATGGCTTTTCATTTGAATATTAATGAATATGTTTTCAACAACTGTGCCATTTCTATGGAAACCAGTTTTATTCGCAAATAACACACTATCGAGAAGAATTGCCCAGGCATTTAATTACTGCCCATTGGCAGAGCGCTCTTCTAGCTTTAAAATGACGGGAGTGTAACTCAATATTTATATGTATTCATTACGCCTGATATTTATTTCATTTTAACATTGCAACTATGGTTTGGCCAATATCCAGCAAACGACTCCTATCATGGGTACTGACGTGTGGAGTATCTATTGTTGCCATAAGAATTCTAAATTGATTTTCACCATTAACCACATATCTAGGTTTCCCTGGTTTTGAATTAGCAGTACTACCAACAGTAGTAATTCTAAAGATATCTGTTTTGGGACACCTTCTCTCAGGGTAACGCTGCTGGTAAGCTCTTTGGGCTGATAAATAATTTCTTTGACATTCATTCAGTACAAAAATACCGTATTAAAACAAAAACCATAAAGTTGGCAAAATTATATAAAAAAAACGACAGCTCAGTAATGGTCACTCTTAAAATAATCATGTCTTACAAGCTTTTTTCAAAAAGTAGCCGATATACATGTTTCATTTGGAAAAAAAATCACTTTTAGACAAAGATGTGTCATGTAACTTTAATCCAGTTTTCTGCAATTCAAATAGTAATTGCATAAAAATAAAATTTGTTTACATTAGGACCTTTTATTATGACAACGCTAGCAAAAATTGTGCTTCTATTAGGACCTCTTATTGTAAACAATGCTGCAAAAAAAATTGTCCATCTAATACGTCGTTTTCAAGAAATATAATTTCATAGCAATATTAAATTTTTCAGAAAAATGGTAATAAGTTGAAAACTTTAAATTTTAGGTCTATACTTTCTTATAACTTTTGGACTAAGAATACGGGGAATACACAAATGTAATGAAATACTTGGTGTTCCACTTAAAAAACTATAAGTATGGTCGGCCACCAAGTTATGGAACACTTTGTAGGATACAAAATAATTTTAAAAGGTGCTCTTAATAAATGGCTATCACAGGAAAAAATGCTTCGAAATATCTGTTCGCGTAAAGTCACAATCTGCCTTCCCCGCGGAGATGACTCACCCTGCATATGTATCATTTGGATAAAATAAATACTTTTATTATTATTAATACAGTATGACGATTAGAATTGATTCTTAGCTGCTCTACAAGTGTCATTAAGGGTTCGTATTTGGAAGACCTTTCAAATAATATTATTCAGCTCACATGATGAATTTTCCATACTGCCATAACAAATTCGGATCATAAAGTCTATAAGATGTTATGCTTTCAAATCATTAAGTGGTAGGACCAATCTCTCCTCCTCTATTGAATAGAAAGGTTTTAATCAACTCAGTTTTTTACGTCATATTAAGACACACAATTAAGACACACCCACAAGAAAACGTAAACGTAAATGCGTTGGCAAAGTGCTGGATAGCAGGTGCTTTTATATTACACTTGAAATAGCACGTATTCATTTCTTAAATAGTGGGCATAAAAAGAGATACCTAAATGTTAAAGCTGTTTAATGAAAAGCTTATCAAATAATAATTAAAGAACTGCTACAATACCGTCCTGTTCACTTAGATGTCCCGTCTTAAATCAATGTTACTCTGCAGGATAATTGAAGTCCATACTTGAGTTTTCAATATTATTAAGAAACCATTTTTCTGAGGATAGCATTTCTAATGAAAAAAAATTTTTTTGTCTCGGCTTTTGATTTTGGAGTTGTTACTAATATATACTTCCAAATGTTTGCGCATTTCCTGAAAAGGATCATGCATTCCCTTTTGCGAGATGAATAATAAAAGAGAAAAGGTTGCAGAAACACTAGGCAATTCTTCTCTTTCATAAATAACATGAAGTGTTTAACTTTTCTTTACTCTTAGTCTTAGTTTTAGTTTTAGACATTTTAAGTCATCTAAATGAGAATTAAATCATTTCCCGAGCTACTCTTGCATCGACTTCATTGTATCCTTTTAGTGCTAATTATTTTAGTGCATCGAAAAATCTAACACAATTTATGATTATATGCAAAACATCAATTTGCCGGTGTTCTTACCACCCCTTGACCTATCAATATATTTCGTAGACACCGACACTGGAGTGGATTGCAAGCCATTTCAGACTGGCTCAAATGCGCTGCTGCTGCTGCTTCTTTTGGTAGAATTGAGCTAAGCTTCTAGCTTTTTGCTCTTAATCTTAAAGGTTTGAGTCGTTGATAGTTGTATGTATGGTGGCTCTAAGGCCTTACTGTTTCAGCTATTGAGGTGGTTAGAGAGCCATTTCAGGTTCCTTATGCTTCCATTGATAGTCTGATGGGTATTCTAAGCTTCTTTTTATCTGTGAGTTTGTGTGATTTTCCGTCTTGGAGATTTCTTTAATGTATGTGACAATCGTGGGAATATTGGTTTCGTTGTTTGACATATACCATGGCGCTCCCAGGCACATTCTTAAAGTTGTGTTTTGAAAGAATTGGATGGTGTTTAGATGAGTTTCGGCTGCGTGAATCCAGATCGGGGCTGTGTATGTGATACTTGGACGGAGAATTTGTTTGTATAGTAGTAACTTATTTGTTATGCTCAGCGAACTGTGTCTTCCAATGAGTGACCAGAGTTTGAGTCTTGTGGCTTTGGCTTTATTGACGGAGTTTCTTATGTGTATGCTGTATAATAATTTTCTGTCCAGAGTGACGCCCAGGTATTTAACGCTGATGTTCCAAGGTATTTGTTGATTTAGTATTTTTAGTTGGAGGTTAGTTTGTTTGTTGTTTTTTTGAAAGATGATAGCTTGTGATTTCCTGGGACTGAGCTCTATGGGCCATTTGTGGAGCCTTGTGGTTAAATTGTCTATTGCTGATTGGACAATTTCTGTTGCTCTGGTAGGACTGAATGATGTTGCCATAATGGCAGTGTCGTCGGCGTAGGTTGCTAGTGTAGTGTGTTCAGTTTTGGGCATGTCGGCCGTATAGATGGTGTACAGAGTGGGTGAGAGTGATGAACCCTGAGGAACCCCAGATATGTCCAATTTTTGATGTGCTGTTTTCGTAGTGTATTTGGATGGTTCTATTCGATATGTATGAGTTTATGATTCTGATGATGTGGGTGGGGAATTTGTGCGAGATCAGCGTTTGAATTAGGCCTTCGTGCCAGACATTGTCAAAGGCTTTGGATATGTCGAGAAAAATTGCGGATCTGACTTTGTTTTTCTTCAAGCCGTCTAGTATAGTTTCTGTTACTCGGCTGAGCCGGGTAGTTGTGGAGTGTTCCTTCCTGAAACAGTGTTGTTCTTCAGGCAGTATGTTGTTATCCTCAATGTGGAAGAGTATTTTGTGTAGAATGGCTCTTTCTACTATTATGCTGATGGAGGGGAAAAGGCTGATGGGGCGATAACTTTTGGGATCTGATGGGTTTTTTCCGGGCTTGTTTAACATAATGATTTTAGCGTGTTTCCAGGAGGGGGGAAAGGTCTGGGTTCTGATGACTGCATTGGTTAAGTTGACCACGTGCATTTTTCCTTTGTGGGGTAGATTTTTAATCATTTTGTTCGTGATGCCTTCTGGGCCTGGGGCTTTCTTGTTGTATAGTTGTTCAATGATGTTAAGTACTATGTCAGCTTATATGGGGTCGTTGCTCGGTTCTTGTGGATCATGCAGTTTTTCGGCCACTTGCTGTTGAGTGTTGTATATATGATTTACGTCAATGTTGTTCCAGATGGGGCTGCATTGTTGCTCCAGTTGATGGGCAAGGGCGTTTGCCTTTTCTTCTGCGGTGATGTGGATATGGTTTTGATAATGTAGAGGAGGTACCTTCTGGATTTCTTTCCTGAGAATTTTGCTAACTTTCCGTCTACTTCTGTTAGTTTATCTTGCCATCTTGCGTTGTTTAGTGCAGTAATTTCTTCTGTGACTTGCTTCTGTAAGCGGTTGAGAGTTGTTTTGTCATCTGGGTCAAGTGTGTTTTGGTATTTTCTTCTGGCTTTGTTTTTGGTTCTGATGAGTTCACGTAGTTGGAGTGGGAGGGAGTGGGTTTTGCAGGTGTGGGTTGCTGTTGTGGTGGCCTCTGTGGCGGCTGCTTTGATTTTGGTTTCTAGTTCTTGGGTAGCTTGATCCAGTTCTGATGGGTTGGTTATTTTGGGGATGGTCTGTGGCTCAAATGCGTTCAAATAAAATGACTTTTATACGGGTTCTACACGGGCGTGCAAAACTCGCTAACGACGACGTATAATATTTAATGGGTGTAATTTTATTACAATTAGATGTCGACGGATTTAATTAATTATTGTCATTTACAAGGAAAATAAATACTTTTCGTATGATATGTAGTCACGGCTCGGTAGTTCCCTATAAGAGGAGCCGATCCGTCTCTGCTTAAAATGCTAATTTGCCAAATTCATGATAAAAATTATAATAAAGTGCAATCTTGAATAAAAATTATTTAATTTGTTATTCATTTTGATATACAATTATTTCAAAAATCGCAAAGTGAATATTAGCAATATTTATTATAATCTTTCCATTACTTTGGAACATTGGCAACATTAGATAGTCTATTTGATTATTATTTTTGTAGTGGTATTTTTTGAAAGTAATCAATTGTTTCTCGTATATTTTACAAACAAAGCAATTTTATCAATATACAAGGAAAGAAAGAAAAAGGACAAATCGCTGCCTAAATAAAAGTAAAAGTATCAGGTGTGTGTTAAATGCATACATGTGGAGTGGAGAAAAAGGTACCTGTCAGAAAACACAAATTAGGGAAGTAGAAGATAGAGGTTATTCAACGGCCGGGGTAGTTTGTAAAGATGGAGGGAACGTGTTGGAGGGTAGGGGGGGTTTTCGTCTGGCAGTTTTTTGTGATGTTAAGAATTCAGCGCTTTTCAGATTTACCCCGTTCTTGTGCAGTTGGCCATCGCAGACAGGCCGAGGGGATGAAGTACGAAGGGGTCCTGTGACCTGGACTACGAATGTCGTAATCTTGCAGGTTTTTTTTTTAATTTGGTCGATTTGCTTTATAACTTAAGGCATGAGTAAATTATATATGAATGTAAAATATGTATAATAGATTTCTTGTAGCGGTTTCTTTACAATTTATTTCGCATAATAAACAATTTCAAAAATAGTTACACTATTCTGGATTTTGAATATAATTCTCATTCTTATCTGCATATAATACATTTCGGATACATGTATATATGCAAATAATACACAAAACCTTATTAAACTGCCTAAGCGACGGCTCATTTACGAAAACATTTCATGAAAAATATAAGTAAATATAATTTCATGTGTGTTAATGCCAGAATTCAAATTTATTGCTAAATTAGACCTTAAAATTCCATAAGCTCAATTTAAAAGCTTTTTGGCAGTGATTTTGAAAATTATCGACATAGTATAGTCAATTTTAAGAGGATATGAATTCGATTTACAGGTTATTGATGCTATTATATTGATGACAATGTTATAGTTACACGTAAGTATGATTATATGATTATAAAATGATATGTATTTTATAAATCAAATATTTGGGCACTTTTTTTCGATAGAACAAATGAACGAAGATTTTTTTGGTTGCCGATTTAATAACATAAAAATTACTATATCGCAATGCACTCGTTGCATGATAAGAAATAAATCGAAAATCAATCCAATTTCAAGAAAAATTGTATATATGTATAAGTTATTAATGAAAAAGCAAATACTGTAAAAGACAAAAATAAGTTAATTGTTTCCTGCGCGTGCAAATTTGTTGTTTATACAGGATGGTTCACCGGGAACTGAATCGATCGATTGTGGAAAAACTGTAACTAGAAATGATCTGAAATTTCGATTTTATACTAAAGTTGATGGGGGCCATTTGCCTAAAATATTTTCAAGATGGTGGCACTTTGGGCTATGCCGGAAGTAGGCACTAACTTCCTAATTTTAAATAGAATACCCAGTATATTGTCAGGTTTTTAGATTCTACGTGAAATTGTAACTACATTTCATGTATAATGTTATATATCTAAGTCTAACCCTTTTTGACTTATTGAAATTCTTATGTTAAATTTGACGTTTGCAGGCAGAAAATCAATAGCACTTTTTCCATATAAAAATGAATTTATTATTTAATTTGAAGTAAATTCTCTCAAATAGTTATGTCAAGAACATGTGATACATTTGCAACTCGATATCTGCAAAAACGGAAACCATCTAACAATACCGTTAAACGTATTATAGGAAACTTCAGAAACTTTGGATCCGTGAGGGCAAAGATTCAGGGAAATAAACCAGTTATTAATAACGATAATAATATAATGCAAATATATCACATGTTCTTGACATAGTTTTATTACTTTCCCCATAAATAATAAATAAATTTAAATAATCATCATTTGTATAATTTAAGCGCCCCCGCATGACTTATTGAAATTATGATAATGTAAATGACTTTTCTTCAACAAATGACAATTTATAATTTTCAACACTGTCATGGCAAACTATTAAAAAAGAACTAATGCAAACAGTATGTATTGTAGAAGATAAAAATATTAACTTGCTAATATTTCGAAAACTACCAATTTTTATAATAGACATTTTTATACAAAGTGATCCTTATTTTTAATGCAGAATAAGATAAAATTATAAAAGTTGCCGCTTCCCATTTAAGAAAATTGTCATTTGGCAATTTATCCAAATTCGTTTTCAGGCGTATAATTCGCACATTCTGTATTAATAATTGTAACAATTTTATACAAATAGTATTTAATTAGACCATCTATTTGAGAGAATTTACTTCAAATTAAATAATAAATTGATCTTTATATGGAAAAAGTGTTATTGATTCTCTGCCTGCAAACGTCAAATTTAACATAAGAATTTCAATAAGTCAAAAAGGGTTACACTTAGATATATGGCATTATACATGAAATACATTTAGAATTTCACGTGGAATTTAAGAACCTGACAATATACAAGGTATTCTATTTAAAATTAGGAAGTTGGTGCCTACTTCCGGCTGAGCCCGAAGTGCCGCCATCTTGAAAATATTTTAGGCGAATGGCCCCCATCGACTTTAGTATAGTGTCAAAGTTTCAGATCATTCCTGGCTACAGTTTTTCCGCAATCGATCGATTCAGTTCCCGGTGAACCATCCTGTATAAGTAAAATTCTATTATTTGTCATTAACATAGCAATGAATTTCAACACTAAACACAATATAAACCACCCCCTGCCAACACACGCCAGTGTGTTTCAGGTTATCGCAGCAGTAGTTACCCTGAATATGTCCCTTAATAGACGACGACGCGGTTAGATTCTAATATTATTTGCAAGTTGAATATAATATAATTTTAGATATGGGAAGCATTTCAATGAAATATTTTTATGTGTATATTAATTTTTACGTATATAGATTTATTGTAAGTAAGTATGTATTAGAGATATCAACATAAACAATTTCTTGATTCTCTTTTTTTGCGCTAAAGCAATAGGATTTTGTTATTATAGTATCAAGGAAATTGTTTTTGCATACTAATAACCTATAGTTAGTCTGTAATAGTTTTTTGGTTTCCCTTCTCCCAAAATGGTTTGCAGCAATTAGTATATACGAATCATGTTTTATAAACTTTGTCTTCCTAAGTACTTTTTGTTGAGATTGGGAACCAAAAAGTGAATATAAGGTCCCAAGTGTGAGCTATAAAGTGAAAACACATTTTTTTTCAGAAACTTTTGCAAATCTTGCTTGTGAATTGTGATGAAACCACAAAACCCTTGCAAGTTCACTTGATAAAACATTTGTTTCCGTTTACAGCCAATATTGTTTAAAAACGATTTTTTTGAGATTCTTGCTTGTTTAGAAGATTTTTATACAGCTATCATTATTAATATTATTTAAACTCTTGATAAGCATTGAGCATTTTCGGCAGAAATTAAATAAACATACATTAGTTTATATTATAGTTTATAATGATGTTTGATTTATTTAACGTTTCGACCTTTCTTATGGTCTTCATCAAAAAATAATAATATAGGTAAGAAACAATTTTTTACATGGTGTATGTTATTTCAGAAAAAATGTTTCTTACCTATATTATTATTTCTGATGAAGACCAAAAGAAAGGTCGAAACGTTAAATAAATCAAACATCAATATAAACTAATGTATGTTTTTTTAATTTCTGCCGAAAATGCCCAATGCTTATCAAGAGTTTAAATAATATATAAATACGGCAACAAAGAATAGAAAATATTATTAATATTTATACATAAGTAATAAACAATGACACACATTTTCGGTTAACTGAATTAATGATATAACAATTGCATTGTAAGTGATATGCAAGTGAATAAGGCAGCTGGTGTAAAATGAAAGGTAATGGAAAATTGTATCAAAGTCGAAAACTCCTTGTATAATTAACAAACACGCATGTTAAATGATGAGTATCCATGCACATTTTGTAAATTGATAGGTAGGTCGATACACTACTAGCAAGTGGCTGCTTTTGATTTAAGTCTTTAATTACAAACATATTTTGACTACATTGCACAGAGGTAAGATATTATAAATTGTGAAATAACATAAAAATAATATAAAATATCTGATCTGGTTCAAACTATTTATTCCTAATATTACTATATTAATATATAATAACATTTATTCTAGGAATATCATGATTTTCTTACTTGCTTTGCCCTTCATAGTAGGAAACTTAATACAATAGAACAATTTAGACAGATACATAAGTTTTTAGTGCTATTTGTTCTTTAATTATAACGAAATTCTAAAGCTAAACCAACGTCTAACTCTATTTCATACTTCTTCATTATTTTCAAAATCAACCCTAAAGTGTGTCAGTGAAACATGGAGGGGTGGTTATTGTAAAGCACCTGTTGCACTACCTCAGACAGAATATCCGGATCCCTCCGTCAAAACTTCCGCTTCGCTTCTGCAAAGTAGGAAATAAATTTTTTGTTTTGTATTACGAAGATATTAGTAAATAAATATAAGTACATAGAAACTATGTATTTAGTTTTTGTTAGTAAATAATGTTGATCTCTGTATGTTTTTTATTTGAAAATTAACTTACGAAATTAAAAGGTTAACAAATTATTAAATCTTTTTTTTAGATAAATGATAACGTACATTTTTACTTACCATAGATACATATATAATAGTTACATAATTACTTTTTTAATTAGATACACGGATATTTATATATGCACTGTATCTTTTTAATGTATATAATAAAAATACATATTATAGTGTTATATACTTGACAAAACTGTATATCTAATACTTCTTAATACCCCTTGGGTTGAATTCGTGTTTGAATTAAAAAATACTTGATAGATTGAAATTATTTCTAGACTTTTATATAATTACGACGAATAACAATTATTATGAATCTCAAACGTAAAGTACAACATAAATCAAAAACTTATAGTGTCAAAATTTAAGTTATTTATATAATAATTAAGTAGAATATAAAAAGCCATCTAAATTTTAAACATTTTAAAAAAAAATTTTTAGTAATTGAAAATTGTATTTATAATTTTATTGTTGGTACTGATAATTTAATTATGTATACAATTTTATAATTAAATTTATTGCCAACCGTCAATAAAGCGATGCGTTACCATAGAGTTTTACGGAGGTAAACAAACACTTTATCGTACTGTAGAATAAAGTACTTTAGCTGCCGCTAATATATGTCAAACAGACATGATTGTATGACATTAAACATAAATCGTTTGTCACTGTCATAAAATGTCATAAGTCATTATATATTTATTTTTTTATATAATTTTTTGCGGTTGACGATAAAATTTAGTATGCACCACGTCAGTAAAGTGCCTTTATTGAACTCGTCTGTTATTCGCCTCGCTCGCTTCGCTCGCTTGCTCATAAATCAGACTCGTTCGATAAAGGATCGCTTTACTAGAATACGCTGCTGATGTTTGGCATCCAATTTATATCTAATATAAATTGAAATTGGAGAGCATCCAGAGACGACTTTTAATAAAGTTCCTGAGCTTTAAGGCCCGTGGAGTTTATCCCTGTAGAAATACTGTCCATGCAGTTTTGTTGGAGGAGCATAATTTTGTTCTATTGGACACACGTCCTGAGATTGCTAGTGCCAACTTTTTACATGGTTTAGTGCATAACAGGATTGACTGTCCCTATCTATTGGGTTTGATTCATTTCAACGTGCCACGGCTTTCTGGCAGAAGTCGAGTTACGTTTTTTTACTTCCACGTGCAGGACAAATGTCATGCTGAGGAGTCCACTACATCTAATGTGCCGTAATGGAAACAAGTATTTCAATGACATTATTTTGTTTTTTTTTACTGTTGGGTACACAATAAAGTATTA
Source organism: Amphimallon solstitiale (assembly GCA_963170755.1). Lineage (NCBI taxonomy): Eukaryota > Metazoa > Arthropoda > Insecta > Coleoptera > Scarabaeidae > Amphimallon > Amphimallon solstitiale. Next base: position 7,994,639 of record OY720678.1, on the reverse strand, counting down.
TTATTATTATTGTTATTTACTGACTTGGCACATAAATAACCATTATCTAATTAAATTATCAGTGAAAACTATACTTACTATAAAATTCATGTTTTAAAACGTTCAAGAAATTATATTAGTTGCTATGTAATTGTCAGAAAATTGATAGAAATATTTACGTAGATAATTATTTTAGTCCAATTTTTGATGACCATACCAAATTTTATTTGTAAAATAAAGCAACACTTTGACATTTAAATAGCAAACATACATAAAAAAGGAAGAACTTATAGAATTCTTTGAAAGCAAAATAAGCTCCTTCCACAAGCAGCAAGCCACTTGCATGTCACCAACAACTACTAATAAAAAAGCATCACTAGCGAGTTATCCAGTTGCATATCGCAGTGACATGGCAAAGGATATTCGAATAGTAATTGTTGAAAATATCTATCTACAGATGGATGAATCTACAGCAATTTCTCACTGTGCCCAGTTTTCGAAAGATACAACACAAGCAATGATGACGTAGAAGATATTTTATCTTGCATTTCAGTAGAGACCAATACGACTGGAAAAAAATAATACTTTTATGCACATCCATATTTCGAATTAATATTTTTACTTATTAATGAAGTAACTTAGTATAACAAGACGTTATATTTTATTTACGATCTGAAAGATAAAAATATACCTCTAAATAAATTGTTTTTGTTTCATGTTGGAAATCCTTTCGTGACCTCACCAGATTATTTAGATTAGATTATAATAGTCATGTTATGTTCTCAAAATGCCTTGAAAACAGGAATATTGATTGAGAAACGGTTTTTGAGGATTTAAAGGTAGAGTTAGTATGTTTCACTTCCTATAATGGTCTAGTTATAGAAATTTCGTATCTGGTCACAATTCAGTGCGTATTAAACTAGTATTATACAAGGTGTCCACAAAAAAGCGCCCCAGCTCGTAGCACCTTTATTTGAAATCTGATTGTAACAATCGACATACCAAATTAAACGACTTAAAAAGTACTATTAAAGAAATATCAAATTTTATTTTCAGCTACTCGGTTCGTCAAGGACCGATATTCAACTTTTTTATGTTAAATGGCAACCTGCTACTTTTTTTCACAGAATTTGATAAAGATTTTTTTTCTGAATTCAATGATGTAGCACAATACAGTTTTTTGTTTTATTTCAATTTGTTAAAAAATAAAAAACATTGTGTTTAAATGTACTATCACTTTCCACTAATCATCTCACCCTTAAAGAGACCGGTACTGTAACCATGACAACCATAGTATGAAGTGTCAACCATAATATGTCTAAAATTAAAAGGCTTTGATGACACCTTTCATTAAACAAGAACGTTCTCACATTCAAGGTATTTTCAATAAGACAATCGTTTAATAATACAATGATCTTTTTTAAACTTTTCAATGAAATGAACTTATTTTAACAAAAAATTAATGGAAATGCTCAAACTGGGCACCGTCCCTTTCAAGGCACTGTCGACACCTGGATATCACATCTAACGTAACATTCGTTAAAACTTGTCGAGACATACGTCAATTATTCGATTTCGCAATTGATTGTATCAGGAGGTGTGGTATTAACAATATCTTGCAAATAGACCATGAAGAAAATATCCATCGGGGTCAGATCACAAGAACGAGCTAGCCACAAAATAGGTCCGTGTGTTCCCATTCAACGATCTCCAAATTCTCTATTCAAAAACTCTATTGATTATGACGTTGTGTGGAGTAGCCCCTCTTGTTGAAAAACTAAATTATTTCTTTCATTTAAAGTTAAATTGTCAAGAACTTCCAGTAACTCTTCACTTAAAATTTGGTAATACTTTTGCTGGGTAAGATTTCGATCGATAAAGAACCTATTATTCGTTCATCTAATATACCACATCAAACATTAAGTAAAAATATTCTTTGTGGGTCTTGTTCTACGGAAACATGCGGAATTTCTACATTCCTGTAGCGATGATTGTAGCAATTAAATTTTCTTTATTTGTAAATTGACATTCGTCGGAGCATAGTATTTTTTTATATTTTTTATACCACGTGCTGGATCACCTTCTTCTAATGTGTGGATCTTGCGCGGCACAAATGCTTTGTACTTCTGTTTTTTTCAAAACTGAACACACATTTTCTCTGGAAACTTGTCGATTTGAAGCAATTTCTTATACAGATGTCCAATGATTCTCCTCAACACACAGTAAAACGTTTATCTCGAAATTTCCGATTTTGTGTTCTAGGTTTTTTAAAGCATCCATACCGTCTCAAATTGATTTCCAATCGACTAAACTGACGGCGATTCGGTACTCGCCTGTCCGGGAAGCGTTCTCCATAGATTCTACAACTTTGCGCACTGTTTTTGTGACCCCCAAAGTAAATTTCAAGCATATCCACGAACTCGTTATTCATTATGAAATGATGACAACTGAAACAACTGAAATAGGTTTAACGACACTGACATAAAATTCACATGGTGACAATAATGTCTAAGCATTCTATTACTATATAATAGAGTACAAGAATTTTTGCAATGTTTTTTTATTTTTTAACAACTTGAAATAAAATAAGAAACGGTATTGTGCTAGATCATTGAATTCAGAAAAAAAATCTTTATCAAATTCTGTGAAAAAAGTAGCAGGCGGCCATTTAACATAAAAAAGTTGATTATCGATCCTTGATGAACCGAATAGCTAAAAATAAAATTTGATATTCCTCTGATAGTACTTTTTAAGTCGTTTAATTTGACATGTCGATCGTTACAATCAGGCTTCAAATAAAGGTGCTATGAGCTGGGGCGTTATTTTGTGGACACCCGGTATATAGCTTTTTATTATTTTATAGAAACATTTTCATGCATTTACAAGTTTCCTTGTTAGCGTTTTTAATTAGTTCTTACAATCCATACATTCCTTGAAGTTCAAAGGCTATTTTTATGTCCAATTAATCGATATAACCAGGTTTTTTGTATATTAGTGAGAAACATTTTCCTTTAACTTTACTAAAACTTATTTGTGTTACAACAGTAGAGAAGATAACTACACGTAGAATAAATAAAATTCAGACACTAACAATATTATTGTGCGTCTGATGACATTATAAATCGCTGTTAAAAAGGAATTATAGAGAATACCGTGAACACATAATGTGTTAGGCAAACCAAAAGCAAAGTAATGGTGGTATACCACAAATAGTAATAAGACGCATCGAGGTAGATTCGTGCAGCAAATATAATACACATGGTTTTAAGTGTCCACGTTCCCTTAACAGCGAAGGCAATCACGAGATTGAAAACAATAAAAGGATTTGATCTAGCTGAGTTTTACTATAGACTAAAAATATATTATTATTATATTAATATTATACGATAGACTAAGAAGTATGTGTATGTAGGCCTATAAAGAGAGAAAAAAAATTTGGGTGTGCTTAAGACCACACGGCAGAAGTGAAAACTTCATCAAGGCGAGGTTAATAATACGAAATAATATATTACATTTAATATATATATATTTATTATTATTGTGTATACATTATTCTAGTACATTTCGCTCGGTCTGATCAAGTTTTCACTCCAAAAATTGATACGTACGCATGTATATATACAAATATTATAATTTTCATACGAGTACCCGCGCTGGTCTAATGGTAACGTGCCGGCCTTATACCCGGGCGGCTCGGGTTCGCATCTGCACGCGGACAAGAATTTTTCAGAAAAATTTTCGCGTATTTATTCTAAATTTCAATATAATTGAAATTAAATACCGCTAGTTAGTATAATTATAATACAAAGTCGAGCGTCGAGCCGACTTTACCCGAACTAGCGTTTCATTCCGAGCGTGACGGCTCAGTCTCGTTCAGTGCCCAACAATCAATGCATCAATGCGCCCTTAGAAGTTTTCACTTCAAAAATAACAAAGGCAAATACATTTAAATCCAAGTCAATGTTCAAATAGATTCTTCAACTGGGATATTGGCTATTAGCAAGAAGACCTAAAAGCCGCATACAGACCGTTGACATTAAATATCTTAGACATAAAAGCACAGAGCAGTTAAACCTGATCTTATTAGATTAGATTAGACATAAAATTGGTGTTGTCCTAATGTTATGAATTTGAATTGAATAAAATGAATCAAAATGAGTCGGACATTCAATCGATCGAGGACAGTCAAATAAAGAAAACATGGAAAGGATGATTTTTTAATTTGTTTTTAATATTTACTGTAGGAAAATTTTTATATGTCAGTGTACCTATATACCGGAAAATAAGCTACGAGTATAAGTACCTGAAAATTAGAATCTCCATAAATCACTGGAATGTTGACATTAAGTTTACAAAATTTTCTATTTTAAAGTTTAATAAGACGGCAGCGTATTTCTTCCTGTCTGTATGAGTGTCTATTTATATTCTGATATAAAATAGAATTGGTGAAATATTTACACAAATAGGTACGGTAAGACGTACCAGCCACAAAGACGTTTTTTAAACTTTGCTAGATATGTATTTATATGTTTTATACACTTCATACTTATCTATATTTTATTATTATTTTTATTAATATTCTCTGATGTAAAGACCATAATTGAATAAAGCCCTTTAATGTGACAGAGCGGAATATTAAGTATTTGAGTAGGATGGCAAATGAGTTTAAAATGTCGACTGATGCGACAAGTCGCATTTAGAATGCGGAATGCAAACGAGGGATGTGAGGGGTTGCGAAGGGAGTGTCTGCCAGACCCGGGATTTGACCCTGACTGCGAGACAAGTGCCTCGAAATAAGAAAGGGTAAAAAAATCAGTGTCGGCGCTTTTTACTCAAAAAAATATATAGGAGAACACCCTAAAGGGTGGTGGGAGATTCGCTGCACCCTTTCCCAGGCTCATTTAACCACCAATTTCAAGGTCGCCGATCCATCCTTAACCTGCTAACCCTTTCTTTTTTACAAATACGAATATTTCTACCTCCTGTAAATATCAGATGGATGCGGATGAAAGAAAATAGAAAAAAAAAAGAACAGAATTTATCGCAAGTCATATACCTACGTATATTGGAACCGAGATGGGCCAAATGGCGGTTGAAAAATATTATATTAAACAGATCCGGATTAGTATTTTTGCTCGAAATGGTCTGAGAATTTATTTTATTTCACGTCAGATATTATTATCTGAATTATAACTTAAAATGCAAAAATATTGTTAACTACGTATAAGAAAGTCGTGTGATGCCCATACAAAATAATACCTATATATTGAACCTCTCTCCCATCTGAGAAAAAGAAGCTAATTGCTAAGTGATTCATAGGATACATATGTTTTCGCCAAACATAGAAATTCAGAGAAGTTACTTAATCAATGAAATTAATTTTAATGGAGCATATAGGAAGTCCCGACATTATCCGCGACCTTTTACTTTCTTATACGTAGTATAAGGAAGTATTGTGATGATGAAAATTTTCGACCTCGAGATTTTTGCAGATGTCCACGTTTTGAGGTCCCCTGATACCAAAAAAGTGGTTTTTAAAAAATGTCTGTGTGTCTGTCTGTCTGTCTGTCTGTCTGTCTGTCTGTCTGTCTGTCTGTGTGTGACCACGATAGCGGTCAAACCGCTGGAGATATCAATTCCAAATTTTGTATTTACGTGTATAATCTCCCTCTTGAGATCTGATTAGTTTTTCAGTAAAATCGGTAGACCGGAAGTAGCAGTTTACTTCAGTGAAAAAATCGAATTTTGCGAATATTTCGTCAAATACTAAGTTTATACAAATTTATAAAGAACTCATATGTACTTAAAATTAAAATTGAGAACAATTTTATTTAAACATTTTTTCGAAATTCCTACCGGAAGTAGGTCTTTTACTCTTATCGAAAATCGGTTTTTTGCGAATATTTCGCAAGTCAAGCTTTTTAGACAGGTACGTTACGTGTATAAAAGTGTTTAGAACATAGTTTTCAATATCTTTTGTATAAAAAATATTTAAAAATTCGGACCGGAAGTAACACTTTTACTCTTACCGAATAGCGATTTTTGGCAAATATGTCGTAAATTATGCATTCTATATATATTTATTAAGAGTGCAAAAGTATTTAGAGTTATATTTGCAATATTTTTTGTATACATGAAATTTCAAAATTCGTACCGGAAGTAGCACTTTTACTCTTAGCGAGTCGCACTTTTTTTCGAATATCTTGCAAAGTATGCATTCTATAGCGATTTATTAAGAGAATAAAAGTACTTAGAATAGGATTTTGAATAAGTTTTGTATAAAAAAATTCTTAAGATTGGATAGTTTGAAACGCTCATACGTATAAGAAAGTCGTGTGGTGGCCACACCTCATTTTTTTTATAAGCATTAAATAAAGAAGTAGAATACAGTTTGTCGTCACATTTTTATAAATAGAATTTATTGTTACACTTTGCTTGTGTATCTCAAGCGTGATAATGAACGTCATGCTAAATATCCTCTAGATGGCATTATTGTATCAATCTTGTCTTGTATAATGTTCAAATAAACATTTAGCAACGTAAATTATTGTTTTATTAAACGTAATATTGTTATTGTAAATACAAAATGACTGAACCGAGCGGTGAAACAAAAAGGTATGCTGCAAATGGGTACGTCCGCCAAAAAAATCTACTAATCGAAAGCGATGTGGCAAAATAGAGGCTTAAATGGATTCAATAGTTTAAATGGTACGCAACGGCCGGCAGTACAATTGAGGAGCTTTTAGCAAAAACAACCTTTGCCCATTTTTTTGAATTTGAGATATCAAAAAAAAATGTTCCGCCTTTGTTATTTCTATAGATATGGAAATTTTGGTTTCGCTTAGATGTTCGAACAAGTATTTGGATTTTATTATTTTAAAATAATGTAACAAATAAATTGACATTGCTCAGCAATTTATTGTTAATGAGCGACATTGGTTGTTTTTGTAAGAAATCTATATTGATAAAAATAAAAGACGTGGAAACATTAAAATTAAGAACATGTTTTATTGAAAAAAAATGTCAAATTTCATTACATATTATTATTCCGCGCCACTTTTGATGTCTTCATTTTCTGTCTCTTCATACTCTCCTTCTGGAACGATGTTTGCTTGCAGTTTTAAATAATAATATTGCTGATTTGCTGGAGTTTGAACAAAATTTGCCAATTTTCTTAGAAAAGCTAATTTATTTGGCTTTATTGATATTTCTTGTCCATACAATAGTTGCAAATTCAATTCTGATGGTAAATTCTTCTTATTTGGAACATGAATGGTCTCCCATAAATCAGTGTAGTGATGTCTCACTTTAACATGATCGACGTTTACCGAAATCTCTATGCAGCGGATTCCTTTTATTTTCATAGGTGGTTTTGTATTAGAAGTGAAGTATGGTTTTAAAGAATATACAATATTGAAAAATGCCGATTGTTCTACTTTTATCAAGTTAAAAAGAGATTGTTTTTATCTGGCAGATAAAATAAGTTCGTCCCAATCCGATTGAATTTCAGCACTGTGCTTTCTTTTCTTTGCTTCAATTAAACTGAAGTCCTGATCATTAGGAAGTCGCGAGTGCCCTCGCACTGGAAAGTAGTAAATAATTTTTTTGAACAAGTTCCAACCATAAATAAGAAAGTAAAGAAATTGGACTATAACGTAGTTTTTATTTTGGCCTGGACAACCATCACTAAATAAAACGAAAGTATCTTTTTCTACTCACCCGTTCGCAGATGAGGCAAGGGCAGGTTTTGCATATAGTCAAATGACAAACAAGTCAATTCACATTGTTTGGCACGCAGTTTGTAAGTGCGTTTAAGGTCATAAAACTTATTGGCTTTAGCTCAGTGAAGAGTTTCTGTTTTAATTCTTGGTCCTTAGCAGCATTCATCTTTAGCATCAACTGATCACAAATTGGACAAGTATCACTTCTTGGCAAACCAAAACCTATGTTAAATTTATTTTTGAAAACTGACCAATATGCTTTATAAGTAACATTAATTTTTTACTTATCTAAGAACATCCTAAACATCGTTTTAATAGAAAGAGTTTCGGGCAAGTATAGACGATTTGGATTTTTGCGTCTCGAATAATGACTATGCCGAGCTTTAAACTATTCGATATGTTGTGTGATAAGCGTTGCAATTTCTGCGGGTAATTTATTAGGTCTTTATTCATGCGTGCCACGTTTGTCGCTAGGAGAACAGCCACGGTGTATGAGGAAGTCCTGGCGTCTTCTGATTGTTGCCCAAGTTGTTCCAAAAATATCCAGCTATTTCAGAATCAGAAACTCGCACTTTGTAAGTGAAAATTGCATTATTTGCAAATTTTCTTGCTTCGTCATCGTTATCAGAACCTTTACTTTCAGCTGGTTCTTCTACACGAGGTCTTCTCGGGCGACGCCGTGTTGTAGCATGAAAACTTATAAGACCGCTAAGAAAATTGTCTTGTTCATTTTTCGTTGTCATCGCGTTGAATATATGAAGTAAATTTGCTCTGGAATCTTCAGAAATTGTTTCGAAACACTTGAGTTTTTTACATGTAAAATCGGAAACACTTGATTACCGCTTGTCCGCTTGTGATACATTGGAAAAATAAAACATACCTGTCCTGTAACTGTTTCAGGTACTTCTTCTCCAACGTGATTAATATGGGCATCCCCATGTATTCTTTTGATCTTAATGATTTCTTCTTTTTTGTCTTTTTTCACTTTTCTTTTTTTGACTGTGTAGGATTATTTTCATCTGTAGATTGTTCAGAATCATGCATATTGGAAACAATAAACTTGCACATACGCACCAACAATTAAGTAAGGTTAGGAACTGTTAGAAATGTCAAATTGGTTTCTGGCAAAAATAACCAATGTCCAGGACTAAGGTGGCTTTTGCTGAATATCCATGAGACTATGGTTGTTTTTGTAGAAACACCTAATTTTTAGTTTAATATAACTTGTGACAATGGCTCTTTTCCCCAGAACTAGCTTTATTAAACGATTTTACGGCCCTGAATCTACGTGTCGCATTGTGTATCTCATTTTTACCTTTTTTGGACTATGTCTGTTTTTGCTAGAAGCTCCTGAATTATATATATATATATATAAATTTTCCCATGAAATGAAAGCAACAACTTTAATGATTATAATGGGTTTCGAATCAATAACCGTATTTAATACTGTTGCTTTATAGAAGGCTGAACAAAAAAACATAGATATAATTATTTCTAAGTTTGATGAATATTTCACGCCCAAAATAAATATCACATATGAGAGATACAAATTTAACATAATAAGAGAAGAAGAATCGGAAAGTTTTGCCGAGTTTATAGCCAGAATTAAAATACAAACGAAGAAATGTAGTTTCGTTGAGTTTCCTCCGAGATCACATTGTTTGACAATTATGGACTATTTTATATTTCCTTATTTAAAAAATAAGATTTTCGCAAATCCGATACATAATTTGCAAGAACTGCAACAAAGAATTGTTCAACAATGTGCAACCATAACGCCAGAAATGCTGCAAAACGCTTTTCACAGCATGAGGAGGCGCGTAAACTTGTGCATTGAACAAAAAGGGGGACATTTCCAACAATTATTGTAATTTAGTTTTTCTGATTAATAAAAATGTTATTTATTTTATAACTTGTAGTTCATTATTATTTTACAGCTGAACTAAGTAGGTAACACATTTGTAGGTTATTGATAATGTCAGTGTAGCTTGACAATGATTGAATTATTTCAAAAGGATGATTTAAACTAAGACAAGCGTTTTACATTCCATGACCAACATTGACCAATTTAATTTTTGATATCATAGTATAAAACACCGAGAAACAATTTTTATATATTAGTGCAGTAGAAAATAATATTGTCACGGGAGCCTGGCTGGACTGAAAAGGTAAAAGTTGGTCATAATATATTCATAATAAAACTAGACACAGGTGCGCAGTGCAATGTGATATAAGCTCATTAACAAAAATGCTTGAGGTTCCAATAAAGTCATCAGTGACTAAAAAACTAATAGATGTGGAACTCATCAGATTGATGTGACAGGTAAAGTAATACTTGATTGCAAAATAATAAAATATGAGTTAAATTATCAATTTCAAAGTAGTTATTTATAACGTAACAGCAATACTAGGAGTAGGTTTGTGCATGGAACTTAATTTAATTGCCAGATTAGATGAAGTAATTCCTAATGAAATATGTACAAGTCTAGGTTGTTTAAAAGGATTTGAGAATGAAATAGATATTGTACCTAACCCAAAATTTGAGATAAAATCTTGTTAAAGAATAATACAGAAAAAATAATTATCAAATTACAAGAATCAGGTCTCAAACTGAACCTTGACAAATGTAAACTTTTAATTTCTAGGACACATACTGAGAGATAAAGGTTTGAAAGCAAATCTCTTTCTTTGGCAGATAAAATGTCTGAAATAAAATGCAAAAGGAAAATTCCTTACCATAAAAAATATACAAAAAAAACTATATACGTGTTTCGGCAACTAAGTTGCCATTTTCAGTAGAAATCTGTATAAAACAAAAAAGGATGTCAACGTAGTATTTTTGGCTAAGGTAATTTTTTTAAATTAAAAATTTACCTAATTAAATAATTATCAGTGCTAAAAGTAGAAATTAGAATTTTCATAGAATTATTATTATTATGCAAGTATATTTTCGCGCTGCTAAAACAATTTACCATATTGTTTATAATTCATAAACATTTAAAATACGACTCTTATTAAAATTAAAATGATAGGACACAATTTGATACATACGTAATACTTGCAGGTGCTTGTAGACGAAAAAAAATTATATCCTCACAAAATATATTATGTAATATAAAAGCCGCGAATAAAAGGTTTTTGGTACAATGTCGGATTGATCTTGTGTGTGAACCTTTTTCTGGGGTGGGCATGTGACTCGGCGGCTGGCCGGACGCTTAAGGGGTGAGGGGTGGGTGGACATCACCCTTGTATTCGTGCAAAAGTCAATCGTTTTGATCTAACGGTACATAGGAGGTCTACAACAGTCCGCATAATTATTCTTTTGTCAGACAGGTTGACTTTAGAATTCGAACTTTTAGAAAGGAAAGGACCAAAAAAACTGCGGATTCTGGGACCCCTGTGGGAATCGTAGAGCGCTGAATTTTAGTTAAAAGCATTAATCATAGTATACAACGAGATATTTGAGTTGACAGCGATTTATATTTATGAACTTTAGTAATTTTTGTTTTATAAAATACACAGTTTCACATTATATTTATAAGCTACCATTACAAATTTAATAACTTCAAAGCAGAGAAACACTAAAAATAGTATATTTCGAATTATAAAATATTATTAAAATGAATTAATGGTAAGTAAAATTTAGAATAAAATAAGAGAATTAGCATTTTGTCAATAAATATACCTCCAATAATGTTAATATTAATAATAAAATATTCGAAATAAGAAAGCTAACCAATAAGCATTTTTGTTGTGTTCTTGTTTTTGTTATGCAAGAAATCAATGAAAATTTAATTTAATTAATATATTAATATATCGAGTGCCAGCAAATTTAAGTGAAAGCTTCAGTTGATAGAAAATATAGATTGAAGATATGAAGGGTTGGTATTTATTGTTATTGTTGTCAAATATAGTGTCACGTTAGGCTACTTCAATTATAATTAAGTATAAGAGGCTTTAATTGTAAGACTAATTTCTTCGTATTATTGTTATTATTATTATTTAGTATCTTTTCCACATGTGTGTCTAACTTTGTACATGTCTACATATGTTCTAATCTCTTTTTGAAGTAGTTAATTTTCGCATTCATGTTAATGTTTTCATTTACACGTTTAAGCACTCTATCATTTATTCTAATATTCAAAGTTTTAGTTTTTATAAACAAGGTGTCTCAATGTTTATTTCTAATTTACTATTAACAAGTTTCAACGTTCTGTTGAAGTTGTTTTCATCATTTGCATCCGCGTATTGTACTTTATTAGTAGCACTATGGCCTTAATTCGTTCATATATAATTTATCTGATAATATAATAAACTGAATTCAGAGCACTTCCTTGTAAGCAAGTTCCGTACATATTTTGTTGTTAATTTTTAGTTAGACCTTATTGTCTATACCTGTCATTAAGGACACTTTGCTTTGCAATTCTTACGACGACGCAAAATGCTTTTGAAATGCATTTTCGAGAGTCAACGGCTTTCACTATGAATTGCTTTTGTCTAAATATGTATTGCATACCTGTCTGGCCTTACAAAATCTGGACCCATTTTGTACTTCCTCGTGTTTAAATTCCGTCTCTTGTTTTTTATTATTTTTATACGATCGAATATTTTGATCTGCTACAATAATCGAATAATTTTTTTTATTGTTGTACAAATCTATACCTAAATGCTAATTTTTATGGTAATGGTGCTATGATAACTAATTTTCGTTCTATTTCTACATTGTCATGCTAAATTCATAACATGCAAAAGTCAATCCACTCCATTATTTTCTATACAACGTGTCCCAAAATTCGCGGAACAGCTCCAGCTGAAGTAGCGATAAAGGAACACGGAAAAATATATACAAAAATGAGGCGTGGCCACCACACGACTTTCTTATACGTATGAGCGTTTCAAACTATACAATTTTAAGAATTTTTTTATACAAAACTTATTCCAAATCCTATTCTAAGTACTTTCATTCTCTTAATAAATAGCTATAGAATGCATACTTTGCAAGATATTCGAACAAAATGAGGCGTGGCCACCACACGACTTTCTTATACGTATGAGCGTTTCAAACTATACAATTTTAAGAATTTTTTTATACAAAACTTATTCCAAATCCTATTCTAAGTATGTACTTTCATTCTCTTAATAAATCGCTATAGAATGCATACTTTGCAAGATATTCGAAAAAAATGAGGTGTAGCCACCACACGACTTTCTTATACGTATGAGCGTTTCAAACTATACAATTTTAAGATTTTTTTTATACAAAAATTATTCAAAATCCTATTCTAAGGACTTCTATTCTCTTAATAAATCGCTATATAATACATACTTTGCAAGATATTTGAAAAAAAGTGCTATTCCCTAAGAGTAAAAGTGTTACTTCCGGTTCGAATTTTGAAATTTCATATATATAAAAAATATTGCAAATCTAGAACGAAATACTTTTGTACTCATGATAAATATATATAGAATGCAAAACTTACGACATATTTGCAAAAAATCGCTGTTCGATAAGAGTAAAAGTGGTACTTCCGGTCTGAATTTTGAAATTTTTTTTATACAAAAGATATTGAAAATTATATTTTAAATACTTTTATATCCGTAACGTGGCTGTCTAAAAAGCATGATTTGCGAAAAATTCGCAAAAAACTGATTTTTGATAGGAGTAAAAGACCTACTTCCGGTAGGAATTTCGAAATACTTTTTAAATAAAATTGTTCTCAATTTTAATTTTAAGTACATATGAATTCTCTATAAATTTGTTTAAACTTAGTAATTGACGAAATATTCCCAAAATTCGAATTTTTCACTGAAGTAAACTGCTACTTCCGGTCTACCGATTTTACTGAAAAACTAATCAGATCTCAACAGGGAGATTATACACGTAAATACAAAATTTGGAATTGATATCTACAGCGGTTTGACCGCTATCGTGGTCACACACAGACACACAGACAGACAGACACACGGACATTTTTTAAAAAACACATTTTCGGTATCAGGGGACTTCAAAACGTGGACATCACACACACACACACACAGAGACAGACAGAGAGAGAGAGAGAGAGAGAGAGAGAGAGAGAGAGAGAGAGAGAAAGAGAGAGAGAGAGAGAGAGAGGAGAGAGAGAGAGAGAGAGAGAGAGATTTTTTAACAACCACTTTTTCGGTATCAGGGGACTTCAAAACGTGGACATCTGCAAAAATCTCGAGGTCGAAAATTTTCATCATCACAATACTTCCTTATACTACGTATAAGAAAGTAAAAATCAGGTGTGGCCACCACACCACTTTCTTAAACGTATGAGCGTTTCAAATTATAGAATTTTAAGAATTTTTTTTACAAAAATTATTCAAAATCCTATTCTAAGTACTTCTATTCTCTTAATAAATCTCTATAGAATACATACTTTGCAAGATATCAAAAAAGTGCTCCTCGCTAAAAGTAAAAGTGCTACTTCCGGTCCGAATTTTGAAATTTTTTTTATACAAAAGATATTGAAAATTATGTTTTAAATACCTTTATACCCGTAACGTACTTGTCTAAAAAGCATGACTTGCGAAATATTCGCAAAAAACTGATTTTCGATAAGAGTAAAAGACCTACTTCCGGTAGGAATTTCGAAAAACTTTTTAGATAAAATTATTCTCAATTTTAATTTTAAGTATATATGAATTCTTTTTAAATTTGTTTAAACTTAGTAGTTGACGAAATATTGGCTAAATTTGATTTTTTCGCTGAAGTAAACTGCTACTTCCGGTCAACCGATTTTACTGAAAAACTAATCAGATCCCAAGAGGGAGATTATACACGTAAATACAAAATTTGGAATTAATATGTACAGCGGTTTGACCGCTATCGTTGTCACACACACACAGAGACACACAGACACACACACAGACATTTTTTAAAAACCACTGTTTCGGTATCAGGGGACTTCAAAACGTGGGCATCTGCAAAAATCTCGAGGTCGAAAATTTTCATCATCACAATACTTCCTTATACTACGTATAAGAAAGTAAAAAATGAGGTGTGGCCACCACACGACTTCCTTATACGTATGAAAGTGTTACTTCCGGTCCGAATTTTGAAATTTCATTTATACAAAAAATAATCCAAATCTAAACTCTAAATACTTTTGTACTCTTCATAAATATATATAGAATGCATAATTTACGACATATTTGCAAAAAATCGCTATTCGATAAGAGTAAAAGTGGTACTTCCGGTCTGAATTTTGAAATTTTTTTTATACAAAAGATATTTAAAAGTATGTTCTAAATACTTTTATACTTGTAATGTACCTGTCTAGAAAGCATGATTTGCGAAAAATTCGCAAAAAACTGATTTTCGATAAGAGTAAAAGACCTACTTTCGATAGGAATTTCGAAAAACTTTTTAAATAAAATTGATCTCAATTTTAATTTTAAGTACATATGAATTCTTTATAAATTTGTTTAAACTTAGTAGTTGACGAAATATTGGCAAAATTCTATTTTTTCGCTGAAGTAAACTACTACTTCCGGTCCACTGATTTTACTGAAAAACTAATCAGATCTCAAAAGGGAGATTATACACGTAAATACAAAATTTGGAATAGATATCTATAGCGGTTTGACCGCTATCGTGGTCACAAACACACAGGCAGGCATACAGACACAGACATTTTTTTAAAAACCACTTCTTTGGTATCAGGGGACTTCAAAACGTGAACATCTGCAAAAATCACCACCAAAACACCACATTTTACTTTCTTATACGTAGTATAAGGAAGTATTGTGATGATGAAAATTTTCGACCTCGAGATTTTTGCAGATGTCCACGTTTTGAAGTCCCCTGATGCCAAAAAAGCGGTTTTTAAAAAATGTCTGTCTGTCTGTCTGTGTGTGTGTGTGTCTGTGTGTCTGTGTGTGTGTGACCACGATAGCGGTCAAAGCGCTACAGATATCAATTCTAAATTTTGTATTTACGAATATAACCTCCATGTCATGCTTTTTAGACAGGTACGCTACGAATATAAAAGTATTTAGAACTTAATTTCCAATATCTTTTGTATAAAAAAAATTTCAAAATTCGGACCGGAAGTATCACTTTTACTCTTACCGAATAACGATTTTTCGTAAATTATGCATTGTATGTATATTTATGAAGAGTACAAAAGTATTTAGAGTTGGATTTGGAATATTTTTTGTATAAATGAAATTTCGAAGTTCGGACCGGAAGCAACACTTTCATACGTATAAGAAAGTCGTGTGGCGGCCACACCTAATTTTTTTATTCTGGAAGGTATTGGCTTGTTTGTAAAGGTAAATTGCAACACGTTTGATTTATCCCAATAATGGATAAGGTACTAGAGTTGCCCGTATCTATGGGAATAAAAGAGAATAAGTGTAAATTCAGGAATACGTTGCCATGCTTTTTACATAAAATAAGAATAAAATAAATTTCTGGATATGGTATAATTAGAAGAGTGATTAAATACAAATCTGGTTATACTTGTTCAAAATTGTTATTCCATTGACCATATCAAAACCAATCTTTAAAACATTTTACAGTAATTTAGACAATAGGCATCTAAAGTGTTAACTTTCATTGAAATTACCAACCATACTATATGATCCTTGGTTCTCACATAATAACGTACCATCCAGGTGTTCCGCGAATTTTGCGACACTGTAATGGATATATTCTGAAGCAAGCCGATAGTCCTTGGTATTTTCAGCTTCCAATTTGGCAACTGCTTCTTTGTAATCTTTCTTGCTTGTAAGTTTCCTTTGCTTGACATACAACTTACAACTCTCAGATTCTTACCACGTTCTTTGTCAGTATTACACGAATGTGTTCCTTTCATCTATTTGCCCGTTTTTAGTTTCTGTGACGCTGTTCCCATCTTTGTTTATTTGAGACATTATCTTTTCTCTGTCTGATTCTTCTTAGTGATAGTCGACTTCCATATACTTCTTCAACTTTGAAATGTATTCTTACTTTGATTTTGATCATTTGATTTATGATTTTATTTTCCTTTTCTTTATATATCTAATCGTCCTGTTTTTCTGTTGCTGGAAATGTATTGTTTAAAATTCTATTAAATGTTCCACGATAAATTTGTTCCATTTTCTGAATAAATATCTTGATTTTAAAATTGCTCCATATATCAGTTTTATCTATATTTTTCATATAGGTTTATTCATTTAAATCAAGCAATCGTAGCTAGGTTTTTAAATTAATATATGACATTTTACAACCAACTTATAATATTTGATGCAACGTCTGCTTACACACCCATTACAAAACTATATTAGATACATTAGTCTGAATTTTTACTTCAGGAATAACAAAGCGATCGTAATTACAGAATCTTAAAATATCTGAGACACGTATTAGTATACATAATATGACACAACGTTATTAAAATATAAGTTCTCGCAACTAATTGGTTTTAGAGGCAGATCATAAAGAAATTATTACTATTTTTTTTTGACTATTTTAGTTCGGAAACCTGTCATGCTACCTTAGCTGATGGAATTCTTCTCTATTAATGTTGCCAAGCAGAAGCAACAAAGCTACGAATTAAACTAATGATAAGCATATTATTACATTTCATCTCATATGAAATATCTAGAGAGCCGCAGACAGAAGTAAATAGAATTACTGGAATTTAGATTATTTGCAATGCTATATCAATTTTCTATGCATCACTGAATAATTCGTTTTATACTTTTATCTAATAATATGTCGGTAGTCTATTTAATATTACTACAGACGTTAAAACAGAGTAATTTGTTCGAGTTTACAGCTTTAAATTTACTATATTCAACGATGTTTGGTTGCAAATAGAGATTAGTTAGATTCTCATGCACATAATTTTCCAGGTAAAGAATTCTAATCTTGCGTTTATTTTGCAGTTGTCACATGAAGTAGGATGTGTGAAGTTTTTCGAAAGAGAGGGGTCTTCTTCGAAAATTGAAATTCCGAAGGTTTCATGTCGTTTTAGTTGTTCCAAACAATTTCAAAAAATTTTTTGGTTGTGCTTAAGACCACACGGCAGAAGTGAAAACTTCATCAAGGCCAGGTTAATAATACGAAATACAACTTTTTTTTTCCGTTCTATATTCATTTACATTTACATTTTCCATTTTCGTTCTATATTACATTTAAAAAATATATATTTATTATTATTGTGTATACATTATTCTAGTACATTTCGCTCGGTCTGATCAAGTTTTCACTTCAAAAATTCATACGTACGCATGTATATATACAAATATTATAATTCTCATACGAGTACCCGCGATGTTCTAATGGGCGTAACGAGCGTATCATTCCGAGCGTGACGGCTCAATCTCGTTCAGTGCCCAACAATCAATGCATCAACGCGCCCATAGAAGTTTTCACTTCAAAAATAATCTAAAATTGACCAAAGTAATTGGAAAAACGAGCGGCTCCCAGTCCCCCTCCCCTTTTTTTGTCAAATTCGAGAAGTTCTGACGATTGGTCTAATACGTATTTCAAGAAAATATGAAAACTGACCTAGATAATAGGAAAACAGGAAATTGTTAGACGCACATAATATGCAAGCCTTGAGTTACCGTCGTGAGATACATGGTGCACGATTTGTATGGAAACTATCCAGTGGGCGAGTTGACTGCCCTTATTTGCTCTCATGTCTTGATTTCTTCATTCCTAGAATCTCCTCTCGTTTTACCCATACCTTCCTACTTCCCTTTTCTCGCACTAACCTTCTTAAAGGATCTCCGTTGGTGGTGATGTGCAGAGCCGCTAATCTTCACTATGGGGACATATTTTTTTGACATATTTTTTTTTCTTTTTTAATTTACTTAATTATATTGTTTTCATATTTATTATTACTCACAATTCTGTTGTATATTTGAGTTATTAGTATAAGTTATTGAGTAGTACGTTGTACATTATATGTATATTTAATACTGTCCTATAACTGGGTAAACCGTTGGACAAATAAAGCTATTATTATTATTATTATTATTATTAAAACAGGGTTTTACAACAGTAGAACGACTTGCTCTTTCCTAACATAATAATGTAGTCGAACGTTTTCGTCTGATGCAGCTCTATACCCGGACGCAAAAAATGTATAATATTTCTCATTTGTGATTTAGAATAAACATCTATACAAGCAGTAAATATATATATTTTTCCAAGAAATATAATATTCATTATTTCAAATTAGATGTTGATGCTCCTAACACAAAATAATATTAGGAGAACACTAATTTTGATCACGTTATTAACGAAGACTGAAACTTCCTTATAAACGTATTGAGAGAGCGTTTAACTTGCTCATAACAAACATAATGTTTTGTCATAAGCTACCAGGATGATGATTTTGAGGGTTTGTTTATTTTTATTAAAGTTACTTTATACTTAAAATGAAAGTATATTTTCTTTCCGTAAAATTTATTTATTGATATTAATTTAAATTACGTTCCATAAAAGTGAAGATATTATCTCGTATGCCTTGATAAATCTAATATAAATAACATATTTTTTGTCAATTTGTATCGTTAAACAATGGCTTTACCCTAATGTGGCTGCTATTTGGCGGATATACTATCTAACATTAATGTAAATATATAATAATTTCCCCAAGGCTCAATTCTGGGACCATTATAATAATGGTCCCAGTCTTCAATATGATGAAGAATTCATCATATTTATAAATTCCGGAATGTCTTAGTGCTGAAACATGCCTTTACGTAGATGAAACTTCCATTTTAACAAATGGAAAGACACGAATTGAAGTTCAACAAAGATCAATATCAGCAGTAAGAAGATCAGAGGAATGGTCCACTACGAACAAACTTAAATTAAACATAGAAAAACTCAGGAAATTGTCTTTAGAACTAAAGCAAGCAGTGAAACCCATACAGCAAAATTTCTTGGAGTTACATTGGATAATTGTCTGAAATGGACACAGCACATCGACCAGTTATCAAAAAGAATAACATCGGACATTTTGAATAAAATTTATTGCAACTTACCACGCAGCAAAATTAACTTACCATACAGCCTTTCATTCCCATTTGGCTTATGACCTTCTTTTCTGGGAAGGATCAACAAGTGCAACTAGGATTTTTCTGCTTCAGATGTGAGCTGTAAAATCTCTATGCAATCTGAGACCTGGAGAATCTTGAATAGGATATTTTAGGAAAGAGGGTATACTTACCATGGTGTCGACGTATATCCTGCAAGTGTTGAAATATTTTCACACACATCGACACCAGTTTCCTTTAACGGCGACCACCACTCATATAACACTCGGCACAGGGATGAATTTGGTATTCCACATCTCGACGCAGCAAGGTGTGAGTCATTGGGGGACGAAATCATACAATGATCTTCCCTCCGAATGGAAAGCGATGAACGTGGATTCCTTCAGCAGGCTGGTGAAACGCATGTTAATGGAGAAGGAGTGCTACTAGCGTATCTTGTTCAATTATGATACAGTATGTGTGTTCCGTGTATACATATTGCAGTGGTTTGCATAGCCATATGGTTTATAAAATAAAATGTATAAATGTATTATTACCACACGTTGGGCACAGCCATATAATCTATACTGTAGTCTGTACCAACAGAATTTGATTAAAATAATGATACAAAACTGCATAAATTTTCATGAATGCAGAAATTGCAGTTATATAAAAAAACTACTTCAATAGATTTATAATCTCAATCCCTGTTAACATTCACACTATTTTCGTAAGTTCTGGCAGTGATCTTTCCTTTATTCATCAGCAACATTTCTTATTTAAATTGAACTAGGATAAGGTTAATAATAAATAAGTATTTAAATTTCATAAACATTTATATTCATATAATTATTCAGTGAACAACACAGTAAAAAAGAAAATTCTATTCACAACATGTGGCTGTTGGGAATGTCTTTTTATTATTCCAACCAAAAATATATATATATATACAAGAAATACACATTGCTTTTATCCTTTATGTGGATTCAAGAAAAATATTATTTATGCCATCCTTAATCTTTTAATATTGTATTCATAGATTTAAAGAAATAATTTTTTTCCTATGACGCTAAATTTTATTTCCACAGAGACATACATTCGCACGTGATGCCTCCGAAGATCTAAAATTTCACAAAGAACAAAATACCTTGAATATAACCTTTACCAATCCCCATATGCAAATATTCACACATTGTACATACTACAGATTGGCTTTTGTCCATCAAGAATATTTGTATCTTTACGTATTCAAAATGCTTGATATTTTATTAAATTTTTCAATATAAATTGTTAATAGTGCACAGCAAACACTGCAAGCAAATATTTTCACATTATACTCCCAATGCCCTTCTACATCATTAACAATTCTCCCATGATTTACAAAAGTTAATTTAATTTAGCAAAAATAATATTTTATTTAAGTATTATTGATGTCTAACGCTTTACTAGATATGAATATTCACAGATAGCATTCCTAGCGCACGTCGTACACCATCAATTATTTGAATCGTAAATTTATTTCGAAGAAAACTTACTTATATTGTTGATATAAATCATCAAATTCTTGTTTGTTCATGTCTACTATTTTATAAATTTTAAATATGAAATAATCAATATAACAATGAATTAATAATAATATGAAAACTAAAGTAAATACTGAAATTCGAAATAAACTTAATACATTTAGCTAATTTGATCAAATGTAGTGTATTTAAACTCCTACGATCATTTGCATACGCGAATGAAATTTTTGCGTCTGGAAAATTCAAAAGATCGGCAGCTTCTTCCTTTCTCTCGCTCTTCGCGCCTTTTATAACCTCGGTTTTCAAACAAAACACGACTACTCGCGTACAGCGTCACAACTTCAACACTAGAAATTTTACGTTTGTGTTGCCCTGTTCATCTTTGTTTTCTTCAAGTTTTTCTCAGGTCAAAAATATACCTATATTGATTTTTGACAGTTTAAGAATGCACTAAATGTTTACACACACAAATTGTTTATTTATAAAGTCCATGCACATCTGCGATTCTTTGTCTTCAGTAGGTATATCTTCCTTCTATTAACGCCATCCCTCATTATGTTTGTAAATGAATTCATTGCCTCTCTCATTATTGTTTATGTACTTTCGTTTCCAATTGTTTCAAACTATCCGTATTTTCTTGTTATAGGTATCTTTGTTGGAAATAATCGGAAATATATATTGAACACAGATGGGATTCTTCTTTCTATGACCGCATCATCAGGAACATAGACCTCGACATCATCACCTTTGCTTTCCAACCATTTCCTTTCGTCTTCATGTAGGTTGATCTGCACATAACTGTCAACAATGTTAACATTATTTCTTCTTTGTAGATTGTTCAAATTTAACAAGAGTTATCCTGTTATCTTGAAGCCTTTACTTTATTAAAACATTTCGAGGATGTGTTTTTATCTATACTTTTAGTATATCGTTTCGAATAAAGAACACTTTTTTTTATATCCTTTTAAAAATGCTATTAAATATAAGTATCAGGTATTTATTGTATTTTATCATGTAACCATAAAATGTCTGAGAGATAAAAATCTTTTTCAAAATTTATATACTACGTCTATTCATTTTGAAAGACGTTTTCATATCGAGCATGTCGAATTTCACCGTTTTCAATATATTTAATGCCACTCTTACACAATGCAAAAAGTTTGGTTCGGCCTTTGTATACTCAAACCACATCTTGTGCTCATCTTTTCTATAAATATAAAATACATGAATTTATTTTTGTGTTTATTTCTATTCCTCATAATGTATATACATTTTAACTTAAATTACTATATACTTTTCATCATGATGTTGCGCCTTAAAGGTTATGCAACTCATTATTATCTTAACAACTATATTTACAACTAAAAATTTATTTTCTTATTCTAATGCTTAATTATTTAAGTATTTTAAAAATACTTAAACTATAAAGGTCACGGCAATATGTATGTATGTAGTGCTATTTTATTATTCATGTTTGTCTTTTTTATATTGTACTTGATGAAGCTGCATCCCGCTATTTTGTATATGACAAAAGATTGTAAAAAGTTATATAAATAAATGTTTATTATTATTATAGGAATGTCTTTAATAAGCGTTACAAAATATTAGCATAATCGGTAAAAACGTGGAAACGTATTTGTATTCATAGAAAAGAAAAATTGTTTTTTCCTATTATCTATCATATCAATTTTGGCTTTTTCTATGAATACTTTATCAGCATTTAGTAGCAATATCGTTTTGAAAGAAATGAACGATATGTTTCTTGAGAAAATATATTTTTACTGCCTATATTAAATGTTTATTCCAAATCACAAAAAATATCGTTATAGAACGGCATCATACGAAAACATCCTTCTACATAATAATGTTCGGAAAGAGTAGGTGATTCAGCCCATTATAAAATCGTTTTTTCCTATTATATCGGCCAATTATAATTTTTTCTTTCCAATACTTTGGATTTAGAACTAACCAAGAGCAATCTGTAACAGCCCTCAGAATTTCGATTTTCAAAAAAAGGGGATTTCACTATTATGAATTTTTTTGCAATAACTTTTGATTTATAAGAGATGCAGTTTGATGTTTTGGAATAATGTTTATAACAAATTTAGAACAACCTGAAAAAACAGACAGAACTTCAATTTACGCAAAATGGGATGCTGGGAAAATACCTGATTACCTAAGACAATTATGATTTTTTCTTTGAAATACCTTGAAAAAATTTAGAACAAACCCAAAGCAATCTAGACCAACTCTCAGACCTTTTGATTTTCGAAAAAAGGGAAGTGGTAAAAATTGTTTCTTGCCTTTTCCTCTGCTAATTATATTTTTTTCTTTGAAATACATTGGAACAATTTAGAATAAATCTAGAACAACTTAGATCAACCGTCAGACATTCAATTTTCGAAAAAAGTGGGTCTAATTTCATACATTCTCATGAAATAAGAAATATATTACGAGATGTATGAATTTACTTGCAATTTTATCTTTGGAATAAATAAAGGATAATTTTTCTCTTGTCTAGAAAAAAGCTGTTCATAGAAAAATACTTTACTTTTTGTTCAGCATTTAGCACACAGCTTGGTTATATTACAAGTTACATCAAAACTATTATGCCAATAAAACTGTTTTTACCATTAGAACTTGTATAGACTACACATAACAACGAAATAGCATTGCTTATAATATGTACAAAATTTGCACATTTTTTGACAAGCTTTCTTGTAGCTCGGAATGATATAGTTGTGATGGATGGATAAAAAACAGAATAACTACATACACACAAACACAACTTTTAACAAGTATGACACGAACATTAACTCACACAAAACAAACGTGTAGATATAGAGAGAACAGCATATAATAAATATACATATTATTGAAGAAATATGAGTGAACAAATAATCCAGTAGTTACGTGGAAGTAATAATAGAACGAAATAGAAAACAAGAGCTAGGATATATCGGAAAGAATAAATGAAGCGACAGCAATATTTATTGATTAAGAATATATTTATAAACAAAACAGAAATAAGTAAAAGAACTAAATGAACTGTAGGTACTGTTATGCTATATACCAACAAGTATTTACAATAAAGGTGCCGATAAGAACAATGAGACTCAAAATACAAGCACAAGTATACATATTGAAGATAAACAAGTTAGTTTTGACACTGGAAAAGAATGGAAAATAAAATAGTACTGAAGAATATATGCAACTAGGGTGCAGAAGAAGATGAAGGGAAGCATGGAAGTGAGAGAAATATGGCAAGACCAACAAAAGTTGTTAAAATGTGCTTGCTTATGATACTATAAGCAGAGAATAACGATCAACGAGAAGCGACAGTGTAGTCGGATTCTTTGATATTTCGCGTCCCACTCTTGCATCGTTTTTATACGAGCGATAAACAACAACTGAGTACACTCGGAAAACGTATTTACTTTTACACTGAAAGAACTGCCCCTAATGTTGCTCCTATAATACGTGGGCAAATGTTAACAAAGTGTTATAATAATTTTAAATTTTAATTTCTTAGGATTATAAAATGTATTATGTTTCTACCCTTAAATTGTATCTTTTATGTCTGAAACAGTGTAAAATTTACAGCTAATTAATTTGTTTTATAAACAAGCAATTCATGTATTTTAATCTTATCATTTATATTATATATCATAAATAAGATTATACAATATGTCTCACTAAGTTGGAACCATATGGAAAACTTTTTTATTATTAATTTTAGGAAAAAAAGTTATTCTTCATAAAAAACTCTGCATGTTCTAAAATCTAAAATACAATCATCAGATATTAATTTTTTCAGTTGTATACGAGGTATGTCAAAAAATATTAATTTTACTCCAGAGTAAAGTACCTTTGTATTTGACAATATCGAATAATGTTATTAAAAAAGTTGATAAGAACTAAAAATTACTTTCAAATATGCAATTACATCCATTTATATGGAAAAAAACGTTTTTTCTATTTTTGTCTACAATAACAATGCACATTAACTGTAGTTACATGTTATCTAGGATGCACTGACATACAAATGATTTGTTGTTTGCTAGAAATGTTTGACAGTGAATGTCAAAACGCGTTAACTATACGTTAACTATAAAACAATTTGGTAATTTAAACACGTAATGAATGCATGTGCATTTATTTTGCAAATAAGATAATACAAACAAACAAATACTAAGTTGTGTAACTAATATAATATTAATAATAGAAATAAATAGAAATTTAATTTTCACTCATTCCACTAATGCCTCGACAAATCCATCCTCCCGTTCAATACATTTAATCGTTCTTTTGGCAAATTGACATAATACATTCCTTATCATTTCTGGAGAAATTCCCTGGCATGTTTCTATAATTATCCTCTCCCTAACATTTAATGTACGTGGCATGTGGTACCGTCTTGTTGGAACCAAATTCATTGACATTCTTTTATGGGTAGTTCGTCCATGAAGTCATTGATGTAAGTTTGTAAAAACTGTAAATAATTCAATGGTTGGTGAAAAAAGAAAGGTCCTATTAATATGTTCTTATAAATGCCACACCATAGGTTCGTCTTAAGTGAATATTGGTCATGAGACTTTATTATAAAATTGGGATTTTCTTTAGACCACCAGCGACAATGTTGTGATGAGACAATTCCATTAGACGAAAATGCCGCTTCATCCGAAAAAATTATACGCCTCGTGAAAAAGTGTCTTCCTCTAATTCCACTTGGATGAGTGAGCAAAAATTAAAGCGCCTATCATAATCACTATCCTTTTATGTGTGAACGATTTTTCGTTTTAATGGTCTGTATTTATTTAGTTTTAAAATTCTTGCCATTGTTTTTTTACTTACATTTTGTTGCATCAACGACTTCCTTTTGCGCAATGACATTTTTGGATTTTCTAAAACAGACAGCATTACTTCAAACTGCGTATTCTCATCGGCAACCAGCTTTTGGTGTTTTCTATTATAATTATTGTTAATACTTCCAGTACTCCTAAATTTATTTATTATTTTCGTAACAGTTGAATGATTAACATTTTTATTGAGATATCTATTATTAAAAATAATTGCTGCTTAGTTTTATAGCTTTCTCCCACAATCAATTACTACTTTCTCTTCACAAGTTAATAACGCTACCATGTTTATGTGTCATATAAATTCTAATGCTTTTGACATTCACTGCCAAACATTTCTAGCAAACAATAAATCATTTGTAAGTCTGTGCATCCTAGATAACATATAACTACAGTTAATTTGCATTGTTATTGTAGACAAAAATAGAAAATATGAATTTTTCCATATAAATGGATACAATTGCATATTTGAACGTAATTTTTTATTCTAATCAACTTTTTTAATACCATTATTCGATATTGTCAAATATAAAGCTACTTTACTCTGGAGTAAAATTAATACTTTTTGACATACCTCGTATACAACTGAAAAAAATTAATACCTGATGATTGCATTTTAGATTTTAGAACATGCAGAGTTTTTTATGAAGAATAACTTTTTTCCTAAAATTAATAATAAAAAAGTTTTCCATATGGTTCCAATTTAGCGAGACATATTGTATATGAACAATATCTTGTCTAACCAAACAAACGCGTAGACAACCACGATCGCTCGTCCACCGAAGAAACAGGGACCCGCTTTTAAGATATTTGTCGCTTCTCGTTGATCGTTGGTCTCTGGTATAAGGCTAATTCGACACCGGAAAGTAAAAGGCACAATAGTCCCCTTTTAAGATATGCCCGAAGTAAAGCTGTTCTACATATGTCTCTTGTCTTCTATTTAAAGAACTGCAAAATAACATCACAATGTGGAAATAGGTAATTCCAAAATATAAATTGTTGTTAATAAATTTTCATATTAACGAATTTATGCGTCCGCTTCGTTCGGATAGTCGAGCTTTTACTTTAATTGACATTTCATATATATTAATATAAAACTAATTAATTTTGTTACAAATGATCTTTTTCTGGGTTTGAGTAATTTTTATAATCAAAGTGCAATTTTGTGTTTATGTTGCACATATTTATTGTCACACGAATTCTTACTGTAATATTCTATGAGGTATGAAATAGTAACAAAAAGTATATCCAGAAAGAGGGAACGAGGGAGTAGAAGTGATGTTCTAAATTACACAGAACCCGCTTGTTTATGAAGACGTCAAACGTGAGAAGTCAGGGCGCAGACACAACCCTTTGAGAACAAATCTGTTGAAAAGCAAACAGCCTTTCTACCGAGTATTTAGTCTGAGCTCGTCGAACAGTTATCGGTTATTGGCCCCGGTATAATCGCAACAGTGTGTGAGAGCCTTGTTGTTTTTCGACAGACAACTATATATTGGCCAATCCACGTGTACATACATGCATACGTATAAACCAGGACCGACTTGATACATTTTTTACTTAGAGTGCTAGCAAAGTGAATTAAAAAAATGCTTTTTACTTTCATTTGTTGTATTGTTTCTCAACAACTACAGTATCGAGCATAATTTGCAATCAGGTTTTATATTGTTAAAGTTATTTTACTATTTAGAAGATCATATAACCAATTGTCATAGTATACTACTCTCAGATATACAAATTCTCAAATTATATGAAAGCGTCAACTATCTTTCTTTGCTATTCTTTAGTTTTTATTATGTTTGGGGCAGTGGCGTGATTAAGTGCTAGGGGCATGTGCCCCCTAAATAGGCGCCCCTCATATAATATAATTACTTTCTAGTTCTGTTTTAAAACCTGTCATAAACTGTTACCACGGTTGCGTATAAATCAATGTGGATATTTATTAGCAATGGACATATCATTTTCTTTACTCTCTTAGGATTATCTGGTTTTGTTTGCCTTGTGCGTCAAGAAAGTGATTAGAAAAGCTTTAGTGTTTTATTGCAGGTCTAAAAATAATAAATTAAGAAGGAAATACATTTAAAAATAGTTTATTACAATTACAAATGCACTATCTTTTCCGCTCTTTAATATTTGTAAATTTATCAATAATTTTACTTACATGCAAATCTGATTAGATACCTCTTAATTTTTTGAAAGTAAAAACCGAAACGTTTTATAGACTGCACTTATTATTAATTACGTTTAGTACATTATTGAAAACTGCCGTTTTAAAGCTCCCCTTCTCTCAAAGAACAATTTTCACTCTTCTATATCCACTGAATGAACATTTTCCGATCTCAACATGACTGCATTCCTTACAAAGTAGTCACAACGATACTTAATTTTTTTTTCTTTTATCGGGGGGAAATGCATCATGCACACCACGTGTTGTGTTTCTCTGATTGTCGTAGTGTGGCACTTCAACCCACTAACCCCCTCCCAAGCGCTTTTGATACACCTGGTTCGTCATTGAATGGCATGCTTCAGGTGTATCCAGCTACTAGTGTATCTAGTTCCCTCTATTATCTGCCCGCTCTCTCCTCCGTGTCTTTTTGGTGCATTATTGTTCTAATTTGTCCTTGTATTATTTTCCACTTTTTCCTGCTCACCATAATTTCCATCCCTATAGTTTCCGGTGTTAAATGGTCCATATTACTTCCCGCACCTTACTCCATCTTTCACACTCAAACAGTGTATGCTCAGGTGTATCTGCATTTGTATGGCAGTATATACAATAATCTGTTTTTCGCTTCCATATCCATTTAGTGTAGGTGCTAAACGAGCCTGTGTGAGATAATAATCTATGACGCGATGTTCGCAATTAACTCATGCCTCTATATGTGGGATGAGTCTCTTAGTCTACACAACGATAATTACCTGGTTTGCCCTCGATCTATCGTGCATGTTATCCATAATAAGGGCCAAAAAATGACGACGTTCTATGATGATTTTTGACAACAAAAAAAAAGTTTGAAGTAAAGAACTTCCAAATGCTATGGGATGCTGATGCGCTGCAGCACTTTGTCCTATAGTAACGTCAATGGTTTTGGGCCAAAATTAGTAGTGTGTCGCTTTGCGATTTATCAATTTATAACTTAAATGAAGGAATTGGTAGATGTTTTCGGTATACATCATAGATTATGTTTGTACTACCCAAACGTGTACTCTCTTCCTTTTGTTTGCTTGTTGTATTCTATTTTAGGAGTTAATTCTATGGTTCTATATCACACTCAAATATTGCTGATACTGCTATGATTTCTTAAATAATGAAAAGACGCTTATGTATATTTGAACACGACGAGTTCTGGAATAAATATGAAAAATATCAGTAATTATTTATACTTGCGAAGCTTTCTAGCACATCTTTAATATCGAACAGGTGTTGAGTGATAAGAGTGAACTCGACATATGTACTTTAAACAGATTCTATTCTTATAAGAAGTAAATAGGTACGTATGGAAATGACAAGCACTGATTCGAAATATTAGAAAAGGTTACGGTTATAAATATCATCAATACTAAAAAAATATAGATATATTAATATAAACTACTCAAAAATGAATAGGGAATTAGATCTTTTTTTAACAGATCTAATTAATTCGATTAAATTTAACGTATTTTCTCAAACTATAGATAAATTAGAAGGCCCACAGTCGTTTGTGGACATTTTATTTGGTACATGTCTTTTCTGTGTGATAAAATATTGAATCTTGTATTTTAACCTAAAATTAATTTAGAATACAAAATTATAAAAATCGCATTTTTTGACAAATATTATTCATTTTAAACGTCATTTCACATTTTCACGATCCAAGACTTCATTTAAATAAAGAAACTTTTGATTTAATTGCATCAGCGAGGGCAATCTGGAGCAGAAATTGCCGCAATTTTTAATGTGTCTCCAAGTGTTGTTAGTAGGGCTCTAACAAGATTCCAACAGACAGGATCTGTAAGGAGAAGACCCGGTAGTTGATCTGAGAGGAAAACAAATCAGAGACAAGACCGCTACATACGAATTCAGACATGGATGAATCCGTTTAGAAGTGCTGTATGGTTGCAAACACAGTTACGTGCCGCCCCTAGAGTTTCGGATCAAACCATCAGAAACCGTCTGAGGGAATTGCTGCAGGCCTGTGAGACGCCCAAAATTAACTAATGCCAACAGAATGGCTAGAAGAGCTTGGGTTAACCAACGACTAGCAGAAAATTTTCAGTGGGAGCATGGTTTATACACCGATGAATCCAGATTCTGCTTATTTAGTGATAATCGTAGAGTAAGGGTCTGGAGAACTCGAGGAGACCATTATAGACGCGAGTTTACAAAAGCTGTGGTGCCTTTTGGCGGCGGTGGTATCATGGTGTGGGCGGGTATTAGTTTGAATGGACGTACGAACCTCCATCTCTTTGAAAACAATGTCAATGGACACATATACAGAGATGACATTATTCAGCAATATGTGGTCGACTTTCGTGAGGCTGTGGATGAAAACATGGTTTTTATTAATGATAATGCACGACCTCATCGTGCACAAATTGTAATGCAAGCAATAAATGATATCCATATTAACTATCTACCTTTACCACCAACGTCTTCCGACTTGAATCCAATTGAGCACATTTGGGACAGACTTCAAGAACAGCTTAACGAACATAATCCACCCCAGTTAACGTGCAACACTTGCGGGAAATTTTACCGCTGTGTTGGAGAAGAGTGTCACAAGAACACATTAATAATTGCATTATGAGTATGCCCCGATGAGGTACAGCTGTGAGAGATGTCCGTAGCCATTATACACGATATTAGAATTAATTGTTACAGAAAAATGTTTATTTTAGCTATTGATAAAGAAGTTGCTTATTTCATAATTGATCATTTCTTAGTAATCTTACGATTTTTCTGAATAAATATACTTGAAAATTTTAAATTGTTGTGTACAATTATGCATTTAAAATAACACACTACAAATATTTACCCATATTCTCTAAAAAATACAAAAGAGTAAAAATTCCTTATTCATTTTTGATTAGTTTATTTGGATTTTACTAATTATGCAAATTCTAATTTCACATACTTGGATTAATTAATGAACTGAATCAAAACAAAAATGAGGTGTGGCCACCACACGACTTTCTTATACGTATGAGCGTTTCAAACTATACAATTTTAAGAATTTTTTTATACAAAAATCATTCAAAACCCTATTCTAAGTACTTTCATTCTCTTAATAAATCGCTATAGAATGCATACTTTGCAAGATATTCGAAAAAAAGTGCTACTCGCTAAGAGTAAAAGTGCTACTTCCGGTCCGAATTTTGAAATTTCATGTATACCAAAAATATTGCAAATCCAACTCTAAATACTTTTGTACTCTTAATAAATATATATAGAATGCATAATTTACGACATATTTGCAAAAAATCGCTATTCGGTAAGAGTAAAAGTGGTACTTCCGGTCCGAATTTTGAAATTTTGTTTATACAAAAGATATTTAGAATTATCATTTAAACACTTTTATACTCGTAATGTACCTGCCTAGAAAGCATGACTTGCGAGATATTCGCAAAAAACTGATTTTCGATAAGAGTAAAAGACCTACTTCCGGTAGGAATTTCAAAAAACTTTTTTAAGACAATTTGTCTCAAATTTAATTCTCAGTACATTTGAATTCTTTATAAATTTGTTTAAACTTAGTAATTGACGAAATATTTGTAAAATTCGATTTTGTCACTGAAGTAAACTACTACTTCCGGTCTGCCGATTTTTCTCAAAATCTAATCAGTTCTCAAGAGGGAGATTATGCACGTAAATACAAAATTTGGAATTGATATCTACAGCGGTTTGACCGCTATCGTGGTCACACACAGACACACAGACACACAGACACACAGACACACAGACACACAGACACACAGACAGACATTTTTTAAAAACCACTTTTTTGGTATCAGGGGACCTCAAAACGTGGACATCTGCAAAAATCTCGAGGTCGAAAATTTTCATCATCACAATACTTCCTTATACTACGTATAAGAAAGTAACATCACAATTATTTGTTTTTATTTTGCACACAAAAGCCTATTCAATTAGTAAATACAAAATTATATGCACTGATATTTTAAAGACAAGTCAACCAAGGGTGTAGTTTTTTATCGTTAATCTGACTGTTTATTTATATTGTGTCTGAACTTGACACGACATTGTATTGTATTGTATTGTACACGACTAGTTATATTTACACTCATATTTGTATATATATAAAGGTAGGCTTAAATGATAATTATATCTCTTTAATATATAAATAACAATTAGCAAGCAAACTGTAATTTAATTACCGAAAAGAAAAATTATATTCCAGAACAAGCTATTTTATTTTGATGAAGAGCGTCGCATTTTTCTGAGAAAAATATTTAGGTACGGTCCTGTGGTTAGATACGAACAGAAACGATTACTCCTATCGTGACCTAAAACTACTACTCGCAAATAATAATAATGCGTTTCGCAACATGGAATAGGTCATACACGTGGCTTGTTCTGTACGAGGTACGTGTTCGCTGGATTCTCTCTCGTCGAAACCCATTATGTATAATAAACACCCCCGCAAATTTACGAACACGCACTGCAGTCCAGTTGGTCATCACATTTTTGAATCTTTTGTAGTTACAGAATTCGCTTTTAATGGCCTATTTTCTGTCATACATTAGGAAATTTGAAAATACGTGGTATTATATCGACCAAAACTACTAATACTAAAATCGTTAATATTTTATCTAAAAGAAAATATACAAATTGTTTTATTTTTTCTAATATTCGATATTATCATAAAAAAGTAATATAAGACAAAAAATAAGATATACATCAATCTTATAGTTTCACCAGAGTTGGTTGCCTGAAAATAGAATACTTATGGAAATCAATTTCAGAAGAAGTACTAAATTTGTAGTTACCGAATCAACGACATGCAAGAAAAAGCTGATTGTCATTTGAAACGATAAATTTGTCAGAAGTTAGGTCATATTTTATTAATTAATTGACGAAGAAGGCATATGTTGAAACTCTATAATAGAAATTAAATAAAATTATATAGTTCAAAAAGGATAAATTATCTCTACAATTTAATTGGGAGTGGAAAAATAATGCAGGTACAAAACATAATTTTTGGAAAATCAAATATATTGGTTTTATGTTTTTTTTTCAAAGTGATGTTATAGTGTAGATGTTCCTTGATAATACTTCAAAAACAAAAACTAAAAAAATCATCGTCTAGTTTTTAAATAATCGACGAAGGAGATATATGTTGAAACTCCATTATATATATATCCGAGTCGTCCAAAAGTCTGGATTCACGTGGATTTTGAGTAAACTATTCACTTTTTTGGAAAACTGAATTCTGTATCTTGAATGGGAATAAAATTGCAACTCAATAGTATTTTTTATTTCAAAAAAATTGTTTATAATTTTGAGATAAAGTTAATAACAATGTTTTTTTAAATGGAAACCTACCGTGATTTTTATTTCAGAGAGAGTACTTTCGATAAGAATTGCATTGGCATAGAAATTTTGGCTATAAACCTTACGATTATTGTTTAAATTAATATTAAATTTTCGATCCGAACACTCGTTCGCGCTTGTTCGGAAAATACACGAACGTGTCTTCTCTTACCACGTTTCCAACTGTAGGCATGGGTCCACCCCCTAATAAAGCATTCTATTGAAGGCGTTACGTTTATCTTGAATGAAAGCATTTTTTTTTTATAAAATGGAGATCTACCGCGATTACGATATTTAAACGTTATGAGAAAGTACAACGTAGTTTAATAAAAAATAATTTTATGGTCTTTTTCCGTTTTTAGACACTTGGAAGGTCCAAATCTTATCTCATTCTGTTTTTGGTATTACTAGTGTACGTTTACGGAGCGAATTTGAATTTTTATTTTCTGTTTTCTTGAACGTTTTGTTTGTTGTTAATTGTGTTGTTTTGGTATTGACTTTATCTATTATTTTTGTGATCTGTGATTTTGAACAATTTGCGTAAATATGGAACTGGTAGAGAGAGAACGGATAGAAATTCTAATTATGGTGGGATACGGCGACAAAAAGCGGTAGATCTCCATTTTATAAAAAAAAATGCTTTCATTCAAGATAAACGTAACGCCTTCAATAGAATGCTTTATTAGGGGGTGGACCCATGCCTACAGTTGGAAACGTGGTAAGAGAAGACACGTTCGTGTATTTTCCGAACAAGCGCGAACGAGTGTTCGGATCGAAAATTTAATATTAATTTAAACAATAATCGTAAGGTTTATAGCCAAAATTTCTATGCCAATGCAATTCTTATCGAAAGTACTCTCTTTGAAATAAAAATCACGGTAGGTTTCCATTTAAAAAAACATTGTTATTAACTTTATCTCAAAATTATAAACAATTTTTTTGAAATAAAAAATACTATTGAGTTGCAATTTTATTCCCATTCAAGATACAGAATTCAGTTTTCCAAAAAAGTGAATAGTTTACTCAAAATCCACGTGAATCCAGACTTTTGGACGACCCGGTATATATATATATATATATATATATATATATATATATATATATATATATATAAATTAAAATAATATTTCTTGGGTTTGTGGTACTTACTGATTAAATAAATAAAACTAAATTTGACGTTTCGACATATTTAATGTCTTTCTCAAAAATGTAAATATATAATACAACCATGCCTAAAATTAATACAAAGATCCGTGTCAGATGTTAATACAGTTAATATACTTATATTTACATGCAAAACACTATATAGAACTTTATCAAAATATAAAAAATATAAAAATATAAAAAAACACATACAGCAACGGACAACTCACCAGTAAAATTTCGTAAAACATCCTTTATTATACATTTAAAATGGGAATTTTATAAAATAACGTATTAGATAATATCTAGACATGTATTTTCCCTTTTCCTTTTTTCCTTTGGTGTCATTTTTTGATTTTATAGTTATTCAATATGTATCACCAAAGTATATGTGTCACTTTTGTTTAATTATGTTAAAGTTTTGTTGTTTTCAATAACTGTGTACGATAACGAATGCATGAATACATATTGCACTGCTACGATCCTTTTCAGATATTAGCAAGTTTTTGTTGTTATGTTTTTTAACTGCGCGCAGTGGGAAGACTTACACATTATTTTCAAGAAATCGGCAACGGGTCCCACTAGGACCGTTGACCAATAATAGTTACCCTGAAAACCTCATACATAAAATTATCAAAAGAAGAACGTTTCGTGCATATAATTCACACAAACATCCCAATAATAACAATAACAGAATAAATAAAAACTATATCGCCCTTCCCTACGTACAACATCTATCTGAAAGGATAAAAAATGTTCTAAAGCCATATGACATCACAGTAGCTAGTAAAAATACAAACAACTTACAATGTTTATGGTCTAAACTGAAAGCAGAAATCCCTAAAGACCAACAAACACATTTAATATACGAAATACCTTGTAAAAATTGCGAGGGTGTATACATAGGGCCAACGCACCAATACCTTAAAAACCGTATCAATGGCCATACATGTTGTAAGAATAGTACAGCTTTAAAGAAGCATACTACCGATACAGGGCACAATTTTGATTTCAAGAACGTTAGAATCTTGGAGAAGGAAAAAAACCAAAAAGCTAGAGATGTACTTGAAATGATTTACATCAAAAATCATGATTATGCCATAAACGACCGTGCAGATATATCTAACCTCTCAAACATATACTACCCAATCATACAAAAGTAACAGTTTAATTATAGCAATACATTGTTTAATTTCCGTGTTTCACCTAGTGGGACCCGTGTAGATATGCCGATTTCTTGAAAATAATGTGTAAGTCTTCCCACTGTGCGCAGTTAAAAAACATAACAACAAAAACTTGCTAATATCTGAAAAGGATCGTAGCAGTGCAATATGTATTCATGCATTCGTTATCGTACACAGTTATAGAAAACAACAAAACTTTAACATAATTAAACAAAAGTGACACATATACTTTGGTGATACATATTGAATAACTATAAAATCAAAAAATGACACCAAAGGAAAAAAGGAAAAGGGAAAAGACATGTATAGATATTATCTAACACGTTATTTTATAAAATTCCCATTTTAAATGTATAATAAAGGATGTTTTACGAAATTTTACTGGTGAGTTGTCCGTTGCTATATGTGTTTTTTTATATTTTTATATTTTTTATATTTTGATAAAGTTCTATATAGTGTTTTGCATGTAAATATAAGTATATTAACTGTATTAACATCTGACACGGATCTTTGTATTAATTTTAGGCATGGTTGTATTATATATTTACATTTTTGAGAAAGACATTAAATATGTCGAAACGTCAAATTTAGTTTTATTTATTTAATCAATAAGTACCACAAACCCAAGAAATATTATTTTAATTCATGTACTTGTGGTAAAGACATCTAAGTTATATATATATATATATATATATATATATATATATATATATATATATTATATATATATAATAAAACACAAGTGTATAGTTTCAAAATTATTATAATGTTTAACACACTACATCAGGTGGATGATGAAGCCACAGTGTGGCGAAACATATGTAGTGTGTTAAACATTATAATAATTTTGAAACTATACACTTGTGTTTTATTATATATTTATTAATAAAATATAATTTTTTAATAAGAGTATTTATTGTATGTTATTCTCAGCTTCAATCTTAGTAACCTCCATAAAATTATGTGGTAATAAAACTCCAATTTCTTGCCAGAGACCAGGGAGTTCATTTTCATTAAAAGGAGCTGGTTAATACTCATTTTCTGATGGCAATATTGAATTGACATTTGACTTAATCAACTTAACTGTGTATTGTTTGTTCAATATTACTTTGTAAGTCTTTTGTTAATTTATGGAACTATAATATACAAATGTCGACAAATCCATCTCGTATAAATTCAATATAAGAGGAAAAAGATAAAGACATATACAAATGAGAGATGGGGAGATGTATACAAAGCCCCTGATATAAATTAAAAAATCGATATGCATAAATTTCGAAATGCAATCTACATATCAGATACCAGGTGAGTAAGTAAGCAAGTTCTTTATTCATCTTTTCAAGTAGCTATTGATGAAATATATTAATTTAATAATAGTTTTCTTAAACAGGACTTGGACAATCACTGAAACTAATCTATTTATAATTCAAAGAAAATCGCTTATTTAATCAAGTGGACAATCCTATGTTTTTTGCCTCTTGTCTTGAATATCATGGCTGGAAGTGATGCAGACATTGTGTAGGTGACTGTACATTTTAATATCCATAATTTCAGGGCTCAGACTTGAGAGATGAATGCTTGGGTGATGTTACTATTTCTCGTATTATAAACATGTGTGTATTTCCAAAATATAAAGAATGATAACGGTTAACACTTTTAGGCTTGTGAGTAAAGATTTTTAGTGGTCTCTGTGATTTGCATTGGCCATAACTCTAATGACCCGCTTCTGAGAAAGTAATATGCTCTCAACATGTGGGAAAGATTTCCAAAACAGTAAACACTAATGTACCTAGATTCAACGTCACTGACATACACATTCTTAACAATATCCTCATTTAAAATATTTATCAAAAAGCATTTCTAATTTGTATGCATGGTTATATTATTGTAGGCCTGCTTCCAGTTAAAAGATTCGTCATATTCAATCCTAAAAATCAGACCGTAGGAGATAACTGAGAATATATCTTTGAAGTACATATCAGTCATTGACGATACTTTTGCTTTTTTGTATCTCAACCGTTTCCCACTTCCAGAGTTTGGTTTATTTTTGTGCTGTTTGAGAGGAAAACATTCATTGTAACAAAAGTTAACAACGTTGAGAAGCATATCGATTTTTTTTATTTATATCAGGGGCTTTGTATACAATTTCCCAAGCTTCTTTTTGCATGTAGAACAGAAATTTACATTTGGAGTTCGTATTATATGATTTTTTAAGCTTTAAGAGAATAAGTTTGTGATCGGACAGATAGGTATTTTGAATAGTGCTAGCAACATTATTAGAAGAAATATAAGAGAACATATTATCTGTCACTGTAGAGCTATTTCAACTAACTCGAGTGGGCTGTGAAATAAGTGATACTAAATTGTACGTAGACATGATATCAAGTATAGCTTCTCGCTGAATAGTTTCTTTGGAAAAGTGTGCATTCCAATCACCCCCCAGAAAAATCGGTATTATACAATTATAATGAAGCGATATTAAATATTCTGTTTACTAAGAAAATTATCAAAATTTCCTGAAAGAGATCGATAGAAACTAAACACATTAATTAGCCAATCACCTGCGTGCACATGCTACAAGAAATTTCAAAATTCTTCACAGTATTGCAGCTGTGAAGATTTAAGGGTTCTGCGATATAGAGTTTTAAACTCAGATAATAGTACCAGAGAGGGGGAAGCCTTGTATCTTAAAGACTCATCAGTTGACGATGCTCTCGTGGAGAAAACGAATCGTAGTGTTAAGGGTGTTGTATAGCAAACTAAAAATTTCGATGTCTTCGCTGCGGGTATAGGGGGGTTCTACTCAGGGGTGGAGCTTGTCAACACCCCACTACCACGTACTGTTTTGCTAAATGCTATAGTAAAAATCTAAATTGTATAGTTCCCAGTTTATAAGTACCGCCCTTATGGAGCGATGCATTCGAAATGACATACGTCTGATGCGTTAAGTGCTAATTGTCTCTTTTCAGGCTACACATACTCTACGTAACGTAGGTGCTAGTAATATATTGTATGATTTATTTAGTCTGGTGTCTAGGCGCCACAGGAATGTAGATTGTAAGTTTTTTTAGTCTGACATGTGTTCAATAAGTTAATATGTATGTAAGATGGAATTCTGATTAAAAGAAATATTACTTAGTGCCTATGAATAATATATAATAATAATAATATTTTGTTGAAGGCACTAATGTCATCGTCTTGATTATCTTTTCCATTGGCCGTATTGAAAATCACAGGATAATTATTTATATCTATAGGTACTATTATAATACAAGGTGGCCGGCAAGGTAGCCGAGAAACCTCGTACATGAATTCAATGACTAAAGGGGCCCACACACTGCGGTTTTGTTCGACAGACTTGTTCGTCGAACTAACGACTTATCAAATAAAATAGTCTAATAAAATAGTCTCGCATATTTTTTTCCAAAAAAGATGCAGAATGACTGTACTTATAATATCATGTATTGAATGAAATTTCATTGTTTTATTATTATATATAAATTATTTAAAGTTTAATGTTTATTCATTATTATTATGTAACTACATCTGTAAAATAATAAGTCCTATTTATGTCTGTTCGTTATTTACCATAACACGAAGAGTAATGTAGTTAAATTTTTAAAATAAAAGATATCCTTTCCGAGCAATTTCTGGTTTACTTCAAATCTTTTTATAACTGTCCGAACACTGAATCGTTTGAGTGTAATTTTTTGCTAGGTCGTAAATTACTCTTTTGAACGTCTACCAGTCTGATACAATATCTGACGATCTGTACAGAGGAAGTAGTCACCATCTATATCCATCTCATTTTCTATATTAGTTTTACATTATTTTTAACTCACTTATAAATGTCAGTAGTATTTTATCTTGATAAATGTAAAATAGTGGAAGAACTAAAAAAGCTAGTATTATTTATGAATCATATGTAATGTTTTTGTTTAAGTTTGTATTTATGTAAAAGTTATAAAAGCCTGCCAGAGAATGTGTACAATTTTATGAAAAGTAATACAAAATAATATAAGTAAATTTTACAAAAAGAAAATATACATTAATTTTATAAAGTTAAACCAAGGTTACTAGATAATGTTTTCAATTTTATGAAATGTAAAATAATATAAAAAAATGAGGTGTGGCCACCACACGACTTTCTTATACGTATGAAAGTGTTACTTCCGGTCCGAATTTTGAAATTTCATTTATACAAAAAATATTCCAAATCCAACTCTAAATACTTTTGTACTCTTCATAAATATATATAGAATGCATAATTTACGACATATTTGCAAAAAATCGCTATTCGATAAGAGTAAAAGTGGTACTTCCAGTCTGAATTTTGAAATTTTTTTGATACAAAAGATATTTAAAAGTATGTTCTAAATACTTTTATATTCGTAACGTATTTGTCTTAAAAGCATGACTTGCGAGATATTCGCAAAAAACTGATTTTCGATAAGAGTAAAAGACCTACTTCCGGTTGGAATTTCGAAAAACTTTTTTAAGACAATTTGTTTCAAACTTAATTCTAAGTACATATGAATTCTTTATAAATTTGTTTAAACTTAGTAATTGACGAAATATTTGCAAATTTCGATTTTTTCACTGAAGTAAACTACTACTTCCGGTCTGCCGATTTTGCTCAAAATCTAATCAGTTCTCAAGAGGGAGATTATATTCGTAAATACAAAATTTGGAATTGATATATACAGCGGTTTGACCGCTATCGTGGTCACAGACAGACAGACAGACACACAGACACACAGACATTTTTTAAAAACCACTTTTTTGGTATCAGGGGACCTCAAAACGTGGACATCTGCAAAAATCTCGAGGTCGAAAATTTTCATCATCACAATACTTCCTTATACTACGTATAAGAAAGTAAAAAAAAGGAGGTGTGGCCACCACACGACTTTCTTATACGTATGAAAGTGTTACTTCCGGTCCGAATTTTGAAATTTCATTTATACAAAAAATATTCCAAATCCAACTCTAAATACTTTTGTACTCTTCATAAATATATATAGAATGCATAATTTACGACATATTTGCAAAAAATCGCTATTCGATAAGAGTAAAAGTGGTACTTCCAGTCTGAATTTTGAAATTTTTTTGATACAAAAGATATTTAAAAGTATGTTCTAAATACTTTTATATTCGTAATGTACCTGCCTAGAAAGCATGACTTGCGAGATATTCGCAAAAAACTGATTTTCGATAAGAGTAAAAGACCTACTTCCGGTAGGAATTTCGAAAAACTTTATTAAAACAATTTTTCTCAAATTTAATTTTGAGTACATTTGAATTCTTTATAAATTTGTTTAAACTTAGTAATTGACGAAATATTTGCAAAATTCGATTTTTTCACTGAAGTAAACTACTACTTCCGGTCTGCCGATTTTGCTCAAAATCTAATCAGTTCTCAAGAGGGAGATTATATTCGTAAATACAAAATTTGGAATTGATATCTACAGCGGTTTGACCGCTATCGTGGTCACACAGACACACACACACACACACACACACACACACACACAGACACACAGACATTTTTTAAAAACCACTTTTTTGGTATCAGAGGACCTCAAAACGTGGACATCTGCAAAAATCTCGAGGTCGAAAATTTTCATCATCACAATACTTCCTTATACTACGTA
Source organism: Amphimallon solstitiale (assembly GCA_963170755.1). Taxonomy (NCBI): domain Eukaryota; kingdom Metazoa; phylum Arthropoda; class Insecta; order Coleoptera; family Scarabaeidae; genus Amphimallon; species Amphimallon solstitiale. The sequence goes on along the minus strand of OY720678.1, from coordinate 7,953,039 downwards.
TAAGAAAGTAAAAATGTTTAATCAAATACCTACTCAAAACCGTAACAACGATTTCTGTATTCCGAATATCGCTCGTAAAGTGAATCCCCACCTAAACAAAGTAACTCCGCCCTGTCTTGGATTGCAAGGATATATCAAATATTTGACTGCAGGTGGCGTATTAAAGCAGTGCCAAAAATGCATTTCGTTCTTATCAAATTACACATTTATCTTAATAAATACGAAAAAATTTTGCTAGAAATTAATGTTCACAATAATATGTTATACGTCGGTACGCATTTTATTTTTCGATTATATATTCATATTTAATTTTTTATAACAATTAATAAAAAATTGGAAAAACAAAATGCCTAGGGACGTGTAGATAAACATTATAAGAATATTTCATCTATATCATTTTTGCATAAAGTTTAAAGATAGCCTGTAATCTGTAAATATTTGAAAATGTACCTATACAACACCCTTAATGTATAACTTTCAACAGACGGATCATCAGCATCAGAAAAATATTTTAGTTCTATATTTATCGTTGCGCCTTTGTTGAAACTAATAAAATATCAAGGTTTTACTTTTTCCTGTACACATTGGCTCTTTTTCTCGAAAATCGATATTCTGACGGTTGTTCCAAGTTGTTCAAAGTTTATTCTATATTTTTCCAAAGTATATGTGTAAAAAATAAATTGTAAAAGGGAAAATTTGAAAAAAAAAATTCTGAAGTGTTCCAAGTTGTTTTAGTTATTTTAAAAATTCTTCCAAAATTTCAGAACAGTGTCTTTTGTAGATCAAAATGTTTTGCCAAAAAGCACAATCCAGTACTACAAAGAGAGCTCGCTTTTTTCGAACATTGATGGAGTGTTGTTCCTGGTTATTCTAGTATTGTTCTTCATTGTTACAAAGATATCATAAAAAAAAATCATAACAACTGAAAAAGAACAGAATTTTGGACGTAGGGCGAACCATTAGTTCATATATTGAGAACATTTGTTATTAAGTACTCAATCTACTTGGTTTAAAATAAGTGTATACCAATATTTGAAGGCTATGGCTTGACTGATGTCATTATTCTCAGATTTTGTATAAAGAAAAATTGAGTTTTTTCTGAAAGCTGATTTTATTTGTTCTTCGTGTTTACCTGTACTTAAATTTGTATGTTGATTGTTTTCTGTTGCTTTTTTTTTGGAAGTAACTTGTTTTATAATGTTAACAATCAATACGGTATCTACATTTATCTCAATTTTCTTTTACTAAATATCGTAGATAATTCTTAGGTTCATTTAAAGAAAGATCACAGTACACACTTTCTATGGATGATTTATGTACATATATGTATTGAGAATTTGAGCAATTGAAATATGTAAATAGAAATTTACAGAATTACAAAGTTGTATTATTGGTATGTATTATGTACCTAAAATTATTTATTAAAAAAGAACAGGACCCTGGATACTCACCAGAGGCAAATTTTATTATTATTATGATTAATATTTAATTTTTTTAACCATAAATAATTTAAATTGTTATAAACGTAATTGTTCAATTGTTTATTTATGCAGTTCAAATTCCAATAACTGTTATCTCTAGCTACATGTATTTGTAAATCATGTGAAGAATTATGAGTACACCTAAATTCTTGCGTTTTACTTAAATATCAGGTCAAAGCTATAAAATATAAGAAAAGGAGAAATGCAATTCCTTTCTATCTTTTATGAAATTGTAAACAGCAAACGTCTTTTATGATAGGTATTTTGCGGTTAGAAAGGGGTGATATTGGGCCCAATTTAAAGAAATTGCATGTCTGTTCTAACGGTACCTATCAGAAGGCTGCTAAATGCGGTGAAACTTTTTTTTTTCGTAGAAGGTTTATTTACGGACGCTAAAAAAAGGGTTCGCATTTTTTAACTCCCACCCTAACCGACTATACGATGTTACCTTGGAATCCCGTTAATTTCTAAAAGGCAATTTTGGTGAAATCTTTTCGATCGTTGTTATTTCATCAAGCTTTTTATTTTTTCACAAGAATGATTGCTACTTTAAGGTTTTTTAATGCTACACTATCTAGGTTGATGTGTATACTTATAGATTACTGTCAGTGCAGTAATGCTAAAGTCATGTGGTGTATTTTTTCTCCTTATTTTATCGGAAATGTTATTAGCGATCAATACACATATACCTACCATACATTTGTATTGTCCTAAATGACCGTGTGGTTGCTACATTAAATATGTAAATGCTTTATACAATTGCGGTATATTTGTAATGTTTATGACGGCGGACTTACAAAGTTATAATGGCTTTTAGACGATGTTTTGTAGATATATTATTCATGACCGCATTAAATTGCGAATAGTATTATTTTTAGTTGGTTTTTTCATTGTTCAATTGCCTTATTAATAATTAGTATGTTTTCGATTTAATGCAATACTATGAATAGGTGAATTAAAGACGATTACTATTGAATTATATATTGAATTTAGTTGGTATTGGATTTTATATTTACGTTTTAGTATATCAAACATTAAATTTTGAACTTAACTTTTCTCAAGGACAAGTTAATAATTACATATTTATGTACAAGATGCTAAATATAAACATATGAGGTAATACGAGGAAAATTTTAAAAGGAACACTCATCAAGGGCTATGAAGAGCATAAAGTGGGCACGCCAATATTATTTCGGATGTCATACTTTATAACACTAATTTTATTTTTTTTAAATTCCGAGCTAGTTAAATATGATACTTAGCCATATTTCAATATCAGATACAAACGTTTTAATATAACAAAGACGTAGAGTACAAATTGTACAAAATTTAAAAAGACAGTGCAATTATTTGTATATGTATAATTAACAACATATTTCATTAAACAAAGTTTGATGCTAAAATTTTTAATACTCGTATTGACTTTCTTTTTCTAAAGAGTATAGTTCTTTACTGCAACACTAGAAAACTCGTGTGCATTTAATGGGGATTGAAAGCAGATTCTGGGAACACATTACGAGGGCGACCTGAAATGTTTCCGGAATCGGCAAGAGATGACGCACGAAGATTGAAGTGGAATCATTGGTCGGCAAGGGCAACCCTTTTTATAGCAACTGTCAAAATTTCAGACCTCTACTGTCAATAGTTGTTATTTGAGAGTGCGTTTTGTGTAGCAAAAATGGATAAAATCGAATTTCGTGCAGTGATAAAACAGTTCTGGATGGCTGGGAAAAGGGTCACGGAAACTCGGAATATTTTGCTAGAGGTTCATGGCGGATCTACTCCGTCATTTTTGACCATCAGCTTCTGGGTGAGGGAGTTCAAACGTGGCCGCACAAGCACAAGTGATGAACGACGTAGTGGACTCCTAAAAACCGCTACCAACGATGAAATGGTCGACAAGATTCATGATGTCGTGTTAGCCGATCGCCGATTGAAGCTGAAGGAGATAGCAGAGACAACAGGCATCTCAGAAGAACGCGTTGGCCATATCCTATACGAAATTTTGGGAATAAAAAAGTTTTCGGCGCGATGGGCACCGCGTTTGCCCACACGAGAGCAAAAATGAAATCGGGTGACCGTTTCGGAGGAGTGTCTGGTCAGGATTTAACGCAATCCTAGAGATTTCTTCATGCGTTTCGTAACCGTGGATGAGACTTGGATCTACCACTACATACCGGAGACCAAGGAACAATCGAAGCAGTGGACTTATCTGGGCGAATCAGCTCCGAAGAAAACAAAGACCATTCCATCGGCTGGAAAGGTCATGGCGACCAATTTTTGGAATTCCCAAGATGTGATCCTCATCGACTATCTGCAGAAGGGAAAGACGATCACGGGGCAATACAACAGCGATTTATTGACCAGTTCGATGCAGTATTGATGGAGAAACGGCCTCGTTTGCAGCAGAAAAAAGTGCTTTTTCACCACGACAATGCACCGGCTCATTCATCCCGCATCGTCTTGCCCAAATTGAATGAGTTGCCCTACGAATTAGTTTCTCATCCTCCATATTCACCGGACCTAGCCCTCAGCGACTTTTTCCTATTCCCAAACCTGAAAAAATCGCTGGCAGGAAAGAGATTTGTCTCAAATGAGGAGGTCATCGCCGCTACAGATGGCTATTTTGCAGACCTCGAAACATCCTACTTTTCCGACGGCTTGAAGAGACTGGGGTACCGTTTGAAAAAGTATATTGATTTTCGAGGAAACTACATCGAAACATAAAAATATAAAACCAGACCAATACCGTGTTCTTCTTGTCGATTCCGGAAACATTTCATGTCGCCTTCGTAAGTTTTGTTTCATTTCCTTCTAAGTCACATTGGCTGAAACATCACTTGCTATATTATTATAGCATTAGAAGTAGATGAATTCTTAATTATTCTTGTGGATGTATTAGGTGCAATAAACAGTACTTGAGCCATCTAAACTTTTTCCTTGGTGAAATTATTAATTTAACCATCGGCATTATGTGAAGATTTTTATCCTTCATACTGCTTAATTGGCATTAAGTCATACTATTAACGAAATATGCTGCACTTAAACTTCTAAAGCAATGTTCAGTTCATGATTAGGTAGGTGATTTTAAACAATTACCAAAATTTTTAAAAAAATTATACAATACTAGTAAAATTGTGTCTTTATTATTTCCTTTCATTGCGAAGTATGTTTTATCATTAGCTGCTATTATAAAACGATTAGTATGCTGTATTTCTAAAATCTTGGATTTTTTACAGTCGCACTCTTCAAATAATCTTTTTAAATATGCAAGTAGTAATTCTGAAATAACTGTACATGTAAAAATATTTAAACAACATCTTAACACAGAATATTTGGACCACAAGGACAATGCCTTTTCTGTCTTGCTTTCCTTACCAAAATAAGCAATCAATATATTTTCGGTAGTATTCCCGATATTCTCTCTACACTTAGTTCGAAAGTGCTTATATTCTTTTTAGCAAATATATCGAGATTCTTGGGAAGAAAGTTTTTTAAATTGTTTTTGTTATTTTCCGAATCTCTTGGAATGTGGAATTATTCATATTATTTATTATTCGCTGTTACTAAATATCTATATCACAATCATTTGCAGTTGAAATGATAAATAGCTCCACGATATCGTCAATTAAGCCATCTAATAGACTAATTTTTTCTTCCACCTTACACTATCTCCTAACTATCAGCTAATGCCGTCAATAGTAATTTTTTGACTTCTGCCATTTTAAAATTTTTATTATTCGCGGCAACATAAATTTTTATTTCGGCTCAGACTAATTCGATGGGATTTAGTTCACAGTGCTACGGTAGTAATCACAACACGTGTTTGTTCTTTGCTGTTGCCATTTCATCAACAACATAATGGTGGAAATTGTGGCGATGTTGTTAATCAAATCCAGTGAAACTGGTCTACTCATTTATGGTTGAAATGGTATCTTTTGATTATAGCAAAATCTTTTCAACTTTGCGAGAATAGTAGTTATATGTGGCCTGAACGTCAAGGACGTGTCAAATACAACGCCCAGGTCCCTGATCGACTGAACCCCACTGATCAATTGCCCACAAATGGTGTAATTGTAGTCCAGAGAAACGGATTTGCGAATAAATAACATCGAATTACATTTTTCGATATTTAGGACCAGACCATTCGAGTGCGACCACGCAGTGACGACATCAAGGTTATACTGCAATTTGATGGAATCATCTTCACAATGGACTGTTGTAAAATTTTTTAAGTCATCAGCATAAGCTAATGCCTGACAAGTCAGAAGAGGAAATATATCGTTGACGAAAATGTTAAACAGCACTGGTCCAAGATTGGAACCCTGGGGAACGCCACTGGTTGCACGGAAAGTAATGGATCTGTAACCATTATAGAATACGTATCTAGTATTGTGATGATGAAAAATTTCGACCTCGAGATTTTTGCAGATGTCCACATTTTGAAGTCCCCTGATACCGAAAAAGTGGTTTTTAAAATCTCTCTCTCTCTCTCTCTCTCTCTCTCTGTGACCACGATAGCGGTCAAGCTGCTGAAGATATCAATTCCAAATTTTGTATTTACGTGTATAATCTCCCTCTTGAGATCTGATTAGTTTTTCAGTAAAATCGGTAGACCGGAAGTAGCAGTTTAGTTCGGCGAAAAAATCGAATTTTGCCAATATTTCGTCAACTACTAAGTTTTAACAAATTTATAAAGAATTCATATATACTTAAAATTAAAATTGAGTATAATTTTATCTAAAAAGTTTTCCGAAATTCCTACTCTTATCGAAAATCAGTTTTTTTGCGAATATTTCGCAAGTCATGCCTTTTTGGCTAGTACGTTACGGATATAAAAGTATTTGAAACATAATTTTCAATATCTTTTGTATAAAAAAGATTTCAAAATTCAGACCGGAAGTACTACTCTTATCGAATAGCGATTTTTTGCAAATATGTCGTAAGTTATGCATTCTATATAAATTTATCAAGAGTACAAAAGTATTTAAAACTAGATTTGCAATATTTTTTGTATATATGAAATTTCAAAATTTGGACCGGAAGTAGCACTTTTACTCATAGCGAGGAGCACTTTTTTGATAATATCTTGCAAAGTATGCACTCTTATCGAATAGCGATTTTTTGCAAATATGTCGTAAGTTATGCATTCTATATAAATTTATCAAGAGTACAAAAGTATTTAAAACTAGATTTGCAATATTTTTTGTATATATGAAATTTCAAAATTCGGACCGGAAGTAGCATTTTTACTCATAGCGAGGAGCACTTTTTTGATAATATCTTGCAAAGTATGCACTCTTATCGAATAGCGATTTTTTGCAAATATGTCGTAAGTTATGCATTCTATATAAATTTATCAAGAGTACAAAAGTATTTAAAACTAGATTTGCAATATTTTTTGTATATATGAAATTTCAAAATTCGGACCGGAAGTAGCACTTTTACTCATAGCGAGGAGCACTTTTTTGATAATATCTTGCAAAGTATGCACTCTTATCGAATAGCGATTTTTTGCAAATATGTCGTAAGTTATGCATTCTATATAAATTTATCAAGAGTACAAAAGTATTTAAAACTAGATTTGCAATATTTTTTGTATACATGAAATTTCAAAATTCGGACCGGAAGTAGCACTTTTACTCATAGCGAGGAGCACTTTTTTGATAATATCTTGCAAAGTATGTATTCTGTAGAAATTTATTAAGAGAATAGAAGTACTTAGAATAGGATTTTGAATAATTTCTGTAAAAAAATTCTTAAAATTCTGTAATTTGAAACGCTCATACGTATAAGAAAGTCGTGTGGTGGCCACACCTCATTTTTTATTAGTAGGTATAATGATGAACAGCTCATTTGAGGTATATTGGAATGGTTTGGAATTTCGTTAAAAATTTTATCAAGCGTAGGAGCTTCAGTTTGAAAAAAAGCTCTGTATTACAGCATTTTTAATGAGCTGAGTAAGCGCTGCCTTGGTCTAATATTCCTTTATAACTTTCAAACTGTACTTCTCGCAACACCTGCAATAATAGAGTATGGGTAACTTCAGAAACATAACACATAACCTAAGAAAATACAATATTATCTGTTATGGACACTATATGCGAAGATATTTCTCTTGTAATTATTTTTGTATTTTCAATTCTCGCCTTCTTATAAGTATTATTATTTGCTTTTCAATAAGGGACAAGTGACCAAAACGGCCGCAATCTTTTTGGTGGGGAAATAGGTAGGTTGCTACTTGTACTCTGCATTGGGTCCATGATATATTATGGTAGACACTAAATAAATGGTCCAAGAGTTCTAAAAAAAACTGTTTTTGTTGTATACATTGCACAAGAACAGAGAAAATGAAGTAGAAAAGGGTGGAAAATATAGAAAATGCAACTGTTAAATGACTAGAAATGACTGTCAATTAAATTAAGTGAGTGTCATTAGGGCACGTAAAGAACCAATCGAATTGCCTACTTTTAGCGCTACAATTTAAAGGTGGTCTGGAGAAGTAAAAAACAGAGTATAGTTATAGAATAAATGAGGCAAGACATCTCCATATTGCCAATTTACAAATATGAAATCTAAATTGCAATGTGTAAAAAATTGAATACACCCATTATTTAGAGTAATAGAATCTTAATTACTATACGTTCTATTGCGGAACATATTTGCGTATATTACAAATGTTATAGGTTGCAACAGTAGAATTAATGTGGAATGTATATTTTTTTTCTATATTTTACAATGGATTTAATGTTGTGGTAGATGTTACAGTATAACGTCAATATTGTATATGAATTATCACGTATATTCGAAACACGTGCGTAATTAAATTTCCTCTTATCATACAAAAAATATTGCAAATTTGGGTCACAACTACTTATTCACTTGTTTATATAAGACTTGATATTTTAATAAAACACTGTTTATTTTTATATGTTCGTGTAGGGCTGGTAAAAATACTTACTATGTAGTACCTAAAATGTATAATGAAGGGAATATAGGTACTGTCATCTTGTTAGATATTATATATCCACAAATTAAGGTTCAAATATCAGAGTTAAATATATGTAGAGAAAAGTGCATAAGATCATGCAAAAAAAGAAAATGGAATCTGAATGGAAAAATTAAAATAGGCTGAAACAAATTGTTAAATGATCAATTGGTAGGAACACTTGCATAGGTGTAAAAAATCAAATTCATGCATAAGTATGTTCATAGTAAAGTAATTAAATTACATTTGGAAGGCTTAAATAATAAATAAATATTGACAGATTAAGCGGTTTAATTTTAAAAATACAAATATTGATAAATAAAAATGTGTAATTACAAATAATTAATATTTCTGAAGTTAAGAAAAAAATGGTCAAGAATATAAACGCAAAATATCCTTTAACTCTAGAACAAGACAATAAATTATTGCGATGGCATTTGCTCAACTCAATTCGAAAAATATTCCGTTTTAGAAGAAATAAAATATGTACGCACCTATACATTTAAAAGGAGATAAAAGAGTTTCCCGACTAGTGAAGCCACTAGAAGAATAATCTAAAATAAATCTATTAGAAAACTGATCTAAAAGAGAAATACATTTGACAGATCCTACCTACAATGATAGTTTGAATGAGTATGTTCCATAAGAATTACTGCATCTAAATTCAACTTGCATTAATATATAGTTATTTTTTATGGTCATGTTCTAGTAGAACTCTGTTTCATCAGATTCCAACTTGAAGTGACGTTCCAATAAGTGCTATTTATTTTCTATACTGTCGTGGTATCTGCTGGACTGTGTGCATTTGTTGTGAATTTTGTAAATTAAGTGTACGTTGCATTTGTTGATTTGGTAATCGATATTGAAATTGTGTATTTTGATATCTTGCATTATTATTATTTAAGTGTCTATAATTTACAGGTGAATATGATGGTCCACCATACCCATGAAAACTGAATGTGATGTTTATCATTTCATAGTCAAAAGTGAAACGTCAAGCAACAGGTGGGTGTCACCTTGATCATCTGTCCAACCCACAAAACAGTTGTCTAGTGAGAAACCCAACAGCAACGAAGACACTATACATATTCTGAATTGATATAATACAAAAGTATTCAAGAAAATATAATTTCGAAAGAACCGTGTTATACTCTGTAACTATTTGATTGTAATTCAAGAACGCAACCATTGAATGATTGATAGGTAATCTAAACTGACATAATACTAAGCTATGTGTGAGAATGTATAATGAGAGACCGTGGAATTGTATGTAAATGCTACTTGTAACTCCAGAGCACAATTATTAATTAATTGACTCTGAAGGTAAATTGGTGGATGCTCCAACTGTTAGAAGAAACGCATATATTGAATTAAGGTTATTAATGTCTGATCTGAAATTCATACTGTTACTTAACTTATTGATCTCAACCATTTCCAGGAATTCCCAGCATTTCTTGTTTTGTATTGTATCTTAGCATCGTCAAAGCCTGGTACATGTTTATTATTATTCGTATGTAAAGAAAGTGCACATCTATCTTTCTTGGTTGTAATGTCACTTCGGTGCATTGCAAGACGTGTCTTTAACCAAGTTGACGTTTGGCCTATATATACTTGTTCACAGTCCCTAATGGCACCGAATAGATAACATTAGAACGGTACTCTAGGTCCGTTTTATCTTTGACTTTGCTAAAATAACTCCCTATGTGATTGTTATTATACTAACCAAGAGCTGTGTCTTGGGTCGTTAGCAGAGGTGAAAGTTTTTCCGAAATGTGTTGTATGTATAGAAATGGAAAGTATCTAACATTATTCCCGACGTCAACCGTACGAGGGGTCAAGACAGAATCCACCTGAGTGTTAAACATGACATTATGTACTAAACTTCTAGGATAACCATTATTGATGAAAATGTTGCTAAGTATTTTTAAGAGTTCTTTGATGATAGAGAGGGATGACTGATCCTAGATACTCTATCTTTCATAGCTCTTAAAAGATTTAATTTTTGTTTCATAGGGTGATTAGAATGAAAGTTGAGTAATCTACTCGAATTGGTCGGTTTCATATACCAGTATGTGATAATTTTATTGTTACTGCCTCTGATGACTTTTGTATCTAGGAACGGTACACCTCCCCCAACTTCAGTTTCTACAGTGAATTGGATGTTTGGGTGGAAAAAGTTGAACACCCCTAAGGTCCTAAGGTGGAGTGTATCTCCGCCCCCGGCAAAGAACAAATAATGTCATCCACGTATTTTTGTATAAATGCAAATTCAAAGGGCAAAACTCTAACTATGTTGTCTAAACTGAAATCCATCACTATGTTGGCTAGAACCGGACTGAGGGGACTTTAAGTTTCATTATTGAAATCTTTCTTATGAATTGGTACCATTATTCATATTTTAAATTTATATTTATTCATTCAAAATCGAGCACACCTGATACTACCTTGCTCATATAGCTTAATAGCATTTGAATGATTTACTCTCTTTATTGTCCCATCTTTTAACATAACTCTCTCTCTGTTATTCACTCTCAATACCTTTTCGTTTTTGAATAATGGACCATTTCTTAAAATGTTTGAGGCAGTGGCGGCTCGGGGTGGTTCACATAGGGAGTGCATAATTTCAAAATTAAAAAGTATAATACAAGAACGCTTACCCAATCTTTATAAGTTTCACCGACATACTGTTCCAGACAGGTACTGTTCATTGTACAGTTTGTTTTGAGGGAATAGTAAATATAACACTACAGTTTGATTACATCTGACGATAAACGAAGTCCATTTTGCGTGTCTTTGACTTGCAGAACAGTTCTATCACTTTTTCATTAAAATTTGGGAAATCATTTATAAATTCTTTTTCACAAGATAACATAGTAAGGGCATTTAATCTGTCTTCTTTCATTGTATTTCTCAGGAAAGTTTTTATTCTCTTCAGCCGTGAAAACTGGCGTTCCGCTTCAGACGTTGTCATTGGGATTGTAATGACAATTTTTAAAAGCTTAACAACTTCATTAAAGGTGTCGCTTAATCCATCCAGCAGAAGGCCTAGCAGACCTACAGCACTGACTTCTATATTTTGCCTATACCTATGATGAATCTAAAACATTCTGAATGTTATTTTTTCCTAACATTCTTAGACTAAATATATTTTTCAAATGCCCTTCGGAATTTTCATGTTTCGTAACTTTAGCACTAAGATGAATTAAGTCTTTTATTCCGTTCTTTGACCAAGACGGTTCACCACCAAACAAAAGACACGGAAAACAAAACAAAGTATTTTTAATTTCACACCCACAAATCCAGTCATTTTTCTGATAAATATTCATTTTGAATTTTCTAATAACGTCTTTACCTTTAACAGATTGTTTATTTTCTAAACATAATTGAGGCATCGGCCGTTTAAGATTTTTTATTGCGATTTTTTCATCATAGGTTAACCGCGAAAACGTGTTATTCAAACTGGGGATCTTGCTCACACGCGATGAATTATGCGATATGGAAGTAGAACAAAAAACAGTTCTCCCCACTTTCAATGTAATGTTAATGGCTTAACGGAGTAACGGTTGGGCTTTGCTCATGGGTATGTTTCTCTCGGTGGAAGTTAGTCGTCATTAAATCTGTGACGACGATCGGTGCATGTAGGTTGTTACGCGGCGCCGCACACGCCACGTTCCTGTTCAATAACTATGAATACGTAATAAATAAATACTTTCATAGTTAGTCGCCGCTTGGTTTGTTTTGTTTCAAAATTCCAGGGGGTGCAATTGCTCACTTGCTCTCATTAAAGAGCCGCGACTGGTTTAAGGCTGTTCTAACGCCTTGTGTGAAATTAGGCTCTGTATTTTTGTACTCAAACCATATTTCGTGCTTGTCTTTTCTACAAAATATAAAGTGCATTGATTTATTTTGTGTTTGTATTATGCCTAATATTTATACTTATTTAACTATTACATACCAACAACTTATATATTTTGACAATAAAATCTGTCTTTAAATGTTGGCAACTTATCCTTCTTACAAGTATGCGTTTAAACTAATGCCTTAATTTAAAAAAAAACGATTTTTGAAATAAAATTAGTATTCTTTTTCAATAACTAAACTAACTCTTAATGTTATTATTTCGATGATGTGAAGATCACAGCAATATGTACATTTACAAAACGTATATATGTACACTTAGTGCCAAAAAAGTGTCCACTAAAATTTCGAATATCACCGCTCCAATGTGGTTAGTAGACACTTTTTTTTTGCAGCTAAGTGTACATGGATTGACCGTTTTTAGTATTAGATATGATATTTGAAATGTGTTCTAATGATTTGACTATAGTTTAATCGACATAGACAAAATACCTATATTTTTATGATTACACCCAATATAAAATATTTTTGTTTGCAACAAACATTGGTTGTTTTTCACAGCTAAAAATTAATGCATTGTTCTAGTTACGGTTATGTGATGGATAACATCCTGTAAACTCTACAATAACAGCGCAACACATACGTAATCCCCCTTTACGTTTAAGTATTTCTGGCAAATTTTCCAGTAAGCCTAAGGACCTGCATCACTGTTACGCCTAAATTTTGTCATATTTTATTTATACACACACACAACTTTAGATAAATTAAGCTTATCTACTGCAGGCGTTTCTTAATTGCTGGTTTTGGAAATCACAAAATTTTGCATGTTTTTCTGAATCGTAGTATCCAGTACATAATTAAATGTTTTAAGAAATCTTCTAAAATTGCTGAAGTTGTTATTGGTGCTGCAATATTGAACTTAGTACTTATGAGCACTATGAAGTAGGGAATATTGCTTTTTTCGGAAATATATCACAAAGTATTTATGTATTCCGTACAGATTTTTTAAAAAGATAAATACATTTAAAACTAAATTTGAAACAAAGATTATTTACAAAAATCTTTAAAATTAGTATAGTTACTTTAAAACAATACCTAAATGAATTTTAATATAGTCCGAATTTTCTCTGTACTGTAACTTTTAATTTAGTCTTGCCAATTTTATTGCAAATAAGAGGTGGTCAGTATAATACTAATATTTCCAAAACTTTTCGGTTACGATTTCATTTGGTCTACAACACAAATCGGCATACCACATGTGATTATCGTAATTCTTCAGTTTTTCAAAACATCTGCTATTTATCACATTAACATTAAGGTGAAAACACACTGACAAACAACATAGATTTCATGGAAATGTTATGCATATTTGCTCTAACATACATTTTCTTAAAGTTTGAAATAGTTTCAATTATTATTTCATAAATAATAATGAAAGACTTTCACGGAAAACTTAAAAATATATTTGAAATAACAATATTTCGCTATTAGATTATTAATACATAATTAGTAGATATCAAAGCTTTTGAAGAATAATCACGACATAAGTTTTGACTATTAATATGTTAAATACACATATATGTCTATCATATGCATATGCCAAGTCACAAGTCATATCTACTAATGATAATTCTGAGAATTTACAAATTCAACATTACTAAAATTAAATATTTCTTATCAATTGGTCGATAATATGAATACAAAATCTTCATTTGACATTTGGATGCAATTTGTACTGTTTGTGTTTGTCTATATAAATTATTGACCTCAATAAATAAACTTCATTTATCTCCAGTTGTAAAAATCTAAAATGAATAATACCTAAAGTTCAATGGAGGTTATTATTTTGGACCAATTTTAAGGCGAAGTTCAGACAATATATTCGATCTTCTTATCTTATTCCTCTATGTTTGTATTTCTACATTTTACAAAACAAAACCGTTAAAGTTGACATAAATTGGTACTTACGTTTCAGAAGCTATAGTAATTAAAATTATATATTTAAATTTTGCTATATTCAAATACACAGCTCTGTTGTGTAAATATATTTCTATACAAAATTAAGAAAAGGTATCGACAGATAATTTGAATAAATTACTAAATGTATGTATTAGTTAAAATAATTAAGACAGAATTACCATGTGTAATGCAAACTATTGTGCAGGGTAATATATAATATTAGTTTTTTTTGTAATAAAATCGCAAACTATGCATTCTATATAGATTTATTACAATAGGAAAAGAATTTAGAATTGAATTTGAAACAGTTATTGTATACAAAAAATTCGGGCCGGGGGTAACACTTTTACTTTTTTCGCATAGCTTTTTTTTTTAAGTATGTACTGTATACAAATTTAGTAAGACTGGATTTTAAACAATTTTAGTATAAAAAAAACTTACTTAAAATTCGGACCCGAATTATAAATTTGGGTCCGAATTTTGAAGTAATAATAGTTAACTAAAAGTTTTACCCTTATCGAAAAGCAGCTTTATGCAGTTATCTCGTATATTATGTATTCTATACAGATATATTAAGAGTATAAAAGTATTTAGAGCTACATTTGGAATAATTTTTATATAAAAGACATAACACTTTTGCTAACACATTTAATTAATTAAGAAAGAAAGGGTATTTAAAAGACAAGGTATTTAAAACGTAATCAGAAACAACTTTTGATTCAAAAATTGGAACCCACATAAATATAAGTGGTAAACACACCACATTTTTAGACAACATCTTCCAAATTAAATCTTAAATACTTTCTTTCCCTGAGTAAATACATGCGGAATTCATTATTTGTTTTTAAAAGTAGAAACATTAACATTGGTGGGCTTTGTTTTTTCTAAGCCTACTTCTCGAATTTTTTACATACCTAACACTTACTTTTTTTAACGGAAAACCCGGTATTTTATTTTGGCATTTTGTTCCTTTTTTTATTCTCTTTCATTTTTGTTAACAATGTCCTATACCTGTCTTTTGTAATTTCTGTGATAATCACTAGAGAAGCAATCAGCGGTCAAATAAAGAACTACTAGCGCCCAAATATTCGTTCAGCCAATAGAAGCTGGAATGGGGCCCTACTGCCTGAGTCAACTGTTAAAGAAAGTCGGTAAACTTTTATATCAAATTTATAAAAGCATCGCTATTTGTTATCATCAAAAAGAATTGTTCTTACGAAGAGGTAGTAGATATGATTTACGTTTTGGGTGAATCTGAAAGAAACTCTTTGCTAGCATCCAGACTGTATTCAGAGCGATCCCTAATAGAAGTCAACCGAAGGCAGAGACCTTCGAAAGTATAAAGAAACGGTTCGAGTGAACAGAAAGTATTGAATATGAAAAAGAAGAGCGGACAAAATCACTACTTGGTGAAGCTAATAAGTTTATGGTACTTCCGAGTGTAGTCGAACAACCCTATACTAGTACTACAAAAATTAGTCTCCAGTTAGATGTGAGTGAAATTTGAGAATCCAGAATAATTAGGAAATATGTAATTTATCCATAGCATATTCATACACAGGGTTAGATGAAACACATATTCAGAATCGCCCACATTTCTCAAATTGTTGTTTTTTACCGACGAAGCGGGATATGTTAATCGTCACAATTTTCGTTATTATAACGCATAAAAACCCTCACTTTATTACACCTGCAAACTTTCAAAATCGTTGGTCATTAAATATGTGGGGAGGAATAGTGGGTAGTTGATGGAAATGTTAATGGAGAAGAGTATCTTCGTTTCCTAAGACGGATTTTCAAAACTTTTTGTAAGATGTGAAAATTAAAATCAGAAAAGCGTTTACAAGAATATGTCGAAATGTTTTACGCAACGTTAGTACTACTTATTTGTAAAACAGAATGCTCAAGTTGTGGTTATGTTGAACATATTTAATGAAACTTGTTTTTCTTGCCTTCGATTGTTGTTGCGTTGCTCAATAGTTGTGGGTTATATAAATTATGTTTTTAGATTTTTTTGTTGCTAAATTTTTTTTATTAAAGTTTTACGACATAAATTTATAATTTTGAAAAGCTACTGCCATCTATTACGAAGAGCTTCAACAATGAAAGATTGAGCAATTAGGTAAATTAAATTGAAGATAGCAGCAGCATTGATCCAGCACCTTTTAGTAGGGTGGCGTCTTCAAATATGTCAGTAAACATAACCTTTATTTTATTTCGTTGTTAACCAACAGTATAAAAAATAAAATACTGCAACTAGACATTGCCAGAATTACAAAATTGAAATGCGATGCCCTTCATTCTGTAAAATTATTACTTCTGGGATAGTTGGATTTAACCTTTACTTTGTTTGACAGTTGACTAAGGTAGTCGGACCCCACTCCAGCCTTCCATTGGTTGAACGAATATTTTGGTGAATAGAACAACAGCGCTCGTAGTTCTTTATTTGACCGCTGATTGTCCTACAGTGATCATCTCAAAAATTACGAAAGATAGGTATAGGACATTGTTAACAAAAATGAACGAGATTAAAAAAAGGAACAAAATGTCACAATAAAATACCGAGTGTTCCATTTGAAAAAAAGTTTTTGGTATATGAAAATTTCGAAAAGTAGGTTTTGAAAAAAAATTTTTTTGAAATATTGTCGACCGCAACTTATACCAAATGATGCAGAATTTCTTGGCTACAAGCTCCAGCAAAGTTAATGTTTTTACTTTTAAAAAGAATGCAAAAATGATTTTTTTTCTGAACACGTGTCTTGGTCAAACATTTTCAAAAAAAATTAATAACTCAAAAACTATTTGCTCAATTTTGAAAAAGAAGAAGTTTAATTGACAATTTAGAACAGTACTAGAAAATCCAAAAATATATAGGGTGAGTCATTTAAAAAAAATAAGTTCTATGCATTTCCGATGAGCTTAATGTATTGTTAGAATATGCGCCACAATCAACCATGAATCTTCCACTACTTGTTTTTTTTCTTTTATTTAAAACACAAAAGAGCAATCGAAGAAGCGTCTACTAATGACTCACCCTATATATATATATATACAAGCTGTCCACAAAAAAACGCCCCAGCTCGTAGCGCCTTTATTTGAAATCTGATTGTAACAATCGACATACCAAATTAAAAGACTTAAAAAGTACTATTAGAGAAATATAAAATTTTTATTTTCAGCTACTCGGTTCGTCAAAGACCGATATTCAACTTTTTTATGTTAAATGGCCACCTGCTACTTTTTTCACAGAATTTGATAAAGTTTTTTTTTCTAAATTCAATGATGTAGTACAATACCGTTTTTGTTTTATTTCAAGTTGTAAAAAAATAAAAAACATTGTGTTTAAATGTACTATTACTTTCCATAATCATCTCACCCTTAAAGAGACCGGTACTGTAACCATGACAATCATAGTATGTAGTTGTATCAACCATAATATGTCTAAAATTAAAAAGCGTTGATAACTGTTTTAACAAAAAATTAATGGAAATGCTCAAACTGGGCACCGTCCCGTTCAAAACACTGTCGACACCTGGATATCACACCTAATGTAGCATTCATTAAAACTTCTCGAGACATTTCCTGACATGCGTCAATTATTCGGTTTTGCAAAACTTCGACTGTATCAGGAGGTGGCATAAACAATATCTTGCAAATAGCCCCAGAAGAAAAAATCCATCGGGGTCAGATCACAAGAACGAGCTGGCCACAAAATAGGTCCGTATGTTCCCATCCAACGATCTCCAAATTCTCTATTCAAAAACTCTCTGTTCATTATGGCGTTGTGTGGCGCAGCTCCATCTTGTTGAAAAACTAAATTATTTCTTTCATTTAAGGGTAAATTGTCAAGAACTTCTAGTAAGTCTTCATTTAAAATTTGGTAATACTTTTGCTGGGTAAGATTTCCATCGATAAAGATTGGACCTATTATTCGTCCATCTAATATTCCACACCAGACATTCAGTGAAAATCTTCTTTGGGGAGCTTGTTCTACGGAAACGTGTGGATTTTCTACATTCCAGTAGCGATGATTGTAGCGATTAAATTTTTTTTTATTTGTAAATTGACATTCGTCGGACCATAGAATTTTTTTGTAAAACAACGGTTCACGTCTTATCTGATTTAAAAAAAACTGACAAAAGTTTATACGACGTACTGGATCACCTTCATCTAATGTGTGGATCTTACGCGGTACAAATGCTTTGTACTTATGTTTTTTCAAAACTTAACACACATTTGCTCTAGAAACTTGTAGATTTGAAGCAATTTCTCTTACAGAAGTCCAATGATTCTCCTCAACACACAGTAAAACGTTCATCTCTAAATTTTCATCTCGAAATTTCCGATTTTGTGTTTTTGGTTTTTTAAAGCATCCGTACCGTCTCAAATTGATTTCCAATCGCCTAAACTGACGGCGATTCGGTACTCGCCTGTCCGGGAAGCGCTCTCTATAGATTCTACAACTTTGCGCACTGTTTTTGTGACACACAAAATAAATTTCAAGCATATCTACGCACTCGTTATTCATTACTACGAAATGATGACAACTAAAACAACTAAAATTGGTTAAATGACACTGACATAAAAGTCACATGGTGACAATAATATCTAAGCACCCTATTACTAATAGAGCACAAGTATTTTTGAAATGTTTTTTATTTTTTAATAACTTGAAATAAAACAAGAAACGGTATTGTGCTACATCATTGAATTCAGAAAAAAACATAAAAAAGTTGAATATCGGTCCTTGACGAACCGAGTAGCTGAAAATGAAAATTGATATTTATCTAATAGTACTTTTTAAGTCGTTTAATTTGACATGTCGATCGTTACAATCAGGCTTTAAATAAAGGTGCTACGAGCTGGGGCGTTTTTTTATGGACACCCGGTATATATATAAATCAAAAAAAAAGGAAATAACGCGGATACATAGAATAACAAGATAGAGAATAATAACGGGTAAATTCCGCTGTAGAGCAACCGTAGACACGTGTTTCTGAATATTGGTCGTCATCAGTACGGCGACGTTAGTTGTTGTCTTCAAATTTGAGGATCTTCCAGGTGAAGCTACAAATGGGAGTCTGTCACCTGATGGTCTTCCGTATAGCTTACATCTCCAAGGTTGTCCCACCTTATTCCTTGGCTACACCGTACTGATGACGACCAAGGAGTCCGAAACACATGTTGTCATCATCAGTACCACTGATTAATAAAAACGCGTTGTGAAAATACGTATTTAACTCTCTGTACATTAGTGCTGTAAAGGTGTTATGACAATACGTAATTTTGCGTATGTCAAAAAAGCAACTGCTGGGTTAGAAAAAAATTAAATTTAACGACATTAAACTTTTGTCGCAGGATGTATTATTTAAAACGATTGTGCTGCTTCGTGTATTAATTCTATTTGGTTCGATTGTAAAGGTTGTTTATTTATAGAAAAACCATAACTTGACTGTGAAATGTACGAATTTACTTGAGTTAGAAGCCTAACTTTTTTGATCTTCTGATTTTTCACTAAATGAACAAGTTCTATCATAGCTTAATTCATCTACAAAATTAATAATTTTATGTGAAACATTTTTACAAGTATTTATTGATAATTACAAAATTTATATAGCTATAGTGGAAAATGCATTTTCTGTGTATAAATTATAGAATTTATGACATTCTGTTTAAATATTAAAGAAATTCGCAATGAACAACAGCAAACCGCGATCCCCATTTCCCGGAAAATAATTAAATTAAATTCGTGGAATCGTCTGGTAGAAAAACTGTTAAAAGATACAATCGGAGTTAACACGGAAAAAAATAAATTGAATGATAAATCAACCCATTATCCGTCAGCCAAGGAAAAGTAGAGAAAATTGGTACGTGTATAATCATGGTTAGCAATTTCGACATGCAACTATCGCATACTGCCCACGGACAGTAATACTACATACTGGCAATAGGCAATGGCCGCTTCCTGGAAATTAGTACAATTTACCGATACATAATATATAAAGGCGCATAGCCGAAAATTGTAGCATCGATTTGCTTCGCGGAATCTTTCATAAATTATTAGCGCAAGTATGGCTACAACTTGTAATTGGTTACTATTATTTTCCACAGCAGTGAATATTTGCTAGTTAATTTTTACAGTGCTGGTGAATCCAGTTATAGATACAAAATTCAGTGAACGAGCTTTATCAAACATAATATTCAAACATTATATCATATGAAATGCATTCCTGTGTGTAATTAAATCTTTTATTAGTATCATCATATATACACCAGAATCCAATGAAGACTAGAGTGATTTTAGTCAAAACCCAAAGGCATTTTCATAGTGACATAATAAAATACTCTAAAGTAAATCTACTAAATATATTAATAATTAATAATAATTATGTTATATACAGCATGAGGATATGTTCGACTCGTGAAGAAAGTAAGAATATGCATACTTACTATTCAGTAATTAATTAGTTTCATAGACACAAATGTACAAGTTGTAACGCTGTCTTTAAAATATCATAACCGCTTCAATTTACTACAGTACCTAGAAATATAAAAAATAAGGTTTAGTTTGCAATTATACAGGGTCCGGCAAAATAACCTCCCACATTTTAATCGTTAATAAAAATGCCATTGTAAATGTTGTTTAATTTTTTTTTTATTAAATGGAAATGTATAGTTTGCCATTTGGTTTCATTAAGTTTTGAAAATTACAGACTTCAAGTGGCGACCATTGTTTTCGATACACATTCGAAGGTGATTTTTGAACGTTTCCATTACTCGAGCAGTCATTTGAGGCGATATTCCTGCAATTTCTTGACATATTGCTGCTTTTAATTCATCAATGGTTCGGGGATGGTGTTCAAAGACCTTCGCTTTCAGGTAGCCCCAAAGGAAAAAGTCGCATGGGGCAACATCGGGTGAACGCGCAGGCCACCCAACGTGTCCACGTAATGAGATTACGTGTCCTGGAAACATCTCCCTTAAAACGTTCATGGACCTTCTAGCCGTATGAGCCGTAGCTCCATCCTGTTGGAACCACACATTCGCATGGTTAAGTTCTCTAAGTCTTGGGTCCAAAAAATTACGTAGCATGTCGATATACCGATCGGCGGTTACGGTAACCGTAACGCCTCCCTCTTCAAAAAAATAGGGACCCCAAACGCCAAATGACCCAACAGCACACCAAACAGTAACGTGTAGGTTGTGAAGTGGCCTTTCATGGAGCTGCTGCGGATTTTCTCGTGCCCAGTAACGAAAATTTTGCTTATTCACACAGCCGGATAAATGGAAATGGGCTTCGTCACTGGTTATTAAGAGCCCATTTTGTGGGATGTTTTGAAGAATATCGTTGCAACATGCTCTACGATTTTCCCAGTCACGTTCACTCAGCTCTTGTGCGATCATCATTTTGTATGGGTGGAAGTGTAGGTCTGCGTGTAAAATTCTTCGCAGCGAACGATCTGATAAACGCAAAGCAGCGGCATGTTTAGCAGCTGAACGAGTAGGAGATCGTTCCACAGCTTCTCCAATAGCTGCAACATTTGCAGGTGTCCGAACACTTCTGGGTCTACCGGTTGGTTTCTTTTTAAGGCTGAACCTGTGCCTCTAAAATTCGAAACCCAAAGCAGTATAGTTTTGCGATCTGGAACCGGAGCATGTCTACCCAGTGCGAAGTGAGTACGAAAAGTTCGTTGCGTTGTAATCACAGATTCATTTTTCAAAAATGTTTCGATAATGACAGCACGATGTTCGCCCGTCCAAATCATGATGACAACTAAAATGGCAAGGCATGTGCTACCAACTGAAAACACTAAGCTCCCCATCGCTTCAGTGGCGGTGCGGTGCAAAATGTGGGAGATTATTCTGCCGGACCCTGTACTTTAGTTTCATTTCATTCTTCTGACGTTAAAACATTACATAAGCTTTAGAACAATTAAGAATTTCATTTTCTAAAAGATATACATCCGGATACGTTTGTTTATTATGAATTCTATTACTGTTTCTTTTTACTTTCTTATACATAATAAAAGGGATACAAACAATTTTCATTCTCAAGATTTTTGTATCTGTCGCTGTTTCGGACTCTTGGCAACTCTCTGTGTGCATTGTGCATATCTCTCTATGATCACGATAGCGGCCAATCTTTTAGGGCTTTCAGTGCCAAACTTGACCTCTTCTAATAAAGATCTAGTCAAATTTTCAGTCCTCAAAATGTAATTTGACAACAATTTAGAAGCAAAGCTATTCGAAATTCTTATTCTTATATGAAAACAATTTTTAGAAAATATCTCGCAAATTATGCATTCTTGACAGTTAGTATGAAAATATTTAGAAATTGATATGGAACAATTTCTGTAAAGCAAAACGAGCAGGAAGAAACAGTTTCGTCGAAAAGCAGTTTTTTACAAATATCTCGCAAATTAAACATTCTGTACAGATATATTAAGAATACAAAAGTATTTAGAGCTAAATTTAGAACAATTCTTGTATATCAACAATTTGAAAATTCGAACCGGAAGTAAAATTTACTCTTATCTAAAAGCCGGTTTTTGGCAATATCTGGCTAATCATGTATTCCGTATACTGAAAAAAATTGGCTTAAAATTTGAATGTAGAATTACACTAATGTTACAAATTTACTGAAAATTTAGAGTGGTTTTGTATTCATGATGGATTTTCTTTGTGAAATTTTACATTAAGGGATCAATTTCTCTGAAACTGTAGAATTTTATAATATTATAGTAAAATTACACCTGAAAAACAAATAATTGGTTAATTATATCATGGTGATGAAATTTTACCCAGTAAAATTATGTTGTTATTGGGGAAATACAGCACCAACAATGTGAAACTCCAGCCAAGATGTGCCCCGGCAGTTAACTTATGGAGATGACGCATACTGTTTTCAGTTCCTTCGTGCGGTTTACAGAATGAACGCATTCGATTCATTTGAAGCAGTGTCACAGTTTATTTTTATTGAAATGTAAACTTCTTCAGGCGCGCTGCGCTGATTGTGGGCAGTGAACAAGACTGGCCCGTCACGCTCGAATATGAAATGCTCGAATATGTAACGCTCGTTCGGGTAATGTCGGCTCGAGTCGACTAAGGGAACAATTTTATTATTATTTAATTTCAATTAAATTGAAATTTAAATGAATAAATAAATTCATGTCCCAGAACAGGTTCGATCCCTAGATCGCACGGTTATGAAGCCGATACGTTACCATTAGACCAATTAGGGACAGTAAGCAATTATTTATATCGTCTATTTATATATATACATGCGTCCTAAAATCTCCTTAATAATGCTTGCGGCCGAGGCAAGACAATCTCGAGTACGTTAAAGTTTTTTTTGTACTCACCGCCTGTAAAGTGACATTTGGCGCATGGTTGAGGCGATTGTAAAAATTGAAAAAAACACTGGCACTTTGGGACATTTAAAAAAAATCTAACTTGGTAGTAATAAAATTTAGTCTATAAAATACTACTTCCCTTCACTATTCTTCACTAAAAGTTGGAGAAATAGGAGTAATAATTAATAATTCTTCCAAAAAAATTGTGGCGCCATCTATTTGACGTCATTTTAAGCGATACCTTAATTTGCGCCATCTATTTGAACCACATCGACATTCATATTGGCAGTTCGGAATTGATTGTATTTAAACCAAAAAACGCAATAAATGTACTATAAATTTATAAATATAAGAATAAATACCTCATGTTTGCCATGTGTAAGAATATAATAACTTAATTTTACGGAAAGGCGAGTAATAGTTACGTACATGAAATGTTAAAATTAATTAGGTAATCTATCTTAGGTTAGGTATGATACCAATGACATTAGTCAATAATTTTTTTTTTTATTGAAGTGTAAACTTTTCTACAGTTCAACAGTTTTGTGGGAATCAATATTCTTTAAGTTTTCACTTTTCTGAAGTGCTAAGATAATATTAACGACAACTCGGAATGAAGTAAATAAGTATAAACCAGGAATTATTTGAAAGCCAAGATATTTTACATTAAAATGTTATATGTATTTCTTATGATAAAGGATTATACCGTAGTCGACATATTTTAATTTCTGATACGAAAGTAGAAAGAGGAAAAGAGCAAGACGAACTAAAGTAAATATAAACATATAGCGAGGCCGCCAAGTACACTCGGTTCTCTGCGTCGGTTCTCCCACCACTGTTGGCAAGCAGGCATCGCTGCATATTATAAGGTCATCTTCTGCATGGGATAGATAGGTAGTATTGCTGTAGATTGAAATTAAAAATTTTCGACTACGGTATATAGCCCTAATACTTATATTAAGGTAATTTCAGTTTTGAGACGTTCAATGCAAATTCGTTATGAAACCCTTCACGAGTAGGTGTACAGCAATATGGTTATTTGGGTGTTAGATTATCCTTTTATCAAATTAAAAAAAACATATATATTTATATTCGTAAAATCAATAGTGGCCCTAAATGGTTGTAGGACACAGTAGGTCATGAAATTGACTAATGCTTTGTTGCTTCTTATATACCACAAGTTTACACAATTTGTATATAGTACCTGCTTCAATCACTTATGGCCCCCTGTATTTTTTAATTAGATATTTTCAGAGTAATTTTAAAATGTTTTGTAAAATACCTTTTTAAAAATACACAAATATGTAAATTTGCATAAAAGAAGTAAAGATAATTTGTAAAATTTCTTGTTAAAAATACACAAACGTATAAAAAATTCAGCAAAATTACATATAAGAAGTAGAAATACTTGTCAATTTTACCTACTACAATTCCATTTCAATTTACGAAGTAAATTTCGGGTGTAATTTTATAATGATGTGGAGAAATTACTATCTAACGTAAAATTCCGGTACGGATTGAGAGTAAACGGATTTCACTTAATCCGTGCTGTAATTATTTTTTCTCTGTAGGTTTTATTAATAGAATAAAGTCTTTAAAGTTCAGAATGGTACAATTTTGTACAAAAAATGTGTAGACACTTCATTTTTCTTCACATGTTTATATGATATTGGCTTTACCTTCCTTGTAATTTGTTATACATAGTCTAAAAAAGTATTGTGTTGCCGAAAATTTGTGACCTCGAGATTTTTGCAGATGTCCACATTTAAGCAGATTTGCCAACGCTGATCGAGGACACATGATACGGAACAAGTAAAACATCTATGCGGAGAGATTTCATTACCACAAAATTAGTAGCAGCGCTTGATAGGTGTCAGCTAAGTAAGAAAGTATATGTGTATATTCTTGAAGTTACCACTGAGGCACTTGGACATAAAACTGACAAATGTCCAAAAAGTAAATCCTCAATTCAAAGAATTTGTACGAATAAACGGAAAGATCGTGCGGAAGCCACAAAAGTTGATTTTCAAAACACGGACCAGATGCTGCGACTGTTCACTGGGATGGAAAACTGTTGCGCGCTTCAGATGCTCGGAAATCAAAAGTAAAACGTATTTCGATAGTTATTTCATATGGAAATAAAGAAGAACTTATTGCTATACTAATTTTGGAAAGCCCTTCAGGAAGCTAACATGCGCAAACCGTTTGGAACGCGATTGTAGACTGGAATCATAAAAATAAAGTGCAAATTCTTTATTGTAATACTACATCTTCAAATACAGGTTGTATCAATGGCGCCTTCGTGCTTCTTGAACGAAACTTAATACAATAAAAGTATCTTTGAAATGATGTGTCACATTGTGGAATACGTAACCGTTCTTTTTTCCGCTAGAGGGCGCTAAAATTAAAAATAGCGCAACCAAAAATCACTTTGCTGAATTCTCCGTACAATTACCTTTTCAATGATGTATCGTATTTAGTACTTTCCCTATTTAAATTGTAATAGTTTGAGTGGCGGAGGGGAGGGGAATGACGTATCACAGTTGAAGATATGATGGAAGGGTGTCCCCTCTAGTATCAAAAATCGACCTGTTTTTGCGTTTTTTCAAAAAAGTTTCTCCTTCTAGAGATTCAATCTGTTCCGTTTTCGGTGGGGCAGCCTGTATATACGAGAAGCTGAGATTTAGTATGAGCATGAAAATATTTAGAAATCATTTGAAACAATATTTGTTCAATGAAATTTTAAAAATTCGAACGGAAACACTTTTACTCATCGAAGAACATTTCTTTTGCACATATAATAATGCCATTCTTAAGAGATTTAGTTTATAACAAGTTCTGTCTACAAAATTACTGCGTAAAAAAAGACCTGTGGTGTCCACAACTCATTTTCTTTCGGTTGCATATGCGTGTGTGTACGCGCCTAGCAGCCGTATTCGATTGTTGATACTGTTCCTAGTTTCTGCCTCAACTCTCCCCTTCTATAATCTGGTCGACCCACGCAATGATTGCCGAAATTTTTATGGTTCCATCACATATGTTTGCATTTTCGTGAGTATTTTACCGTCTTATTGATGTCTTATGTATTGTACGTAATTCATGAGACGGGACTCTGAATACCTTATTGATTTTCACATAAGGACGTAGGAACATACCACAAATATATTAACTGATGATAACACCTGTCTCTATAGTATCTACAAGAGTTTAACCAGAATATCAATTAAAGTACTATTAGTATTAATAGCGCAATATACTACAAACAAAAGTTTAAAATACAACTATAATGCTGTGATGTAGGTATATCTAACCACATGAGATATGTGTCCATCTACTGTATTATATTAAATACAAATAAAACAGGAAGAAATCCAGAATATTATAGAATATATCATATTCTCATAAGAAAGATTGCATATAACTAAAAGTCTTTGGACTGAATAATATTCTAAATTATTACCTATTGACAGAAAGGAAACTTACATGTAGTCATTTTTAATTATTCATATACTCTATTAGTAATCATCATAGCAAACATTATTTTTTGTTAACATATTTTCATTGCTTTAGTGTTCAGAGGTTGAAAATAACACTCTACGTAATATTAAAACTGTTTCCCCTTGTATCGTTATATATAACATAATAAAAAACAATAAATAATATCCAAAATAATAATTTTAGAAATTGATGTTTTACAAGGTGCGAGTGAGAGGAAAAATACAAAACTATTTTTCTTTTTTAATACATTCACATGCAAGCCTAAAACATTTTTGAGATCTTTCAATTAACATGTGTATGGCTTCATAAAAAATGTTTTATCTTTGTCTAAAAAATACACCCAAAACTGTATCCTTTACTTCTTCAATTTAATTTTTTCCCACGCAGCTCTTTTTTCATTTTAGGGAACAAGTAAAAATCGCTAGGAACCCAATCTGGACTATATGATGTGTGATTCAAAATATCGATGCAGGACAGCCAGCGCAAGACGACTCTTTTGACGGGAGCGTTGTCGTGCAGGATCAGGACACCTTGTGTCAATTTTTCATTACTTTTTTCTTCAATGACTTCTTTTAACCACTCCAGTATTGAAGCGTAGTATTCCAGTATTGAAGCGTAGTATTCGCCAGTTATGAAAAATTAACAGGATTCATTCTGGGTTCCAAAAGAAAACGGTTGTTTTCTGGGCGACTGTATAAACTTCTTGAGTGGTGGTGTGCCTTTTTATGTCGCTGCATAGAGTCTTGCTTGGACTTACATTCATAATAATGAACCTAAGTTTCGTCCCCACTAATAATAATTCGTCTCAATACACCATCTCTACCTTCGTTACAGAGGTCCACATAGACACGGGAGCATTCCACGCGCTGTTGTTCTTGCGAAGGACCTTAGCCATGCCAAGATGATCATAAATAGTACACCTAATAAAACAATTTGAAAAACTCTTACAAGTGGTCAAATGACAACCTACTAAAAATTACATTTTCGAAACTTTTATCTTGTTTTTTCAGGGATTTAATGTAAAGAAGTAAAACTACATTAACTTCCCATTTACAAGAAAGGGAGATGAAACCTCCATAACAATATATCGTCCTGTATATGGAACGAGTGTATGCAAACAAATGAGATCGTACATGGATAAATACAATCTTTTGAACAAGCAGCAAAATGATATTAGAAAGAATCTTAAAAAGCTGCCATAATCGCATTTATCAATATGAATCATAAGTCGGCGGGCGTGTTTTTGATTTAGGCCGGGCGTTCGACTGCTTGGATGCGAACATAATAGCAGTAAAACCCTGTGAGATGGATGTCATGGGATGCCTTAGAGTGGATAATATCGTGCCTTGTTAGAATAAAATGAAAGTAAAAGTGGGAAATCAATTGTCGGAGGCATGTAATATCAAATTGGCGGTACCACAGGGCTTCTTTTGTATTTATTCTCTTGATTTGCCTAATTATATAACGGAACGAAAAGTAAATTCTTTTTACGGACAATACTACCGTATAGGTATAGGTCCAAACCACGACAGAAATAATAATAAAAATAAGATCAGTAAAGGGCAATATGATAATGCAGTGCGCGAGCAACCAATTACTCCTAAATACGTGTAAGACCCAGGTTGATATATCACATATCAGAAAACTCACTAAATCCTTGATAGTTCTTATGGACTGTAGAATGACATGGTCGGAGTATATAAATTATGTAACAAGCAATCTTATAGTTCTGTGTACTATAGTATGATGCAATTGAAACATAATATGGATTCCAAGAGCTTACTCATTGTATATTTGCATTGGCATACTCGCACATACAATACTGTGGCTTGGTGGTGGCAGTCAACGGAATGGATGTGAGTTTTGGTGGGCCAGAGAAGAAGACTACATCTGATTTATGAATTCCAGTATGTAGTTTCGTACATGGAATTATTGAAGAATACACGCATTTGAACTTTCCTCCATATATATCTATAATGTTGTAAATATGTATGAAATAATCGGGTGACTTTGCGATAAACTGTGAATCATATCATTATGACACAAGAGCGGTCAGTTCTTATGTGGTTCCACTCTAGCACTGTACAGAAAGTAATCTCTAAAGTCATGCATAAAATTGTTCAATAAATTATCTCCGACAATAAAAGACGCAACAAATAAAATTAAATTTAAATTGTTTTTAAAAAAGTATCTACTGCAAGCAACCATTTGTAGTGTGGACGAGTTTCCAATCTGAATATTCATGTTGTGTTGAGGGTTTTGCTGTGTTTATTGCATAGTATAGGCTTTTTGTGAATTATGATTTGTAACAACTAAAAATGGCTATACTTTTTTTTCAATCTCGGACAATAAAATATATTACTATTATTACATTCAAATTACTAAACATTAATATATACAGTATACAGGAAATACCTTAGAAAAACTGAAACAAGTAAAAATTTCATAGTAGCAAACTTTTATAATCTGTCTCACCTTTCGATAACTGGTAGCAACATACTACATATTGCCGTGATATCTCGCAAGTTTATAAAATAAGAATAGCTTTAAGAATTAGTTTAAGTTTTGAAATGAAATAAAAATGACAAAAATCGTACTTGGATATGAAAGAGTTTAAATATGCAACAAATTACATGAATGTATATAAAGTTGCATACACATGGTCAATATACAAGCAAATAATTTAAAAGTCATTATTATTCAAGTGAATAGTGAGAAAATGTAAAATAAAATTTATTAAATAAATATGAAATAAAAGACAAAATAAAGAAAGGGTTATGTTAATGGACGGAACAGTCAAGAGAATTAGTCATGTAAAAGCAATAGAATTGTATGAAAAAGATCAAATACGATATGCAAAAAACATAAATATGGCTGAATAAATTATTATGATTTACATGCATAAAGTAATAAAACTTTATGAAAGAGTTTAAAAACTAAATTATATTAAAAGATAAAAATTACCTTAGCTTATAACTAGAGACTAGAAAAGGATATAAAAATATATAAAAAGTAAACCCGATCAGCAATAACATTTGGTATAAAAAGGTAGCTGATAGCATAAATAAAAAGTGTATGTGTTTATGATTTGTTTGTAACACAATGCTTCAGAGACTGGAAACAGACGTGTACAGTTTCATGACCTACAAAAGATAACAAAATATAAAACTTGTGTAAAGTTTATTGCAGATAGACATATTACCGATGGAAAGATCATGGATAGAAAACAGAGATGCAATGGAGAAACAAACGTGTCTTCCAGGTGCAGGCAGTGCGGGAAGAAAAATAATCGTTATCTCCAACGTGTTTCCCATCTTACCAAATCGCAATCTAGCTACAAGAAAGGTGAAATTGACATTAATAAATGGGAAGAAAAAATATGTATTGAACAATGAACAAGGCAATAGGTTCATTGATGAATACAAAGAAGGATGGTATTAACAACAAGAATAAACCTACCGTCGGAAAGGCAGTACGAGGCAGTGAAAAGACTTTTGAATAAGAAAACAATTTCCGATATGTTGACGTTTTAATCAATAAAGAACTGTCAGAACAATATGTGTATGTGTGTGTGTATCAAGACGACAACATGTGGGCAGCGATTTCACTGGAGGATATATTCCAATGCTAATCTAAAATATGGACTAGAGGGCGCAATAGTCAACGTAGAGTTTTTTGCCGGTATAAATTCGAAACAAGATTCGACAAGAGGAGACTTCTTATTACGACTTCGAAAGAATAAGACGCTTTAAAAATAATTGTTACATTGTAGAATAGTAGTTTTCATTATTTCTTTATCACGTTTATTCATAATAATTTGTTTTATTAATATATTTAAATTCATTTGAAACGTTCAATATGGACATTCAAAATGAACATTTTGATGAAATGTTTAAAGATAGCAAGTAAGTTTTTTTTTTTTGAAAAGGAGTTATCTAAATTCTTAAACAGATATTGGTTTTACGTGCAAATGATTACTCAATGTAATGTTGAACAATATAGATAAGCAAATATTATCCTGTAAGGTTTTCTTTTAATTCATAAAGTTGGAATTACAACAAAAATAGGACTAATGGTGTTGGGCAGTTGAAGAGATGCTACGTGCGAATGAGCATTCTCTTCATGGCTTTGTTTAGGCATCATTAATCTTTTTCAAGTCATGTTAATAATTAATTAAAAGTTTTACAATGCAAAGATTAAAAGCTAGAAACAACACGTGCAAATGGTTGTCTAAAGCAATTAATCGAAGTCAATATAAAAATAATTACATCGATAAATATCACTATCAATTTACAATAAAAAGTTTACATTTATTTACAGGATAAATATTTTTTTTTTTTGTTTAGCATCATGAATAAATAAATAAAAGATTTACATACATTACAACCGGCATCTGGTATAAATGATATATATATATATATTTTCAATTATGTATTTGTTTAGAGCATTAAGGTGTATAAAGATATTTGAATTTACAAATTACTAAATAAAAGGTGTATGATCATGTTATATAGACATTCCGTTTTCTTCTTTAAACAAAACTATTACCTCGTCCCTATTATAAGTAAGAGAAAGGCCACCAGTGAAGGAGAAGGAACCACATACATTGCCAGAACCCACAATAGTTATTAGGTACATGCTTCAACAATATAAATTAAATACAAAACCAATTATAAGTTTTTGGTGTAAAAAGAATAAATTTTAGAGCACAGCATATACAAATGACTATACCCACAAATATATGCGATCATAGCATAAATATATTGGCGATGCCCAACGTGTGGCAATCAATATTTATAAATATTGGCGCCTATATATGCTATCATAGCAATATGTAATGTATAAAACAAAAAGAAAAGAATATGATCAACTGCTTACTAACTCACACAAATTATATTATGGCAATATAATTCAGTTATATAGTAATAGGTCTGAAACATCTTGTAACATAAAAAAAGGCAACAAACAAATATCGAATAGTAGTTATTGCAACTTACATGTGTTAAATATGGGAGGTAATCGGTCGATGTTGGTGGAATTTTTCGGAGTCTGCCCTACTCTTGACTCGGCTGACATTTTTGTCTCTCAAAGTTTATCTCATATTAGAAGCAGTATGTATTTAATGCCAACTGATATAGATGAATTGTATGTCATATAGAAATAAATGTAATGCTACTTTTAAAAGTAGTATTACATCTGTTTATATAAAGAAGCATCGGTGGGTATTGATAAAATTTCCTGTAATGTTTTTAAGCTATGTTGTGAATATCATCGGGAACTATTTAGTTTATTTAATTATTTCACCCATTAACACAGGAATATTTCTAGATAGATTAAAAATAGCCGAACTGTTGAATAAGAAAGGTAACCGTAATGCAACAAATTTCTTGTGTGAAGTATGTTTAGTAAGATATTCCTAACAAGGGGTTGCCCTCTTTTCTGCAAATTAAAACTACCTTAAAAAATGAGGTGTGGGCACCACATGACTTTATAATACGTGCATTTCGCATTTTTTATATGAAACTTGTCCAAAATAAATTTCAAATTCCTTTATCTTCTTAATAAACCTGCGAATAAAAGTATTACTTCCGGCCAGAATTTTGATTTTTTTTATAAAACAAAATTCTCCAAATTCCACTATAAATTCTTTTATAGTCTTAATAAATCTGTATAGAATGCACAATTTGCAAAAACTGGATATTCTATAGGAGTAAAAGGGTTAACTTCCGGTCCAAATTTAAGTCTGAAATATTTTTATAAAAAAATTGTTCCATATCGAGCTCTAAATAGTTTAATACTTTTAATATATCCGTTTAGAAAGCATAAATAGCCAGATATTCGCAAAAATCTATTTTTGGGTAAGAGAAGGGGTCTCTAGGAATTATTTTTTCTAGTTATCTGAATCCGTGCGCTTTTATAATAGAAATACGTTGTTAAATATAATAATATATATCATATTAATAAGAAATTACCTATACTATTACCAATATGATACTATAGCGTCCTCAATTATTTATTAGACAAAAGAGGATTAATTATATAATGTCAGTGCGCCAATTTATCTATTGTCAAATGCAATAAAATCATCCCCAAGTGAAATGTTTAAAAAAAGAATATGTAACATTTTTCTGTACAATTACGTGTATATTCTAAGGAGTGTATTTATAATGCTTCTGCAATATGTTTATACCATACCTTTCTATTTATTGTTTTGTATTCTGTTGCACTTATAAGTTTTATTTTTAGATAGTTATTATATTGGCGTATATAACATATTGTATCCTGAAAAATATAACAATGCATAGGTATATATAGAAAATTTGAAAATTTTAGGTTTTGCCTTTCTGTCATACGAACAAACTTCTCTGTCTGGCTTTTATAAAATATATCAAATTTGTCTTTCAACATAATTACTTACTGTTACTTATAGTAGTTCTAACAATTATATTAACATAAAAAATAACTTTCAAATTTTAGAGAGAAATTTTTGGCCAGATAACAAAATATGTAAATCCCTTCATGATTCACTAATCTTTTAGAATGTAATAAAAAACACATGTAAATAGCAACTTAGTATTCGCTATAGTACGAAATCTAACGGTACGAAAATATGTTTATTTATATTTTCACACTATGCAAAGAATGTGCGTAACGTAAGCTAATTCTTTATTAATACTCATGAATTGCCTGTTATACCTACATATACGTGGCATTATCTTTGATAGAAACTTTGCTTCGAATGTCTGTTACTGTCTTTGCAGACTTTATTTAGAAGATGACGAGGTCTCAGATTATATATCTAAGAGAAATAAGGAGCCCTTAACCAAAACATAAATCAAGAACTTTAAAGTAGTTTATAGGAATAAATAGACGTTTCACCTATTAATGCTGCACCGTACAACACGATAAAGCATCTCAAAGTTGTACAAAAGAATTTATTGAAATGCAGAGGTTTAAATCGGTTCTTATAACAGGCTGTTTTGTCCCTATTCGTGCAAGCTAAATTAGCTTTAGATGTGCAAGTATTTATTTTACTATTAATAACTTCCAAGAAGTTTCTTCTGATAAATCATATAAAAAAAGCTCTATCCAGAAAGATTCCAAATATAAAAGTCAGACTTGAAGCGCTTGAAGTGTGAAAATTTTGGAATCTGATTATGATTAATTTTTTTATACTGACTTGAATATTATTATTTATTCTAGCTGAATAAAATTCGAAAAGTATTAAACCTCATTAGTGCCAACAAAGCCGCAAGTGGTATAAAAGCACAAGAATTTTTACTTTATTTTCTTTTCTTATTATTCTTGTAAAATAAATTAAATTATTGAATTATTTATAAACTAAAACCATGAAAAGAAATGGATAGATACTTATTCATGTGTGGCATAGAATATGTAGAATTAATGTCTATAAAAATAATTACTAGGAAGCGGAATCGAGCGAGTCATGACTCATCGCCCACGGGCGCGCTATTGAAATGTTGTATTTTTAAAGAGGTTTCAATTTTATTTATATAATTGAATAACAAGTGGCTAGTGATTATAAAATACAAAATACCCTACTATTTGTTCATTTTCTCTTCTGTAAGACTTGTTCTCTTTGAATTAAATACATCCTTGTAGATAGAAAACGTCCCTTCTACATTAGCATACACAATTGCCGCAATGTTATTAAACCTGGATTTCTATTAAAAACTGCGTCTAAGTCACTTGGAATTATTAATAGCCACATCTAATGTGGTTAATCCATTTTTACTTTCTTATACTTACGCAATATAAGGAAGTAATGTGAAATTTTCGACTTCGAGATTTTTGCAGATGTCCACGTTTTGAAGTCCCGTGATACCGAAAAAGATGTTTTTAAAAAATGTCTGTGTGTCTCTATGTGACCACGATAACCGCTGTAGATATCAATTCCAAATTTTGTATTTACGTGTCTAATCTCCCTCTTGAGATCTGAGTAGTTTTTCAGTAAAATCGGTAGACCGGAAGTAGCAGTTTACTTCAGTGAAAAAATTAAATTTTGCCAATATTTCGTCAACTACTAAATTTAAACAAATTTATAAAGAATTCATATGCACTTGAAATTAAAATTGAGAACAATTTTATTTAAAAAGTTTTTCGAAGTTGCTACCGGAAGTAGGTCTTTTACTCCTATCGAAAATAAGTTTTTTGCGAATATTTCGCATGTCATGCTTTTTAGACAGGTACGTTACGGGTATAAAAGTATTTAGAACGTAATTTTCAATATCTTTTGCATAAAAACAATTTCAAAATTCAGACCGGAATTACCACTTTTACTCTTATCGAATAGCGATTTTTTGCGAATATGTCGTAAATTATGCATTCTATATGTATTTATCAAGAATACAAAAGTATTTAGTGCTAGATTTGAAATATTTTTTGAATATATGAAATTATAAAATTCGGACCGGAAGTAACACTTTTATTCTTAGGGAGTAGTCCTTTTTTCGAATATCTTGCTAAGTATGCATTCTATAGCGATTTATTAAGAGAACAGAAGTACTTAGAATAGGATTTTGAATAATTTTTCTGTAAAAAAAATATAGTATAGTTTGAAACGCTCATACGTATAAGAAAGTCGTGTGGGGGCCACACCTCATTTTTAATTTGAGATTCGATTTTCAAAATATGTCTTTAGTTTAGGCAAATTTCCAAAGTGTTCCTGATTTTTTAAATTTGGGATTTGTGTTAGTTCCTTGCACTCAGAAATACTTCGAGCATCGTCATTTAAACATGTAATGAAATTTTGTAAACTATCGAAATTCTCTGCAGGAAAACTATTTCTGTGTATGTTTGAAAATTTTAGGTTTTGCCTTTCTGTCATACGAACAAACTTCTCTGTCTGGCTTTTATAAAATATATCAAATTTGTCTTTCAACATAATTACTTACTGTTACTTATAGTAGTTCTAACAATTATATTAACATAAAAAATAACTTTCAAATTTTAGAGAGAAATTTTTGGCCAGATAACAAAATATGTAAATCCCTTCATGATTCACTAATCTTTTAGAATGTAATAAAAAACACATGTAAATAGCAACTTAGTATTCGCTATAGTACGAAATCTAACGGTACGAAAATATGTTTATTTATATTTTCACACTATGCAAAGAATGTGCGTAACGTAAGCTAATTCTTTATTAATACTCATGAATTGCCTGTTATACCTACATATACGTGGCATTATCTTTGATAGAAACTTTGCTTCGAATGTCTGTTACTGTCTTTGCAGACTTTATTTAGAAGATGACGAGGTCTCAGATTATATATCTAAGAGAAATAAGGAGCCCTTAACCAAAACATAAATCAAGAACTTTAAAGTAGTTTATAGGAATAAATAGACGTTTCACCTATTAATGCTGCACCGTACAACACGATAAAGCATCTCAAAGTTGTACAAAAGAATTTATTGAAATGCAGAGGTTTAAATCGGTTCTTATAACAGGCTGTTTTGTCCCTATTCGTGCAAGCTAAATTAGCTTTAGATGTGCAAGTATTTATTTTACTATTAATAACTTCCAAGAAGTTTCTTCTGATAAATCATATAAAAAAAGCTCTATCCAGAAAGATTCCAAATATAAAAGTCAGACTTGAAGCGCTTGAAGTGTGAAAATTTTGGAATCTGATTATGATTAATTTTTTTATACTGACTTGAATATTATTATTTATTCTAGCTGAATAAAATTCGAAAAGTATTAAACCTCATTAGTGCCAACAAAGCCGCAAGTGGTATAAAAGCACAAGAATTTTTACTTTATTTTCTTTTCTTATTATTCTTGTAAAATAAATTAAATTATTGAATTATTTATAAACTAAAACCATGAAAAGAAATGGATAGATACTTATTCATGTGTGGCATAGAATATGTAGAATTAATGTCTATAAAAATAATTACTAGGAAGCGGAATCGAGCGAGTCATGACTCATCGCCCACGGGCGCGCTATTGAAATGTTGTATTTTTAAAGAGGTTTCAATTTTATTTATATAATTGAATAACAAGTGGCTAGTGATTATAAAATACAAAATACCCTACTATTTGTTCATTTTCTCTTCTGTAAGACTTGTTCTCTTTGAATTAAATACATCCTTGTAGATAGAAAACGTCCCTTCTACATTAGCATACACAATTGCCGCAATGTTATTAAACCTGGATTTCTATTAAAAACTGCGTCTAAGTCACTTGGAATTATTAATAGCCACATCTAATGTGGTTAATCCATTTTTACTTTCTTATACTTACGCAATATAAGGAAGTAATGTGAAATTTTCGACTTCGAGATTTTTGCAGATGTCCACGTTTTGAAGTCCCGTGATACCGAAAAAGATGTTTTTAAAAAATGTCTGTGTGTCTCTATGTGACCACGATAACCGCTGTAGATATCAATTCCAAATTTTGTATTTACGTGTCTAATCTCCCTCTTGAGATCTGAGTAGTTTTTCAGTAAAATCGGTAGACCGGAAGTAGCAGTTTACTTCAGTGAAAAAATTAAATTTTGCCAATATTTCGTCAACTACTAAATTTAAACAAATTTATAAAGAATTCATATGCACTTGAAATTAAAATTGAGAACAATTTTATTTAAAAAGTTTTTCGAAGTTGCTACCGGAAGTAGGTCTTTTACTCCTATCGAAAATAAGTTTTTTGCGAATATTTCGCATGTCATGCTTTTTAGACAGGTACGTTACGGGTATAAAAGTATTTAGAACGTAATTTTCAATATCTTTTGCATAAAAACAATTTCAAAATTCAGACCGGAATTACCACTTTTACTCTTATCGAATAGCGATTTTTTGCGAATATGTCGTAAATTATGCATTATATATGTATTTATCAAGAATACAAAAGTATTTAGTGCTAGATTTGAAATATTTTTTGAATATATGAAATTATAAAATTCGGACCGGAAGTAACACTTTTATTCTTAGGGAGTAGTCCTTTTTTCGAATATCTTGCTAAGTATGCATTCTATAGCGATTTATTAAGAGAACAGAAGTACTTAGAATAGGATTTTGAATAATTTTTCTGTAAAAAAAATATAGTATAGTTTGAAACGCTCATACGTATAAGAAAGTCGTGTGGGGGCCACACCTCATTTTTTAATTTGAGATTCGATTTTCAAAATATGTCTTTAGTTTAGGCAAATTTCCAAAGTGTTCCTGATTTTTTAAATTTGGGATTTGTGTTAGTTCCTTGCACTCAGAAATACTTCGAGCATCGTCATTTAAACATGTAATGAAATTTTGTAAACTATCGAAATTCTCTGCAGGAAAACTATTTCTGTGTATGTTTTAGCAAAGCTAAGTGACGATATTTTTCATTCAGACTTTGCAATAAATTTCGGAATCACTAACAATTAATTTTTATCTCAGAAAAAGTAACATAAACAACGTTCTAGATCTAAATAAATGATAACTAAAAATGTAGGCGTATGTTATTGAAACATACATATTATATTGCGAAATATAAGGTAAATATAATAAATTTTAAAAACTAGTCACCTTTGTACCTACGCCGATGAAGAAAGGATTTTATTCATAAAATTCCTTATTTTATGGCAGTTTTTTCTCTGATTCTCTGGAGTAAACAGATGTTACAGTTCACCCTATGAATTAGTGCTATTCAGATATAATGTACACAACACGCAGTTGTTTACATTATTTCTTTTCACGGCTGTGGCTCCGTGGTAGTTTAGCTCGCTCGATTCCGCTCCCTAATAATTACAATACTTTATATTTATAGCTCAATCTATTAGCCATCGGATAAGGCAATACCTTATTATAATCCCTTTGATTATAACAGATTTACGAAAAAAAAATAAAAAAATTATTTATCAACAACTGGATAAAATGCCTATCATATATTTCAATTTCCATATTATCGATTTCAGTTTTGTATTTTTGCAGTTACTTTAAGTGATTTGAAGAAATTCGAACGCTACAAACCAAAATTTGCTCAAACTTATTACGATCGATACTACCGGAGACCAGTCGTCGTTAGCCAGACAAAGAAACACATTTTCGAAAAGCAGAACGTTATCATTATTGTTTTTAAACCAAATAAGGGCATAATTATTTAAGCATAGACTCACCTCGATAAAATATTTAAAATGAGTACTAAATAAATTGTTTGACAAAATTGAAAACGTACCTATTATAT
Organism: Amphimallon solstitiale; assembly: GCA_963170755.1. Lineage (NCBI taxonomy): Eukaryota > Metazoa > Arthropoda > Insecta > Coleoptera > Scarabaeidae > Amphimallon > Amphimallon solstitiale. Next base: position 7,913,718 of record OY720678.1, on the reverse strand, counting down.
TACCAAAGTAAAGGTATTTCGAACTGGATTGCTACTCATTTCAAACTCATGTAAAAGTTAGGAATTGTCTATACAGCTTTTTCTTGAAAACTATTAGGTCGATTTTAATATTACATGACGTTCTTGGATCTGACAACATGTGGCTTTTAGCATTGAGGATATTTAAAACATTATATATATATATAAATATTGTAATTTAGAAGTGCAAAGTTCAATAATCTTAAAAATTATTTATAAGATCCAAGTTTCATATTCATAGTGTCTACCCAATGTTATTTAAATTTTCACAAAAAAAAAAAGAATATGTGTTACCCGCATTTAAAAAAAGTACCTAACATTTGTAGATAGCGCGAAAATTAGAAGAACTGTCTTTTCGGTTCTGCCATCATTGTTCACGATAAAAATACTACTATTTGGCTAATTTAACCGATGTCATCATTAATTTACTGCCTAGTAGAATAAAGAACTGAGCGCGTTCGAAACATAGACAGTTCAACAAAAAGATGGTATGAGCTCAATTGTTATTGCTAGTGTGTCAAAGTAACAGTAAATTGACATTGTTCATTTTCATCTTGTGACACATAATGGGGGATAATTATTACTCTAATAATGAAAAAATGGATATGTTAAGAACGTACGTCAGGTGCAATGTAAATCATGGAGAAGCTTCTGCATTGTAGCGAACATTGTAACCAGAAAGGGTACAGCCACATACTCGCACGTTGGCAAGAATTGAACGTAATTTACGAAAAAATGGATGTTTCAGTACTAAAATGCTAAGACCAAGAAGTTAACGTGCAGCAAATGAAGAAGATGTTATGGTATTGGCATATTTTAAAGCACATCCAAGAAATTCTGTACGTGAATCAGTACTCGATAGAGCAATAAGTCACTACAAAGTATTTTCCACTCTAAAAAAACATAAAATGGTCCTATAAAATTAAATTCATTCTCGTTTTAAAAGTTCGGTATTCTAATAGGAGGTCAATATGTTAGAACTGGCTTAACAATAATCAGCATTTAATGGATATCATTCTTTGGAGAGATAAATGTAATTTCAATAATAACGGTATTTCTAACAAAAGAAGACATCATTCTTGGGATACAAACAATCGTCATCAAACTCGGGAATGCAGGTTCCAACACAGATTTTTTTAATTAATTAAGTACAACATATGGTAGACGGTTGTAAAGATAAATTCGTGTAGAATATGTAATAATTACTTTCCATTTAAAATATTAAGTTTTTTGCTTTACCGGAATCATTTGATGTAAAATTGTTTTTGCCGATTTTGAAACATTATTAAGAATAAATAATCTAATAACTTTCTTATATACCTATCATTTTCTAACCATTAATACAATAGGCGAGATATTTACTGTTTTATAGAAAATATAATTTTAAGTGATAGTAAACATGCATTGTCCATTGTAGAATGTAAATCAAATATGTATGAATGAAAATGTAAACAATAAGCATAGGACAGTCTGTATTACTTATGCACTTCACTTAAAAGGTTTAGGTCTACCTTAAACTGTTCAATTAATGTAATTATATAAATAATAGGAATGCAACTATGTAATTAAAAGAATTACGAGTAGAGCTGTTGGTATTATGACAATAGAGAATGTAAAATCAGTCGTGTATAAATGAAAATGTAAGCAAACAAGCATAGGGCAACCGGTATTACTTATGCAGTCCCATCAAATGGTTTAGGTTTACCTAGACATGTACATTTGATAGAAAATACGTAAACAATAAACGACGCAACTATGTATGTGTTAAGATGAGGAAGGTGTATGTTAAAGCACTAAATATGTGTTCATTAAAAAATATTGTATTACCTTGAAATGTAAATCCAAAAATGTCCAAGTCTTAAACAACAGTGCACTTATTTAATACTGTGTAATGCCTAATTTCAACCAGGCAGTTAATAAATACATTATATTTTTTAATATATTTATTTATATTGCATTCCTGTAATAAAAGCTATAAAAGTGATATAATCTACATATATATGAAATATAGTAACGCTGTAACTAAAGAATCTGTCTTCTAAAATAGAACAATAACAAATTGTAAATTTTGAATAACTATGACAGTATCGGCATGTGCAAAGGCATTTCTTTGTCGTTGGCAAAATTAAAATATGTATTTGTAAATCAACAAATAGAAATCGCAGACGTGATGTATATAGAGAAAGTAGTATCGTAGGTTTAGCAGATTATGTCACGAATTATTTTCTAGTATACCAAACATTTCATTAAAAATATGTGTGTAGGCAAACCGTTAGTGTATACAGTCACGAAGTGAAAAGAATCAAGAATGTTTTTCTAATTATTATTTTGCTACATTTTAAATAATCTTATTTAGAAAAAATATCTCATTTTTTTTTTAATTTTCGCCCAAATATATACTTCTGTGCTTATGTATTCACTTTCAGGAAATGATTAAAAATTGTCTTAACATTCAAAATTTGTTTCTTTATTTATTTATGTGTTAGACAGTAAAAGATGAGCTGTGGACATCACACGACATTCTTATACGTATCTGTGTTCCGAATTATGCAAAAAAATTCCATATCGTATTTTAAATTCTGCATCTTCTTAAGAAAGTAAATCTGCAAGTAGAAGTTTTACATCCGGTCCAAATTTTACAATATTTTATAAAGATTTCTCGAAATTTAGCTCTAAATACTTTTATACTCTTAATGAATCTGTATAGAATGTATAATTTGGGAGATAATTGCAAAGACTGCATTGATAAGAGTGAAAGTGTTACTTTCAGTCTCAAGTTTTTTTTTTGTACAAAAATTATTCAAAATCAAGCTTTAAGTAATTCCATACCCTGAATATATCTGTTTAGATAGCATAATTTGTGTGATATTTCCATAAATCTAAATCACCCTACTTCTGGTAGGTCTTTTACATTTCAAATTTACTTCTGAGTACATTTGTATTCTTTAATAATTTATTTAGAGTTAGTAGTTGACGAATTATTGGTGAAACTTAATCTTTTTACTAAAGTAAACTACTACTTTCTGTATACCGATTTCACTGAAACTCTAATCAGATCTCAAGACTATTATACTATATTATACTTGTAAATGTAAAGGTTGATAGCATTAGCCAATTGGCCGCTATCATGGTCATAGAGAGACACACAGAGAGATATTTTTTAAGAAACAGGTTTCGGTATCAGAGGACTTCAAAACGTGTACATACACATACACACAGAGATAAAAGGAGACAGACGAACGCCCACACACAGAGGAGAGATTGTAAAAAACACATTTTTGGTAGCAGGAAACTTAGACGTAGATATCTGGAAAAATCTCCATTTTGTGGTCACAATGTGACTGAGAAAAACAAAACAATTTTATGAACTTAGGTATATAGGCTTTCGAGATCTTCTGTTACAGCAAATTTATCAAATACGTTTTTGAGAAAACGCTTTACAATTCATTAATATCTATAAAACAGATATTGTTATATTTGCGAAAAGTTTAAAAAATTTCTATTAAATTCTTCCTACAAAGTTTATAAGTATTATTTGTACAGTAGCAGTGTTTTTATAGCGGGGAACACGGATTAACATATTATTATGAACATAGTAGCAAGTAAGTATAGGTACACAAACTCCTTTGCTCCAGAAGTTTGAACGCGTTATTGCAATACAAGACCGGGTGATACAAAACCACCAGAAGAATAGAGGAACTCGTGTCTTGTTAATTTATATTATAACACCAAAGCACTATACTGTAACTAGCCTATTTCCGAAATTCCAATTTTAATTGATGTTTTTTCTTTGAATATATTTAAATTTAATATATAATGAATTAAAATTCATATAAACTATATCGAAATAACAAAACAACGATGCAGAGTATATCACGACAAGATTTTGTTAGAACAATATAGAAAACTAATAAGAGTTGAGTTTTGAAATTTCACAAATATTCTCTCCTTAATTTACCCCAAAACAAAAACCATACCTTCTAATTACAGTCTTATCACATACTTGGAAAACATTTCAAATAAAGTAGGGACTATTATTAAGAAAACGAATAATGAATCAATCTCTTTCAAAACGAATAACTCAATACAAAGAACTCTTAACAATAAGAAAGACAAAACAAACAAAAAATTGAACTCAGGAGTTTATAAGTTAACATGTGAAGATTGTGATAAAATTTACATCGGCCAGACAGGGAGAACTTTTGAAGCCAGGATAAAAGAACATGAAAGAAGCTATAATGATAAGAAAACAGATTCGACCTTTGCTAACCACTGCCTGGAATTGAATCATAAATTTAACAAACAATTTTTTTATGATTATTTACCTGTTATTAGTTCCAGGTCGAGAAATGACATTTTGTGGCGCTTTATTATGTGTAAAAATGCTATGATTTTTTACTACTGGTACAAAAAAGATTTTATTACCCCTCTTTTGTTGCCTGTATTTGGAAGAAAATAAGTGTTTTAAAAACGTTAAATGCACTTGTCACATTTTATTCTTAGTAATGGAGCTATGGTCGTCCTATGAACGTAAGGAGGCAAATACGACACAAATGCATATATATATCCTACTACGTCATTTTATATATAATTGCTGTGTGTGATCAGACTGTATCTCACAATACTGACCCGCACAGAGGAAAATTACTCATGCATACGATATACTTCCGTGTGTAGACAAATGTAAATTTGGGCGTATTGTTCAGTATAATGTTGAATATGTATACATGTATTGATTGAATGTTATCAAACAGAATTTAAGTACTAGTTCCTCATTCTTCTATATATGCAACAGGTACATACATTTATATTGCATATATACAATATCCTCGCGAACCAAGTAATTATATACATACAACTGTATCAGTTTCATTGTAAAGTGTGTGACTGTTGTGTACCTGAATATATGCTTTCTTCAGCATTGGTCTATTTGTTATGGTAAATTTGCAGTACTATAATATATTACATAAATTTTGCCATATAGGTGCGATTATTCAAGTAAATGCTAGCCAAATTCAATCTAAAATACGTATTTGTGAGACAAGGCAATACCGTTACAAATTTCATCACTAGTGTCGTGGAATAACCACTATGAATGATGAAAACTAAATTTACTGCATAGTTGCACATTAAATTTTATCTGAAATCGTTCATAATAAAGCAAAACAAAACTTTATTTTGTTTTTCATGGTTAATTGTGATGGTAAATTAATACCACATTCCGCTGTCAGCTGTCGACTAACTCCTGAAACTTATGCAAGCTAACATACACCAAAATCGTACGATAATAATTTACTTTACTGCCGATTTCAGATAAACAAGTACAACATTTCACTTTAACTTCATCGAGAATAGGATTGTTTTTAGATGCGCAAACTAGGAAAAGAAAAAATAAACTATGCCAGCGCAATGGACAACGTACCTACGCCTCAAACAGATAGTTTTCGCAAAAATAATGCAATATGAATACTACGGTTACTTGCCTTGGTATGCAATTCTCCCCTTCATTATCGTGTTATTACTGTGTAACCAATTTTCACCGGCAAAGCTATCCTCGGTGAGCTGTAACTTCACTACTATTAGAAATACCATTTAGAAAGAACATGAATCTAAAGAAATTTGCTTCATCCAAAAATCAAATAAGTCGGTCAGCTTCAGAAAAAAAACTGATCAATCTTTGTCCTCCAATTTTGCAACCGTAATTTTGCTATGTTTTCATAAACTTGGTCTGTTTGCTTCCCCTAGATGTATTTTAATGTTCATTAGTATCCTCTATTCGTTTTCTAAGGTTTTTTTCGGTTCTACGATCTTTGTTAATATCTTCTTTTCGAATACTCTCAATTGCGTATCTAGAGATCGGCAGTCAGGGCTACAGTGCAGAATTGGACTGAATAATATAATTAGAAATTGGGCACAGTAATAGTAATGATATCTAACATTACTGGGCCATTTCGGCACATTATTTATGTAAGTCCAGTCCTGGAATGTATCCTTGACTCTAGTTATTACTGTTGCGTTGACTCTTGCTCTTTACAGTTTCATCTTTATATTACTCTTAATGTTCTTATTTACCGATAGGTCCAGCCCACGACGGGCCATACATAGGCACCAATATGCGTATGGAACGTAATGCTATGTGGCAACGTGTGTACGATACTACTCCGCGTGCGCAACCTAATTCCGAATTCCGATGGTCGAGCGCAACAGATGTCCCGTCATTCGTATTTAGCTGTGCATACGTAAAGGTAGTTTTCATGTCAGTGTATACAACCGCAGAGAAGCTACAAATAGTTTTGCAGAATTATTGATTTTTTTACTTTTATCTTTTAGAAAACGTTATTGTTTTTTTTTTATTACTTAAAATTACTTTTCCGTAGCAGCTAAGAATACAATAATAATAATAAATTGGACCTTATTATGTCTGAAACAAATGGGCAAATTACGTATACAGAACGAATATGCAAACGACTATATCCTTGCGCGGTTTAAGTCTTACTAAATTCTTAACTGCAATGTGCTGCAATTGAAGCTGCTGCGGGTAGAGGGGTTTCGGTGGGGGTTTCGGAGTTGCCACTCATTGCTGACTATGGCCCGTTCCGAGCTGGACCTATCGGTATAAGTACTCTATGATATTGCCGATAAGGTCTGTTTCTTCTATGTATCCGCTGTGCCATATCTTTACTTTTTGTTATTCTTGTTAACGTCTAAATAACTTAACTCGTCAATTCTTTTATGGACTTTGTCTGCAATCTTATTTAACTATAATGGCTTTATTTTCTCTTCTAGAATACATAGTATATTTTGGCTTGTTTTGGTTGATTTCTAGTTCTAATGTAAAAACTTCTTTTTTCAATAACATCTTTTTGTTAGTTACAACAGATTTATTAATTCCATGTACTTCATTAGATGCCATTGGTTCATTAGATGTACTGCGTCCACTGCTGATTTTCCTTTTCTGAACCCACGTTGACATGGTCTCAGTTTTGTGTCTATATGTTCATTCAGGTGATGTCTAAATATCAAAGGCAACAGTTTATATGCTGTATTCAGTAGCTTAATACCGCTATAGTTGATCTCCTTTCTGAAATATAGTATAAGAAGTCCCTTCTATCATTTGTTTGCCTTGGTTTCGTTTTTCCATATTTTCCCAATTAGATTATGTCGATTCTTTGTAATAATACTTCGGCCACATGTTGGACGAGTTCATTACTGATTTCATAGCGTCCTGCTGCTTTTCATCCTTAATCTGTCTCACTACATGCATCTCTGAGTCCTTCTAACGAAGACTGTATTCTTCTCTGTTACTATCTTCTGAAACATCTCTTTCGCTTTATCTATTTTGTTTTTGTTTTTATGCTGTTCTGTAAAATACTTTTGCCAGGTTATATGGTTTATTTTTGTTGATATTGATCAAAATAAATATTTTAAAGAAAGACAATATCTGCCTCTGAAGAGAGCTAGAAATTTTAAAACTTTATAAAAAAGAGTACGATGGTTTTCCAAACTAAATTTTTGCAGAACAATGGTCTTTATCAAATGAATTAGGAGATTTTAACAGCAATATGTGTATAACTAATAACATATTTAAAGATGCTCAAAGAAAAAAATAATTTATAATTAATATTCGGTTACATTCCGTAAAACTGTTTTACATTCTAAGGATATACGTGCAGCAGTTTCTTGTTTTTTATACTAATGAACAACCACTTATTATGTAGTTGCTATCATTACATAGACTTATACACATGCATACACAGAGATAGGTAGGCACTAGGTATTCTTATACACTTGGTCTACTATAACTGAGACTGAGATCACAACGTACGCAGAATTTTTATCAGGCCCGCTTCAAAATAGAACTGTTTATTTTCAGAATCGTACTTACACATGCTTTGCTTTAAAAACTAGTTTATTTTAAAATACGGTATTTAAAGTTTGTTTGAAATTCGGCGTACGACGTTGCTCGTTCTACGTGAGTTCAAGTTTAATATTGCACTCTTAAACTTAAACACCATATACACGGTATACCACGTAATGTAGTTAGATATCACTAATGCATATTTTTTGTATACAATTTCACAGAATGTATTGATATAGGCGAAATATTTAAACGCTAAAAATACTCTCTTAATTTAATGGTTTGATATGTGTTCGTAAGTTTTTATATATGTCTTGAAGACAAACACACTAAATTTAACTTCATAATTTTATTTGTGTATAGTATGTAGAATCCAGTATAAGAGTCTAATACACGGCAACATTTGCTAGACGTCCATATTGTTTCGTATGTTAAAAGTTATTTCTATAATACATATTTTTGTCAGATTTATTTAATAACACATAGGAATCTGAAATCTATCAATATTTGTTACCTGTAATACAGCTCATGTGTTCTTAAGCTTAGTTTCTCAAGAACCAGTAGAGCCATCTATTGTAAATTGTGTATATATAGCCTTTAGTAGCTTTGATACTTCGCTGCTACACCGTTAGAGAGAACGAACTATTAAATGGATCCCCAAAGGCTAAGAGGAGCAAGAGATGTAGTAACGTCCAAGCGAACAGATTTTTATGTTGACACATGTGTCATTCAAGAATTTGTAGGTAGATATTGTAAATTCCAGTAACTTCGGTGCAAAAACTAAAATAATTTTAATATGAACTGTAATTTAGCGTAAAACACCGAGAATATAACTCAGATCCAAAACTATCCGCTATTTCAAGGTTACAATTGAAGATTTTGTATGGTGCAAGAAAGAGTTTCCTGCCGGATATATTTTTAGGTAGGAAAGCAAATTTACAAATACCTCTTTTGTTATTTTGCACAAGAAAGATATATCTGTAAGATATCTGCAAGGTGGGGTTGTGTGCAATCCATAAAATTTTGACAAGTGTTGAAAAGCTTTCCTCGAATATTAGGGTTAATAATGCAATCATATTAAAAGTTTTGAACATTCAAGGTCAGATTTGTGTCAAGTGTGTAATATAATTGAAATGTAAAGATATTCTTTCAGAGGATGAAATTAAATAGTGAAAAAATCTTTACCAGCACAAGCATTTCTCGATGGATTTAAAGAGGAAATGCTTGGTATGGCTCACTTATATAAGTACAATGAAGTAACTGAATTTTTTTTAATGAAACTGTAAAAATAGCACGTTGATCCAATATTTATATAATCTCGTAAGGAAACATCTTCGCGAATTTCTGAACTCGGGCATAGTTTTCCTCCATATAACAGTTGCTTTGGTATAGTCTAAAAGCACGTTTGCAAAATCAGCGAATAATCTAGTAACCATAAAACAAACATGCGTTCTTCCATTTCTTTCCAATTTCATCAAATCTTATCAGTATTCTTTTATTGAAAAGAAAGAATTATATTCCCCTAGCATGTAAGAAGAGAAAATATGGTAATGTGATGCATCTTGCCAAAAAATACGTACCTAAAAGTAGATATTGCCTATTCCACAGAAGATGATAGCAAATTGTCCGATCATAAGTGATTTTGTGTTTATACTATTTAAAATATTTGTAACAATTTGGTCAAAAGTTTTTTTGGTTGTGATAAAAATAAATTTAAAAAGGCTTTGTCGTGTATTTTTTAGATTGAAGTGGAGGACTTTTGCATCAGGAAACTGTTAATACATCAATACAAATGCATTTTATAGACATGTAGCTGACTTAATTCAATCAACATCTTATAAATTACTTATTGTTACAGTTATAAGAAATTTGTGTGAAAATGCCACAAGTAATATGTAAAAATTATATTATTATGAAATATTCCAATTATTAAATCGTCAAAAAAAATTATAATCGATAAAATAGTACTAAAATTTCAATATTTGCGGTAAGCCCATTGCTACTCTAATTTTAATAAGTTCAAGCAAATATCAGTGCTATTTATAAATTTGTTGATGTTCACTAAATTGCCTATACAGAAGATGTAAAACGTTAATACATTTAAGTAAAGGATTTATAGGGATAGTGTACCTGCAATTATGGTATTATATGACTGAAACCTTAAGAAAGCAGAAAACAATATTTTACAAAACTTAAAAGAACAAAATTTCATATTTAGTAAAAATAAAAAAAAATTTTTCATTTTTAATAAAAATTCTTTTTGGTAACCTGTAAACTAACATATTTCTGTAAAAATATTTTTATAATTATTATTACAATAAGTTATTTAAAAATACACTAAGATTAAGTTTTAAACTACTGTTACATACTAAATAAAATTAAATACTTTCGTGTTCTTAATAAATCTGTATACAATATAAAATTTGGGATGTATTTTCAAAAAACTGCTATTTGGTCAGAATAGATGTATTACTTCCGGTCCAATTTTTAAAATTTCTTTTATACAAAAATTATTCCAAATCTAACTTTTACACTTATAATAAATTTATATAGTATTCATAATTTGCAAGATCTATATAGAATGCATAATTTACAAGATATTTGCAAAAAGTGCAATTCGATCAGAGTAAAAGTGTTATATCAGGTCCGAATTTTGAAATCTTTTATAAACTAGAATTGTTCCACTTCGGGCTCTAAATGCTTTAGTATTTTAAACTTAGTAGTTCCCGAGACATTAGTAAATTTTGATTTGTTTACTGAAGTAAGCTACTAGCTCTGGTGTACCGATTTAACTGAAAATCTAATCAGGTGTCAAAAGGAAGATTATACTCGTTAATATAAGTTTAGTATTGGTACTTTTAGCCGTTTGGTCGCTATCGTAGTCAGTGAGAGATAGAGAGAGAGAGAGAGAGAGAGGGAGGGAGAGAGAGAGGGGGAGAGAGAGGGGGGAGAGAGGGGGGAGGGAGGGGGGAGAGAGATGTTCGCAAAAGCATTTTTTCAGTATCCGAGACTTTAAAACGCGGACTGCAAAAATCTCGAGGTCGAAAATTTTCGTGTTCAAAATACTTCCTTATATGAAAGTAAAAGGTCGGATATTTTATCCACGTTAGTTCTCATCACAAAAAAGAAAAACGTCATAGTACGCATAATTTCCTAAATTAAAAATATCACAGATAGACTTCAGTTTAATGGTATTTTTCCAGAAAAATAAAAACACTACATCGTTGTTAATTATTTGCCGTAAGCGTCATTAAGTTCATTCTTATATTTAACACAGCCAAGATCTTCCGCATATTTTTATTATCGTAAGAAAACTATTAAATGCAACGCATACTCGCTGCAAAAAGTTTTGTCGGGTCTTAAGACCAGCTATATGGAAGGTATCACTGGCCAACTCTAGTAATCCGATAATATTTCCCATTAAATTTTAATAAACCATAAAGGGAGACTGTAATATTTTTGTTTATGCTTGAGAGATATATTAAATTTCCTCGAAAATAAAATATATCTACCATAATAAAGCAATAATTAAGCAAACAATGAATTACACAAAGTATCTTTTTTTAAAAATAAGAGCAATATCACACGTACCCCCGACGTTTTAACATATTGCTGTGATATGTACTATGGTTAACAACCAATAGTCAAATTAATGAAATTAATTTTATTTAATGTTGTCAAGGTTTTAAAGGATAGATTTCTTTACTTTAAATGATAAAATTGACACAGTTTTTCCTTTCTGTTCTGTGTTCTAACTGTGTTTGTGAAGTTTACTTTCCTTCTTTTATTAATATTTGATTTCTCCTATTTGGGATGGGTATTAATGAATAAGGATGGATAATAGCACAATTTATATTTATTTACAATATTAATATTTACAAGAACATGAGGTTGTTGACAACCATTTAATATAATACTTCTATATTCATTAGTATATATATTATCTTGTCCGTTGGAATACAAGCACTTTGCAAACCTTTTTATTGTTATTAAATTGTGATGATTTACATAATTACCTCTTCATGTGTGTTTATAACTCTTATTCAATTTTTATAAACTTTATCTCATTACTCCTTATTAATGTATCCCCATTGGATCATCTCGACCTGAGATTTGCACGTCAAAATCGAGATTTAAACAATGAAGAACTTATTAAATGTTTTAAATAGCGTTCGAAATTATTTTTATTCAAGTAGAAATTGTTTATCCTTCTTTGAATCGCCCCAACTTGAGATTCGCACGTCAAGCTGAGACTTATCCAATGAAGAATTTATCAAATGTTTAAATAATATTTTTGAAATTATTGTTATTCAGGTAAAAATCGTTTATCCTTCCTTGAATGGCCCCAACTTGAGATTCGCACGTCAAGCTGAGACTTATCCAATGAAGAATTTATCAAATGTTTAAATAATATTTTTAAATTATTGTTATTCAGTAAAATTTTATATAACACACGTAAAGATTCTTTTTATTTATTGACTATAAGGTTGCAAATAAAGCTTTATTGTCTATGCTTGTACTTACGCAGCTTGTTCGTATATTTCCTCAAATTCTTCCATAAACTTTTTGGGTTCCATACTCCTTTTTCTTATCAATCAGTTTGTCTTCCTAATACAGGAAGCGTCTCTTCCCTCGCTCAATTGTTTCTTTGTGCTTTTCCTGCTTCTAATATTTGCCGTATTCTTTCACTACACCGCGTTTTAATTTATCTATTCTCTTTTGTGTACGTGATAAAATCTTAAAAGGTATATCGCCTTTGTAGATTCGTTTCACTTTTAAAAAAAAGCACCGAAAACTATCTATCTATCTAACTTTTTATTTTTCTTTGGTACTGGGGAGCTGCCGACGAACTCCCTTAAATTGCCGAAGAGCCTCCCATTTATAGGGGATAACAGAAGAAAATCGCACATTTTGTTTTAAATTTCGATTGTTTCCCATATCCGTTTGAATTTTCTTTACTGCGCCCTCCGTGTTAGTTTTGATAACTATATTTTCTTATCCTTATTTCCATTGGTCAATCCGGTCAATCATCGCCATGTTGAAATTCTAATTTTGTTTACATCTTCTTGTGTATTTGTATACCAAATTGATGTGGTCGAATTTATTGTTTTTGGTAAGTATTTTTAATTTATTCTTATTTATGCTTTAGTCCAATGTTGTATTTTGTTTTTGCTTGTGGTCCCATGAAATGTATTCGTGCAATGAAGAACTAAACAAATCGTACCTTGACATCCTTTTCTTAGTATTTTTAAATTAAGGTTAGTATTTTACACTGTGTTTTGTACAATACATTTTCAATTCTTTTATTACATACTAAGTTCTATAGCTGTACGTTATTATTGAAATTGGGTATGCAACTCACATCTCATTAATGTCTATCAGTTTTTCTTCTTTGTTATTTGAATGTAGTTCTTTTTCTAAATGTACATAATATGAATCAAATTTTGTGTGCTAAATTATTTATATATTTATTTACAAAATAAATTGTCCTTAAAATTATGTTTGTCTTATTTTTCTATGTTTATGTACTTAAAATATTGTTTAATATCAACTTATATCTAACTTAACTATTTTTAATTCTTTTTCCTTGTTTTCTATTTTAAAATTTATGAAATACCACAGCAATATGTAGTTTTAAAAATGTTGGAAATTACCTTACTAATAAAACAAAGAATGGTGAAATAATTGACCTTTAGAGAGGTGGCTGAACTATTAAAAAAAAAGTATTTGATATATGGGCTACAAAAAATCTTGATTTAAATAATATTCCAAAATTTAAACACCCCTAACAATTGCGCTATAAATACCACGGTAAATACATATTAGGCAAACATGCCCCAGGTAAAAAAGTCTTAGAATACAGATATAGTAATATAATCAAGAATTTTGAATTAAATTATAATGAAAAACCCATAACTTTTTGTATCTATTTTAAAATAAATAGAATGTATACTACAGAAAAAAATTAATGACAGAACATACTCATTCATTCATGAATATAAATAATTACAAATTCTATAAAACCGAGATCTTAATAAATCATCCATTGTCGCCCTTGAAAAATAAAATAAATTAGGAAAGCCCCAAACATTTGTAGAACAGCAAAAAGATTTCTTTGTAATGTTGACACATCAATGTTATCGTGCTATAAACAATATTTGAAATATATTTACTTCTATATGCCACATGTATTTTCTTTTACGAAGCAGTTAAGTATATTTACTCAAACTTAGGTATTATAAAAATTGAATATAATCCCTCTTTATTTCGTGTTAGAATTTACTAGAGTTACCAGTGATACTTTCCATATAGCTGGTCTTACGACCTGACCAAACTTTTTGCCGCGAGTGTACATCAACTAGTATATGGTCCAATCCTATGATCCTGATTTAAACTCGTTTAACTTTTACCTATGGTTATATTCAGAATCACTGATATATTAAAAGTCTACTAATAATGTATGTAAGCTAGAGGGTTGGGTATTAAATGACTGACCAAACAATTCAACAGAATCCAAAAACATTTGAAACAATTAAAACATTTTTGAATCAGATCTGAAGAGCGTATATTGTTAGTTTGATTATAATAGTCTAATTTAATCATACACAAGAACACTAAAACACTTTGACCACACTAAAGCACAAAAAGGCTAAATACGTATTTCGACAACTAAGTTGTCATCTTCAGTAACACCGAATTAAAAATCACGTTGTCTACACACGGTTGCGTAACAGAACAACACTGTGTGTTCTGCTACGCTACTGAAGATGACAACTTAGTTGTCGAAATACTTATTTAGCCATTTTGTGCTTTAGTGTGGTGAAACGTGTTTTTGTGTAGTTTCAAGCCACAGACTCCAAGTTTAGTTTCTTAATTTATTCATGACAATACATAATTAACTCTGTCTTTAAAATATAAAATTAAAGATCTACGAGTATATTCATATATAATACAACGAGTAGTCAAAGTATGCTCGATTATTTTTGTGGTGGTTCACGAATGTTTCCTTGCGCTTGAATATTAATAGGACGAGTGCGTTAGCACGAGTCCTATTTACAAGCGCAAGGAAACAAGAGTGATAACACCGCAAAAATAATCGAGCATACTTTGACTACTTGTAAAAATAATCTGAAGTTTTTCCAACAAAATGTTTTATAACAGTTGCTTGCAACTCACTTTTTTAGATTAGAAAACAAAAAAAATCTCAAGGAGCCATATCCGGACTATACCTATTCTATTCCAATTCTTGAAAGCCGCATTCGCGGATGGCAACCTGTGGAATGGCGGCAGTATGGACGGGAGCATTGTCGTGCAATAATCGCACACTTTTTGTCAATTTTCCACGACGTTTTGCACGAATACTGACCCTTAATTTATGCAATAAAGACGCATAATATGTGCCGTTCACACTTGTATAGCGCTCTTTAAAGTCAATTAGCAAAATGCCCTCACAATCTCAGAATATTGTGGTCATCACATTACTCGTTGAGTGAACGACTTTCGCCTTTCTGGGACGAGGTTCATCAGGTCGCCGTCATTCCATGGACTCCCTTTTCGATAGAGGATCGTAAAACAGAATCATTGTTTCATCCCCTGTGACAATGGACTCCAAAATCGGGTTTCGGTCGTCTCCACACATGTTTAAAAACGACTGCGCACATTCAACTCGACGTTCACGTTGAAGAGCAGAAAGAAGTTACGGTACCCATCTAGCACTAATTTTATTCATACCCATATGGTCATGGAGAATTCGGCGAACACTTGTTTCGGAAATGTTTGTTATCACTGCTAATTTCTTCACTTTCAAACGGCGATCTTCTAGCACTAGATGTTCAATAATTGAAATTTGTTGAGGTGTTATCACTTCAATTGATCGATCCGACAGATCAGCATCTCCCAGGGATTCTTGTCCCAAACGGAAACATTTTGACCACTTTTTTTACAGTTGAATACGAAGGAGGTGAATCACCGTAAACGCCGCCTAAACGTTGTTTAATGTGATAAGGTGTATGCCCTTCTATTGTTAAAAATTTAATGAACGCGCGGTACTCAATTTTCGTTAGTTCAGACATTTTCATGCGCTAGTCATGTTGGTTGGCTGGTTACTAAAAACTACTAGATTTGGAATCGTCATATTTATAGTGTACAGTACAGCTCGCGTATGTGCATGCATGACGTGACAGAGTTTGAACACGTTTGAACCTGTATAAGCCTGTCAGGCCGAGAATTATGGCGCCTACCTCGTATATATTCAGCTACAAAATATCTATAATTACTCTAATTCTACTCGAATAAAACCCTGAAACAATAATTACTTATTACACAAGTTATAACATTTCCCTAGCATGAAGAAAAATAACTGCCAGTCAAAAGAAACTACGTTAAAAAACTAACGTTCTCGATTTTTAATTGGCTCTCATTTTCCTTGATAATTAAAATATAGATTGTTAGTGACTGATTAGTAAGCTTCGGATAAATATGCATTTGCATAACTGCATATTCTAATGCATAATTAAGTCATTTTTGAGTTGAAGTGCATATTTTAGTCATTTTGAGTTTTATCTGCATATTTCCCTATTAAATTTTTTTTTAAACATAATGTAATGGTTTTTATGGGTCCGAAAAGTAATAAACAATTCATTCACTATTTATTTTTAAAAGTTTATATTTAAAAGACCAAATAAAAATATAATTGAAAATGAAATTAAAGAACACTCTTGAAACAAAGGAACTATATACAATTTTTACGTTTTTATAATCGATGTATAAACTAAATTCAATAAAACTATAATTATTGAATGACAGTAACACAAAATACTATTTATGTACCAATTTATCTAAGAATATTTATGTGACAGATTTATGTAAGAGTATTTATTTGGTACACACGTACTTACTTATTTACATAACCGAATCTGAATGAATGAATGAATGCTTTTTCTGTGCGGCTGCCTTTTTATAGAAGTCCTATTATTCTCGAATTACATTACATTACAACAAATCTAATAGAACCGTCGCCGTCCTTCGAAAATATATTTGGTAAATCCCAAACAACGTTTTATGACCGATTATCAGCTAACCAACCCGCAAGGAGTGGAATATTCCATGTTGTTTGATTTTGAGAAGCGAACATCCCAGTGTTAAAAATTCCGAAAGAAAAACGATCAGTTAGCGCAATTTTAAACCAATTTTTCAAAGACTTCAGCGATTTTACAACTGATTGAAGTGTACTGGTTTGTAAAAACTGTGAAGTGAGTCTAACAACAACAAAAAAGTGCCAAGTGACGCAGCACTGACAAACCAGTAAGTACATACCAAAAAAAGAAGAGCCGCAACTTAGGAAGTAAACAGCAGATGTTAGTACCAGCTATATTAAAACCTGGTCCCAGTCGTTCACCATTTAACGAGGAATTGTGTGAAGCTCCAATTTTGCGGATATACCGTTGGCGAAATTAAAAAATGAATCATTTAAAACCTTTTTGGAAAACATACCAAGCAAAATATTCCAGACGAATCTACACTGCGAAAAAACTATGTTCTGCCATTATATAACGCCACAATACAAAAGCTGCAACAAAGAAGCATAGCAAATTTTGTTTTTGGTATTTTGGGAGTTGAAGAAGAAAGAAATAAATCGTATCTGTTAACAATGAAAGTGTCGGAAAAAGTGAACCATTCAACAATTGCCACATTTTTTAATGATGCGCTAAATTTTTTGTGGCTAACAGGCATTTGCTACGAAAAAGTGCTCGTTGTGTGTACGGATGCTGCTCCATACATGTGTAAAGCAATGAGTGGTTCGAAATTACTCTATTCAGAAATGACTCATGCTACTTGTGTGGCGCATGGCTTACATCGAGTGGCCGAATTAGTGCGTTCCGTTTATACAAATGTAAATTTGTTAATTTCATTGACCAAGAAAGTGTTTTAAAAGCGCCTTCTCGCGCTGCCAAGTTCAAAAAAATTGTTGGTGGTGGGATTCCATTTCTGCCGTCCCCGATTCTTACAAGATGGGGCACCTGGATTGAAGCTGCAAGCTATTACGCCCAACATTTTGAGCTTATTGATGCCCGTATTGTTAACGATTTCGATCCTGAAGAAGCGGAAAGCATAGAGGATGCTCAAAACGCTTTAACACAAAGAGGATTGCGCGGAAATTTGATTTTCATTATATTAAATTTTACTTGTATTTCCGAGGCTATTTTGAAATTGGAAACCAAGGGATTACCTTCAGAAAACAGCATACAAATTGTTGAAAATGTTTTTGATAGGTTAAGCAAATTAAAAAATTGTACTTTTGCAAAAAAAATGTGGTCAGTTTTAGATAAAATTACTGGATATCAAATTTTGAAAAATATTTCTAAGATTTTACAAAATGAGGAAACTGCTTTGCTCCCAGTAATTTGAATCTCACTGACTTAGTGGATTTATCATTGACTCCTAGTGTATCATGTGACGTGGAACGATGTTTTTCAGAATTTAAAAATATTTTGGGTGATAATAGGCGTAAATTTATATTTGACAATTTATTACATCATGTCATAGTGAAGTGTTATAGTAAAAATCTGTAAATTTATTGTAAATAGACCAATATAACGTTTAAAAAAAGTTTTATTTAAATCTAATAAACGATTTTTTAATGCATATTTAAATGCATATTTTTAATATTTTAGATGCATATTTGCATGCATATTTTGTACTTTTTTAATGCATATTTATCCGAAGCCTACTGATTAGCAACTCATTTGACGTATTTCGATCACAGTATCCGTACTCAAACTAGTACGTATAACTTCGCGAAGTTCAATGTACTCGACAATCATCTATTTTTAAAACAACTATATCAACAAAGCCTTATCCTATTTACATACAAATACGTAGTTTGCAAACGAATTAATCACGACGTTTTTCGAATGTGTAGGTTTATTGGGTATTGTAACATCACATGCATACATAGTATGTATGCATGTGATGTTACAATACCCAATAAATAAAAGTTTTATGCTATTCCGATTTCCAACATTAAAAATAACATAGATTAATAATTTTTAACTTGCCCTTATACATACAGCATGTCTCCGGATCGACTTTAAAAGAAGAAAAAAAATTATTTTTGATTTCTCAGAAAATTTCACTGTTGATGATTTACTCTGCTTGTTTTCAAACCCCCAAAACACAAATTACGTGTTATTTAACTGGAACAGTTCTCGAGATAATATCATTTTTCTTCAAAATTTGGACTTAAAAGTTTTTATTCGTAATTTTTAGAAGTAACTCAGTTATACTAACTAATAAGTTAGTATAACTGCAAATTAAATCTTCGCTAATTTGAACAGTATTTATGCTATAATGTTGACTTTACAACAAAGAATTTATCTAATTCAATGTTACGGAACTAGGGAAGAGT
Source organism: Amphimallon solstitiale (assembly GCA_963170755.1). Taxonomy (NCBI): domain Eukaryota; kingdom Metazoa; phylum Arthropoda; class Insecta; order Coleoptera; family Scarabaeidae; genus Amphimallon; species Amphimallon solstitiale. The sequence continues at coordinate 7,894,435 of OY720678.1, read as the reverse complement.
GCTACCGAGTTGTTATTAGAAAATTTAACCAAAAATACCCGGAAGTTACCATTTCAAATTCCGGAGCAAAAAACATGGTGACCAAATTCCTTAAAACAGACTCGGTTTTAAACATTAAGAAGTCAAAGAAATTGTTCAATGAAGACGATGCTGCTTCAGTCTTCGCCGTTCATTCCGCAAGAGAAGCTCCAAGGTTGTCTTTAAGAAGGGGGGCAATAATAACACAAAACAACAGAACAAAATTTTACCATTTAAACCGCAATTTAGGCAAACTTTAAAAAATGGTGATAAATGGATTCTTGTTCAGTGGCGGCTGCTGCAGGGAGGGCAACGGGGCACTGCCTCCCGTGATAAATTTCCCGGTTAAAAATTAAAATTACATATAACACCGCCTATATTCAAATATTTAAAATGTTCACGAAGTTGGCCGAAGACAAGGCAAGACCTTCATCGACATTTCGAAGACGTCCGAGCACAAACGAAGTTGGCCGAAGACAGGGCAAGGCCTTCACCGATATTCCGAAGACATCCGAACACAAACGAGGTTTGCCGAAACCAAGGCAAGGCCTTCACCGACATTCCGAAGACGTCCGAACCCATATGAAATTGGCCGAAGTCAAAACAAGGCCACCACTGACATTCCGAAGACGACCGAACACGTACGAAGTTACAGTTTCCATAGACGTTTTAATCATAATTACTTATAACACCGCCTATATTCAAATATTTAAGATGTTCGAAGGAAACGTCTGTCATTTTAAGCTTTTTCGAACTTTTAATAACCAAAATAGAAAAAATCAAGTGAACGGTGTTTTCTACTTTGAAGAGAATAAAAACATTTTCTAGAAATACCATGCGAGAAAGCAGACCATGTGCCTTAGCAATGTGTTCCATTGAAACACAATTACTGACATCAACACCAAACTTCAATGAATTAGTTATTAATCATTTTGCTGATCTTAAGGAACGGCGGATGGATTTTATTTTCAAACTAGTTAATTAAATAGCACATTGAATTTATTTTTTGTCTGTACTTAATTTTTGATATTAAACACTCAGACCCCCGGTGCCCTCCCGTCCCAAAAAATCACGGGCCGCCACTGTTCTTGTTTATAAATGGGCAGAGTTTTGGAAGATTCAAATTTTCATAAACGAATTATGTTTTCCGATGAATCAACCTTTTCAACTAACCTCCGTTAGTTGAAAAGGTTGATTCATCGGAAAACATGGTGAGACGAAACAACTCCTTGCCATTGCCGGTACTGGAGTGAGATGAATCCAAACTTTAGAATTACTTGTCGCAGACAATATTTAAAAAAAGTTAGTGTGTGGTGTGCGGTTTCGTACCACTTCAAAATTTAAACCGTAATTTATATTTGGAAATGTTGCAAATTTTTTTAACTAATGAATTGGATGAATTGCCGTTAAACTACCGAATGGAAATGTTTTACCAGCATGATGGGTGCCCTGCTCATTATGCCGGAATTGTTCGCCAGTGGCTCAATACAGAGTGCAGAACGCACAATAGTCTCCATCATGTTTCGATATCGATCACCAGTCACCGTTACTGCATTTAAAGAAGTATGACCTATTAATCGTTTCTGACACACCACATAGTCGCTCTTCACAGAATGCAGTTCCCGTTCATGTATGGCGTGTGCTTTGCACTGCCCCAAAACATATAATCTTATCTATTAACAAAGCCGTTAAGTGAAAAATGCGCTTTGTCATACATCACTAACTTGTGGATGCAATCATTGTTTTCTGTGGCGAACTCCTGTATTCGAACTGCATATGCGAGTCTTTGAAGATAATCTGTATGTGTTAATTGTAGCACCATTTCTCGAGACGCTACTAGACTGTTTACGGCATTTTCGAAATAAATTTCTGTAGATACTCGCAGGAAATTTCTCTTGAACTTCTATGAGAGAACTTCAAGGAATAAAAGTAAGGTTATTTAGAGAAATTGCCTGAAATTGCCTTATCCCTGTTTGGCTAATTGCAAATGGGTTCCTTAAATATTTGCATTTCTTCTTGGTCAATTTTATGTAAGTTTTGACATATTAAATAAGAATAAAAACATTACGTTCTACTTTAACTAAAGTTGTACAATAATATAGTTAGTAATAACTAAAAGTTTATTCCTTTAAAACTATCGAGGATGGTTCTAATTATAAACAAGTAACAATCTGCATCTTATCTCTCGAATTAGGATTATTAGCACTGGCGTAATATCGGTATAGTAATGTATAAAATAGAATCAGATTTTGGCACTGTTAGCGTAACGAGATTTTTCAATTCTTAGGTATCTCGTAGCACCATGAAACACGTCGTGCCATTTGCTTCTTGGTTAGAGCTAAAGTAGGTACATACATAAATGCATCAAATATTCCTTATTATATTGTAGGATGATACGATTTGCCGGAGTATAAATACGCAGACCTTTCCCTCTTGAGATAACTGCGTATGTTCGACGAATTCTAGTATATTTATTGTAGTACAAACGGACAAAATGAGAGTCCTGACATCGGCGCCTCTTCACGTTCGAAATTTCCTCTCATACGCTTGGAAGCTCAAGCATAGCAATCTTTTTGCCCAAACAGTAACCAATTTTCAATAATTTGGTAATGTTGTAAGGTAAAATTGCCCGATACTCTATTTTTGCCATAGTCACCTTTTTGTTTGGTGGCAATTAACAGAGAACCTATGCAGCTGGCTATGATCTAGGCTAGAATAGATCTTAACACGCAGTGATCTAGCCACAATGCCATATTGCAAAACTTCTATTATATTACATACATAATGTGAATATGCTTTATTTATGATGAACTTGTAGCTGCATAAACACACACCTAAACTATGCTGAATTTGTAACGTATGGTTAGAAACTTCCGAGTTCCACTGTACATAAAAAAATATATAATATATAAACTTGGTTATAAGTATCTTTTTACGTTTATGCCTACGTTTGTTGAAATATTTATCATAATATACAATTGAGTAATACTCTATTTACACGAAAATAGACGAATATTCTGTGTTGATCTCATTATTTGAAGTAGAAATCGCTATCATTAGAAAACTTGATATTATAGTTGCACCAAGTTTTAGCCAGCCCATCGCCTTCGTAATTACGACCTGGCGACAAAAGTCGGAATCTCGTTTTGGACGTGTTGGCGCAACTCTAGCGGCATCCCAGTCCGACAAATGTTTTCTAGAAGATTAGTAATTTGAATTTGGTGGCCCCGAAAGTGCAGTGACCTCGGCGCAAGTAAGAACACATTGTGCTTCGCGCCTCCGCGACTCTGCGATCTGAGCTGGCTTAGCGAGATTTGATTTTGGTTGAGCGAAGGGAGCGCTCGGGAGGGGAATGCAGGAGCGAATAGATGGTGGGATCGGCGAGGGGAAACGGGAATGGTTTGTATGGACGAAAAAAAGAGTGCGCGCGTATTTATGTGTGACGGCAACAACACCAGACACATTAAAGCAGCTCTCCACCGAATGATTCAGCTATGCTATGCGTTTAACGATTTCTAAAATGCACTCACCTTGTAAAACGATTAAAAATTATCAAGGTTTTAGGCTAAAGCTTTATAAACTGCAATGTTTGTAAATTTTCTTAAAAGTACAATTGCACAAACTCTTCATTGTATTATTATATTAATACTTTAATACCTCGTATTTATAACGTCTTTTACATTTTATTATGATATATATTGAACATTTATTAGAAAAATGTTGAAATGAAGTATGAGAAAGTAACTAATGTATAGGTAGATTAGCAAAAACTAAAAATAACACCCATAAAGTAAACATTTGAAAGTAAATCAAAGTAAAAAAGAAGGCGTGGACATCACACGAGTTTCTTACATGCATGTGTGTTCCGAAGTTTTTATACAAAAGTCATTCCAAATTAAGTTTTAAATACATACTTTCAGTCTCTTAATAAACATGTGAGTAGGAGTGTAACTTCAGGTGCGAATTTTGAATTTTTTTACATACTAGGATTGTACCAACTAGAGCTCTAATAGTTATTTACGAACCAAGTGCGTGAAATCATATTTCGCGAATGAGTGACCAGTTTAAAGGCGAGCGCTTTATGGACACGAATTCGCGAAATGTTCACGCACGAAATTTGTACAATATTTTTTGTACGACAACTATAATAATAATACATATTGTTAAATACGTTATCGTTTATGACACACTACTAATCTCTTGATATTAATTAAAAAAATTTGAGTTGGCAGTATTGATTATTTGAGGTGACATTTAATTTAAAATTATCAAATTCAAAAAATTCCATACAAAATAAAAACCTCACCAACAACATGAATTCTGATAATGAAATGCAATGTACACCGCCTGAAATTCGCGAAGCTGCCAATATTGCAGTGGATAATTTATTACCCATAAAATCAAAAAACGTATACAAAAACACTTATACTAAATTCGTAACTTGGGCTAGATCTAAAAATATACAAAAATACTCCGAAAATTGTTTATTAGTTTATTTTCAGAATTTACAATCAAATAAATCATTATGGTCCACATTCTATGTTAAAATCATGCTTAATAATATTGATAATACGGATATATCTAAATATGCAAAACTCATAGCGTATTTAAAACAGATAACGAAGCAACATCAGCCTAAAAAATCAGCAGTATGAACCGAAGAACAAATTACTAAATTTATTGTTGAAGCACCAAATTCTTTGTTCCTACTAATGAAGGTAAAGTCATTTCCGTATATTTAAATTCCATACAACACTATATGTATTTATAGGCTGTATTATTCAATATTAATATTCAATGGTATTTCTGGAGCGTGTCGACGTGAAATACTTTGCAAAATGTCATTGCGAGACATAGAATTTAAATCGAATTTAATTATCGTAACAATTCCAGAAACTAAAACAGGTAACAGCCGTACATTTGCAATCATTAAGCCCGAATGGATTGCATTAATTCGGCAATATGCAAATTTAGGACCGGACAGCCGGCAGCGATTCTTTTTAACATATCGCAATGGCAAGTGTGTTTGTTCACCTGTTGGTTTTAATACAATTGGCAAAATTCCAATGCGAATAGCTGAGTACCTTCAGCTTGATAGCGCAAGTAACTTCACAGGCCACTGTTTCCGAAGGAGTTCAGCGACATTGTTGGTAAACCAAGGAGGTTACTTGCTTTCAATTAAAAGGCATGGTTGATGGAAATCATCTACGGTTGCAGAAGGATATATCGAAAATTCTCTGCATAGTAGAATTCAGTTGGCTAAAACAATGACCCCGTTACAGATATCGACTCCGCCTGCAACTTGTTCGACATCTGAAATACAAGATATATGTAATAATACAATCCACGATACTCTACCTTCGCAATCAAGATCAATTCAAACAAACCAGTTAATCCCTGGGGTATCAATCTCTGGTTGTCAAAATTGCCCAATCAAAATTTTGAATAATTGTTCCGTTTCAATTTCTGAAAAGAATGAATAATGGTAATTTATATAATATTTGTTGCTGTTCTGGCATTGAATTACATACCTTCCAAATATAACAATTTCTATTTCATTTCCTTTTATTTTCATAGAAGAACAACGAACTGGGTAGCATATTATTAAGGTTAGGGATTTATGATTTTAAAATGTCACTAAATTAATCAAGTTCTAGGAAGTACCAAATTTACTTTTACGCACTCGTGTTTAAAGTGACTTTTTACGCACGCAAATCGAATCGTGAAATGACAGGTTTTGATAAGCGAGTACAAAAATACTTTTGTATTGATATATCTGTATATTATTATGAATACATAATTTCCAAGGTTTTTGCAAAAAAAAAGCAGTTAGACAACGGTAAAAATGTTACTTTCGGTTTGATTTATAAATTTCTTGTATACCACAATGGTTCCAGATCTACCTCTAAACGCTTTTGCTCTTATAATAAATCTTGATAGAATAATAATTTGTGAGATATTCGTAAAACTTACAATTCGATAAGAGTAAAAGTGTTACTTATGGTCTGAAATTTTGGTATAAAGAAATTGTTCCAACTTAAAGTTCTAAGTACTTTTGTATTCTTGATAAATCTGTATGGAATGCATAATTTGCGAGATATTTCCAAAAAATTGTTTTTCGATAAGACAAAAAGACCTACTTCCGTGGGAATTTTGAAAAGCTTTTTATAAAATCTTTTTAATATTCACTTTTTTGTAATTTTCATTTTTTCACGGAAGTAAACCACTACTTCTGGGTTATCGATTTCACTGAAAATATACACAGAGAGAGAGAGAGAGAAAAGGAGAGAAAGAGAGGGCGATGTTTGCAAGAACCATTTCTTCGGTATCATGGGACTTCAAAACGAGATGATAATTATTTAATAACACTATAGTACACTTGTTTTTTTTATGATTTGTGTTTTTAATTGTATAAAAGTACTTTTAATGTCAGTCTATTAACATAGTCATTTATTCAGACGATTAAGAAATTCAAAATATTGCATAAAATTAAAACTATGATGAAAGCAACATCTTCCTGAAACAAAGAACTTATTCATGCAGATTTAGTTTACAAATTAAAAGCAAAGTTGATAATTAAAATTCATATGAAATTTGCAAAAGACTGCTATTTGATAAGCGCAAATATTGTTTAAAATCTAGCTCTAAATACTTTTGTTCTATTAATAAATCTGTACAGAACACATATTTTGTGAGATATTTGAAAAAAAACTGCTATTAGTTAAAAGTTATTGATTGCTATTTTCCGGTCTCAATTTTGAAATATCTGTTACAAAAGTTTTTTCAGGATCAAGCTCGAAATACCTTTAAACTGTACTAGCTGTCACGGCAGACATTGTTTTGCAAATTCCGGTACGTGAGTTTCACTTGGTTAAAATCCATGTATAGGAAAGTCTGGATAGAAGAGGTCGTTGACGCAATTGGTGGATAGGCAAGGGAATTGAAAAATACTCTAAAATTTATTAATAACTTGGCCACAGCGCGGTCTAGATTTTGTGATTTTCTTTTTTGATACTAAACCAACATTTATTTGTGAATATGAGTCATTTTGGTTTATAATATAGAATTTCTTTATAACTTGACTACAGCGTCACCTATCGGATCCTAGCATAGCTATGAACAATGACCTCAATTAGTCAAGTCGTTCAGAAGTTACACGATCACTAACAGACGCACTAAAGATTATATATATAAAGACATATCTGTCTAAAAAGCATGACTTGCAAGATATTTGCAAAACTACTACGCCGTTCAGTGGGCCTTACCGTATTCGTCGTAAGTGCTGTTCATCAGTCTATATTTCTTTTACGCACTTTTGCACTGGAGAAGTGATTTTATTTACATATTATCCTTAAGAAGTGCAATTCACTTTTACCGACTTACTTCCATGCAGGTCTGACATTAATCACACAGCGGGTGTTATATTATATTTATTGGATAAAATAGTATATGTATATATATTAATATTTTTTATATCTAGTCTGCTAGATTATTCTTCATTAATTATAAACAATCGCAGACACAATGTTTTCATTCAGAAAAATGAATGTATTTGAAAAACTCGTTTCTTTTTCTCGTCAGTGTATATTGGCGTATTTTCAAACTTAATCATGTGCACTCGTATGATGTTGGTGTCTCCTTCTAGTCAGACCGCCTTTATGTACTCAGGAATGCGGATTTATTTTATTGTTGAATTTGGTCGTCTGCATTCGAACTGCGAGCAGCAAACCCAGTCTGGTGACGAGAGGAACAGAGAACCAATGTATGCCTGTACATGCGTAGCCCTTAATCTTTTGGCCTTTCTAAACCTAAGATAACGCCGACACTATTTACACTAGACGACGGCTCTGCATGTGTCGAGCTTTGTATATGTTTTGTAGGCTTTATTGTATAAAATTACACTTTGTGTCTTCCAATTACTTAGAGGGTTTGAATTTGAATATTAAGACTATCAGCTAAAATAATAGCATAAATATTGTATTATAGTCTATATTAAATATTTTTATCAATCCCAATCATTAAATATAGACATTATAAAAGGAAATATAACAGCATATTCATTTTTAGGGTTAATGCTTACCTCCTATAACACGATTCTCTGACAGCTCGTGTAACAGAATACATATCGTCTTACTTTATTACTTTAATGTTCTACTAAGAATTTCACTATATATGAGAGTATGGTTTTGATATAGTATAGTACAAATTAATTGTGTTAGAAGACGTAGATATTCAACAATATACATACTTAGTATGATGAGTATAATTACACTGATGAGCCAAAAGTATTGTAACGAAACAAGCCCACAGAAAAGTAAACATTGGCGCGACGCACCCTAAATAAATCATAAATCATCTATACATCCACTGGTATAGAAAATGAAGCCAGAGATTTCTCGTAAATTCCAGAGTCTTTGTATCCGATATAAAAAGCGGCCGGTGGCCAGAAAGAATTCATTCATTCATTCAGTAGTATTCGGACAATACAAAATAAATATAGTGGTGCAGTGTTATATAAATAGAAGTGATAGAAATAAATACGAGTGTTTATTTGTAGTAGTTTTAAGACGATACATTTATTTTATATTTTTATATTGTGATTAGTTTTAAGTGTGTAAATATACAGACAGTTTTAAAACATTTGCACGAGTTGTTTTATTGCGAACCCGAAAAGGCAACAGTATTTTTAAAAAGGCTTGCATTGAAATGAAATACAACACCGAAATATTTGATGATCATAGAATTTTAGAAATAAATAAAGAGGTGTGGCAACCACACGACTTTCTTATACGTATGAGCGTTGCAAAAATCATACAAAAAATATTCCAAATCCAGCTCTAAATACTTTTGTACTCTTGATAAAAATATATGGAATGCATAATTTACAACACATTTGCAAAAATCGCTATTCGGTAAAAGTAGTCCGAATTTTGATTTTTTTTTATACAAAAGGTATTGAAAATCAAGTTTTAAATACCTTTTTACTCGTAATGTATAGTACACAGACCTCGTCCCGGCCGCTGGGCGGAGTCTTATAGGTCAGTGTGAGACAGAGAAAGTATTCGGAAAACGGAAATGATAACATTTGTTACTTATCCAAATATTATAAGAATTCACTGCGCATCTTGTGGGAAGGGCATCTCACTATAACATGCTCGCTTGTTTAAATAATACTAGTACAAAACGAAGCGAACGTTATAAGACTAGTCTTCTGCATGTCTCGACCATGCAACGGAAAGCATAGTCCTGAACACAAGTACCTTGGGTTGCCTATGCACACAGGCACCAATGTCACGAATTTATTAGACGTCCTCTTTTAGTAAAATCATATTTCGCGACTTCGTCCGGTTGGCACTATTTATAAATGTAAATATGGCAGGTGAAGTGTTGTGACTTTTAGACATGCGAATACAAAACTCTACAGCTAGCAAAGTGGAGATCGTGTAAGTATTTTTGTTTTAATATACTTTAGTGTTTATTGAATTAATTCTACAATTATTGCATTCCTTACTGACGGACCGGTGAAAAGAAAACAGTACAAAACACGTGCGGAAACTTATTTAAAAATAATAGACTTTATTATCTGTCAAAACAATATCAATATTCATACACATTCATTTATTTACATTTATGTATATACACCAAGTCATTCTATATGTACATAATTAATTATAACACGAATTTGCTTTATTGACATCTTTAAATCATTACAAAAGAAATTTCATTTATCGTAAACTAACCTAAGATCAAATATGTACTCAAATTTATTCCCTGAAATGTCACTAATAGATTCCAATACATTTCTATTATTCTTAATAAGTACCAGGCGAGTCTCTGTTAATTTGAATTAAATAAAACTTAAGCAGGTTAATTTAAATTATTCTGTAAATTATCTACATGTCACGGCATGCTCATTTAAAGAATATTTCGGTCTATCATAAAATTAATGTTTATCTTAGTACGGGCTCGGGTAGCGCGGGTATCAGGTCAATAGCTTTGCGGTGAAATACAAATACACGGCGCGCGCTAATTCAAAATATCGGAAATTAACGGTCGTAAAACATCTGAAATAAATAATTACGATTAATTTCGGATTTACGGAGACCACGACATCAAAAAGTCTGATCTTGACGGAGTGTAGGTTTACAAACGGGAATACCCAATCTTCCCACGGCACCTGGCCTGAGTAAGAGAGAAGTATGCGGACGAGATTTAAATGGAATTAGAACGTCTGCCCCATGATACAAAGACCTGAATACAGAACGTTCATAAGGAAATAACCTGATCTTTTCCACGCCATCGGAGGCTGAGTAAAGATAGGTATAGGAGCTGGGACAAGTCGGAGATGTAAATGAACGAGGCAAACTCGATGAGGGCCTTTTATATGTTAAAACCCCCTACGTAAGTAAGTAAAAAACCGTTCAAAATATAAAATTTGCACACGATACTGATATGAAATACGCGACTCTGAGCATGACGTAGGCATTCGGTATTTTTCCATTTAAAAATAAGTAAATAACAAGAATTATTACAAACAATTGATCATACATACAGGTCGACTCATTTCACACTAAACAATATTCACCTTTGAACAAAATAACATTCATACAGTTGATTTAATATTTACAAAATAAATTAATTATGAATTCAAAAATGTTACTTTGATATAATTAACGAAGGAACTTCGTTACAGGCCCTCCCCTAAAAGAAAACATTGAAATTCGAATAACTACATAGCAAATGTTCAAAATTGGAAAATTAAATTTAAAATCTAACACTTGGTCAGTCTATCATCACTTAAAACGTCTTTTACGCACATGCACTAGCACTAATTATTCTGACGTTGTAGGTTGGCATGATGGATCTCAGCTTCACTAGCGACGGAGGTAGTGAAGACGACAGGGCTGATGCTGGTATCGCAGTACGAGCTCTAGATGGTGTCATGAGCAAACACTTGGTACGGCGGATTGTACGAAGTATGAGCTCCGGATGATGTCTTGAAACAAAACACCTGGTGCGGCGGATTGCACAAAGTATCAGTTCAAAACATCCCTCACGGCCTCCGGCGGATTCGGAGGTAGGAGATCGGCTTGGAGCTCGTCGGCGGACGGAATTTTGATGTCTTTCACATGGACTTTGACTGGCTTTCGTCTGTTTGGTACCTATAACATAAGAACAGACGGGGACAGGATCTGGATAACTTTAGAGGGACCTTCAAATTTCTGAGCAAGTTTAGCAGTAAATTTCTTGGAGGTGTCGGATAGATTATGAGTCTGATGATATACCCATTGTCCAATTTGAGGGCGGTAAGGACGATGTCTCAGATTATAAGGCCTACTTTGCCTCTGGAAAGCTTGAACCAACTTTATTCTGACGATCTTGAAAAAGTCGTCTAACTTCGACAGTTCTTGGGCCAATTCTTCTGTGTTCGGTCGAACAGGATCCATTAGCTGCCCATCGGCGGTTCTTCGCAGAGAGCTCGGCGGCATGAGTTCTCTACCAAAATGAAGAAAAGCAGGTGTGAATCCTGTAGACTCATGTTTAGCGGTGTTGATGGCGAACATAAACTGAGGTAGGTATTGGTCCCATTCTCTATGATCTTTGTTTATATACTGTGCAATCATAGGTCCTAGCACAAGATTTGTCCTTTCCACAGGGTTCGATTGCGGAGCATACGGAGCATTAAATTTAATCTTAACACCTAGTCCAGTGAAATAACTCGTAAAACTGTGACTGGCAAATTGCGGACCATTGTCAGCCAACAGGATCTTCGGACAACCAAAACGATATATGACTTTCTCCTTTAACGCCTGGATAACGGTTCGTGAAGTGGCAGAGCGTAGCGGCTGGCACTCTACCCACTTGGTGAATCGATCCTGCAGAACTAATAACGAAGTGAATCCTCTCTTTGAACGCGGAAAAGGTCCGAGGAGGTCCACACTCACTTGTTCCCACGGGCAGTCAACATGTGAGAATAGCATCTGGCCTAGAGGTTTTCCCTGATTAAACTTATACTGCTTACAGGACCGGCACCTATTCACGTATCGACGGATGTCTCTAAACATGCCTGGCCAATAGTATAATGAAGCGGCTCTCGCTATACTTTTGGCGACCCCAAGATGTCCAGCTTCAGGAGCGTCATGTATCTCTCTCAGGACGTCATTCCTATCAGTTTTAGCTAAGCACAATTTCCATGCGCGCACTCCATCGGTATGTTGTGTGTCAGGTATGTGTCTGTATAAATTGCCATTTTCTAATCGGTATTCTCGATGTTTTTCAGGATCTGATTGAACATCCGAAACTTACTTATTGTACCAAGAACAAGACGTTTCTTCCAACAAGGCACATGCGTCTTCATCGGTTTCATGCTTAAAAGGAAGCGGTGCACGGGACAGGGAATCGGCTAGATTATTCATCGCTCCTTTTCGGTACTGTATGACGAAATCATACTGTTGTAGATCAACAGCCCATCGACTGAGTCGTCCTGACGGATTCTTCAAGTCATTTAGGAACCTTAAACACTGGTGATCCGAAATAACTGTAAACTGGTAAAATTCTAGGTAATATTTAAACTTTTTAATACCCCAGACAACAGCAAGGGCTTCCTTCTGGGTCGTCGAATAATTAAATTCCGCTTTACTTAGAGTTCTACTCGCATAGGCGATCACTCTTTCGGCACCCTCTATTACTTGAATTAAAACAACTCCCAAACCTTTCTCACTGGCGTCGGTATGTAACTGGAACTGTTTGGAAAAGTCCGGACACGCGAGAACTGGACTCTCTGTCAGAGCTTTCTTTACGGCGGCGAATGCGGCTTCTTGATCCGTCGTCCACTCCCAACGCACATCTTTTTTAATTAATTTTATAAGGGGAACGGTAATTTGTGCGAAATTTGGCACGAACCGACGGTACCACGACGTCTGTCCTAGGAAACCACGCATTTCCTTCTTGGTTCGCGGCGGAGGTACATTTAAAATCGCAGCCATTTTGTCCGGGTCTGTACGGATGCCGTCCGGTGTGACAACATGACCTAAATATTTTATACTCTGTTTGGCAAAAGTACATTTGTCTGGTTGAAGTTGGAGGCCTGCTTCCCGTAAACGCGCGAAAACAGTACTTAAATTCTTCAAATGTTCCTCAAAAGTCTTTCCTAAAATAATAATATCATCAAGATATACAAATGCGTATTCTGCCATCTCGGGACCTATCACTGAGTCTAATAAACGCTGGAACGTCGCTCCCGCACTATGTAATCCATAGGGTAATGATACAAAATGAAATAGGCCCTTCCCCGGGATTGTAAAAGCCGTCACGGGTCTGCTATCTTTTTCTAACTCAACTTGCCAGTACCCACTTCTAAGATCAAGCGTCGAAAAATATTTACTATCGCGGAGCTTGTCAAGAATATTTGAAATGTACGGCAAAGGGTAAGAGTCTTTAATAGAGACAGAATTGATTTTGCGAAAATCGACGCAGAACCGAACGCCACCATTCTTTTTCATGAACACGACGATAGGAGAACTCCACGGGCTGTTACTGGGTTCTATTATACCGTCCTGTAACATCTTATCCACTTCGGCGTCGATCAGTGCTTGTTTCTTCGGATTGCATGGATAGTATCTTTGTTTTATTGGGGCGGTATTCGGTTGTAAACGGATAGTGTGACGTATTAAATTCGTTCGACCAGGCACGGTAGTAAATTTACTCAATTCCTGCTCAAGGAATTTTTTTAAAACGGTTTCTTGGCGGTCCTGTACTTCGGAGATCCCACAGTTCGCGGCAAAGACTGCATTGTCTCCCTTAAAATACAGTTTTCTTTCGGAAAAATCAAGAACAGCCCCAATCTCCTTAAGAAAATTAATTCCGAAGATGACTGAGCACGGGCTCTTCGGCATTATTACAAAATTAACGTGTATAGTTCTGCTACCCATGCGTACCGGTAATGAAACTGAGCCAGGTGACTCTATAACGTCTCCATTAGCGAGGCGGACTTTGGATTTGCTATCAAAGACACGTTGGATATTATTATCCTTTAATAAACAGGCAACTAATGATTCGGACAGAAATGAAGAAGTAGCTCCGCAGTCCACGAGAGCTCGTAAATTTTGATTACAAATGTGCACGCGGATCCAGACGCGATTATCTGACATTGTCGAGTCTTTGATACATGTGCTTGCGGATTCAGGCGGTTTTACTGCTTGCGGACGGTCTTTGCCTGTAGACCGCCCTTTTCGGAGTTTCCCTGGCATCGGCAGTCGACGGAACGTACATCTAGTTTACCACACCGAGAACAAAACAATTTAAATGGGTTACGGCAATTACTACGCGTATGGTCTTCTTTTCCACATCTCCAACAGCGTCTTTCCGGATGCGATAACTTTTGTAATGTCGGTGATGGTGCAGGAAATTCACGAGGCTTACTATTTTGAGCGGCATACGACAATTGATGCGAACGCGACGGTGCGCGAAGTACTGGGTTTATCGCTGAACGGGCGTTCCGGTGCGGATAGTGTACTTTCTCTTTTACAAAAGCGCGCCTGCTCTTCCTGCAGTAATTCATATTCCGCAGCGAGTTTAGACAATTGTCTAAGGGATTGTACCGCGTCCCTACGTATATATATTTTGTAACCGGGTGACATGTTACCATATACACGTTCTAGCTTATCATCATCGGACATATCTCGGCCGCGCCTCATTAACGTTAATATTGCGGTTAAATAATCTTTAAAAGATTCCTTCGGTTTTTGCAAACGAGCATGTATTTCTCCTTCTATTGAATAGCTATACCGAGGCGGAAGATATTGGAGTTTAAAGTCCTCTAGGAACTCGTCCCACGTACCCCACAGTGTCTTATTATTTCGGAGCCTAAGCAGTGCTTTATCCCTAAAAAGCTCAGGCAACGCGTGGAGCATATGTTCATCCTTAATACCGTAACAAACTTGAAGTTCGTTAACTCTTCCCAAGAAAAATACAGCATCCGAGCTGCCATTAAAATGTACCCCCCATTTTCTTATTTGTGTACAGATTTCAGAGGAAGAAATCTGAACGTTAGCGTCTACAGGCGGCGTTACAACCAGAACATTTCCCTTATTCGCGGAACCCGTTTTACCCTCTTTAAAATACGTGCTAAGGCGTTTACGTACATCTTCCACACTACGAGAAGCGTCTAACCCTAGAGACTCTGTTACAGCATTCAAATCCTCTTTTTTTAACGTGTATATCCACCCCAGCGAGGTTGGATTTTTGCTTTTATCTGAATCAGACATATTATAAATTACAATGTACAAAATTGTCTAATAAAAATGTATTTTGTTTCTATTTATTTTCCTGCCCTTTTATTTCCTCACAGTTAATAAAAGAATATGTATCTATGTGTATATGTACACCCTACTATCCTTTAATAAAAACTCATCTCTGTGTATATAAAATGTGTATCAATCTTGCTATTTTTAAAATAAGTATAAATATATTCTGACGGAAAACTGCTTGACCAGTTTTAAACGCGGCGGGGTTTAATGTCGGATTTTAATCTATCTAATTCTTGCTTGAATTAATTTTTAAATTCATTAAAACAAGGCCTTAACGTTGTAGGCGCCACTTATAACATGCTCGCTTGTTTAAATAATACTAGTACAAAACGAAGCGAACGTTATAAGACTAGTCTTCTGCATGCCTGGACCATGCAACGGAAAGCATAGTCCTGAACACAAGTACCTTGGGTTGCCTATGCACACAGGCACCAATGTCACGAATTTATTAGACGTCCTCTTTTAGTAAAATCATATTTCGCGACTTCGTCCGGTTGGCACTATTTATAAATGTAAATATGGCAGGTGAAGTGTTGTGACTTTTAGACATGCGAATACAAAACTCTACAGCTAGCAAAGTGGAGATCGTGTAAGTATTTTTGTTTTAATACACTTTAGTGTTTATTGAATTAATTCTACAATTATTGCATTCCTTACTGACGGACCGGTGAAAAGAAAACAGTACAAAACACGTGCGGAAACTTATTTAAAAATAATAGACTTTATTATCTGTCAAAACAATATCAATATTCATACACATTCATTTATTTACATTTATGTATATACACCAAGTCATTCTATATGTTCATAATTAATTATAACACGAATTTGCTTTATTGACATCTTTAAATCATTACAAAAGAAATTTCATTTATCGTAAACTAACCTAAGATCAAATATGTACTCAAATTTATTCCCTGAAATGTCACTAATAGATTCCAATACATTTCTATTATTCTTAATAAATACCAGGCGAGTCTCTGTTAATTTGAATTAAATAAAACTTAAGCAGGTTAATTTAAATTATTCTGTAAATTATCTACATGTCACGGCATGCTCATTTAAAGAATATTTCGGTCTATCATAAAATTAATGTTTATCTTAGTACGGGCTCGGGTAGCGCGGATATCAGGTCAATAGCTTTGCGGTGAAATACAAATACACGGCGCGCGCTAATTCAAAATATCGGAAATTAACGGTCGTAAAACATCTGAAATAAATAATTACGATTAATTTCGGATTTACGGAGACCACGACATCAAAAAGTCTGATCTTGACGGAGTGTAGGTTTACAAACGGGAATACCCAATCTTCCCACGGCACCTGGCCTGAGTAAGAGAGAAGTATGCGGACGAGATTTAAATGGAATTAGAACGTCTGTCCCATGATACAAAGACCTGAATACAGAACGTTCATAAGGAAATAACCTAATCTTTTCCACGCCATCGGAGGCTGAATAAAGATAGGTATAGGAGCTGGGACAAGTCGGAGATGTAAATGAACGAGGCAAACTCGATGAGGGCCTTTTATATGTTAAAACCCCCTACGTAAGTAAGTAAAAAACCGTTCAAAATATAAAACTTGCACACGATACTGATATGAAATACGCGACTCTGAGCATGACGTAGGCATTCGGTATTTTTCCATTTAAAAATAAGTAAATAACAAGAATTATTACAAACAATTGATCATACATACAGGTCGACTCATTTCACACTATACAATATTCACCTTTGAACAAAATAACATTCATACAGTTAATTTAATATTTACAAAATAAATTAATTATGAATTCAAAAACGTTACTTTGATACAATTAACGAAGGAACTTCGTTACATCACTGGTCAGCTCTTAACCTGTGAGCTGCACCTGCCTAGAAAACAAGACTTGCGAGATATTTGCGAAAAACTGATTTTCGGTAAGAGTAAACGATCTACTTCCTGAAGGAATATCGAAAAACTTTTTTAATAATGTTCTTCTTAATTTAATTTTGAGTACGTTTGATTTCTTTATAAATTTGTTTAAACTTAGTAGATGACCAAGTATAGGCAAAATTCGAGGTTTTCACTGAAGTAGACTACTACTTCCTGTCTACCGATTTTACTGAAAATCTAATCAGTTCTCAAGAAGATGATTGATTATACTAGTATACAGGGTGTAACAAAATAAGTGTAAAATATTTCAGGGGGTGATTCCTTAGCGAAAAAGAGATAGGGTCTTTCATATAAAAAAACTTCAATGGAGCATCCCTTGTTAAGATACAGCCCCATAAAGGGGGTACATAAAATTTGTTTTACAATTTTTCTCACAAACACTAAAAATGTAATTTATTTCCAATGTAACTTTTGTCTGATTATTTGTTTACCATTTAAAAATCTATTTCCAATACTTTGTTTCATTCGAAACAAAAAATGTCTCTTGAATTTTTTGCCCAAAAGTAATCAGTTCGCAGCAAAAAATTATTTTACGAACAATTACAGAGATACATCGTCATAAATGCGAACTGGATTAGTCTTGTTATTTTGTAGTTACTACCTGCATCAAAATACATATGATTAAAGATGAATAAACAAAACTAATTTATTAATAACAAAACATAAAACATGTAGAAATCATAGTAAATGTTCAATATGTCCACCTTCAGTCATTACACATGCGTCTAGACGTCGGCGCATTGAGCCACGTATTCGCTCAAATATTCCTGGATTCTCTCTAATTACCCTGCACGCATCGATGATGCGGTTTCTTAAGTCCTCTACATCGCGAACAGGAGTAGGATAAACCAAAGTCTGTAAATGGCCCCAAGTAGAGAAATCGAGAGGATTGAGATCCGGGGATCGAGCGGGCCAATTCTGTGGTCCTCCTCGACCTATCCAATGATTTGGATATGTTTGGGTTAAATGCTGACGTGCTGCTTGACTAAAATGGGCGGGAGCCCCATCATGCATAAAAAACATATCCCTTCTGACGCCCAAAGGAACTTCCTCCAGCAGTATTGGATGCACTTCTCTTAAAAATTGAGTGTATGCCTCACCATTTAATCGAGGAGGTAGAAAATGAGGGCCGATTAAATAATCCCCAACAACTCCGAGCCACACGTTAAGAGAAAAGTGTTCTTGATGGTTAGCTTGTACAATAGCGTGAGGGTTTTCATCAGCCCATATGTGGTTATTATGAAAATTAATTATCTTGTCCCGAGAAAAAGTACATTCGTCTGTGAATTCAATCGTCTTCAGAAAGTCAGGATTTCTTCTAATCATTTCCAGCATCCAATTGGAAAATTCAAGACGGTTCGGAAAATCTCCCTGTAACAGTGCCTGTACTCGTTGCAGATGGTAAGGGTATAAGAGTTGTTCCTTTAAAATTCGAAATACCGTCATATGATCAACATTTAAATCGAAAGCAATCTTTCTAGTACTGCTAGTAGGTTGTTCTTCAATGAAATTAAGTACTGCTTCTTCAAGATGTGTTGTTCTAACTTCTCGATGGCGACCACAATCCTGCGTTCTTTTGTCGAATGAACCATATTCTCCTAATCGTTGATGAAGTCGGGCAAATATTCTATGCGAAGGAAGCTGCCGTTGAGGATACATTTCAGCATATCTTCTAGAAGCTTCTAACCCGTTCCCCTGCGACAAACCGTAAACGTAATGCATATCAGCATTTCCTCATTTGTGTATGCCATTTTAATAACAAGTGAATTATTAAACTAACAAATTACGAACAAAACAACGACACACAATTAAGTATTAATTCAATTTCAAAAATTTACAAACTGGCAGCGTGATACCACTACTAGCGGCCTACTAAATAAATTAGTTTTACATTTTCGTTTTATGACGATGTATCTCTGTAGTTGTTCGTAAAATAATTTTTTGCTGCGAACTGATTACTTTCGGGCAAAAAATTCAAGAGACATTTTTTGTTTCGAATGAAACAAGCTATTGGGAATACATTTTTAAATGGTAAACGAATAATCAGACAAAAAGTTACATTGGAAATAAATTACATTTTTAGTGTTTGTGAGAAAAATTGTATAACAAATTTTATGTACCCCCTTTATGGGGCTGTATCTTAACAAGGGATGCTCCATTGAAGTTTTTTTATATGAAAGACCCTATCTCTTTTTCGCTAAGGAATCACCCCCTGAAATGTTTTACACTCATTTTGTTACACCCTGTATATAAAATTTACCTATAGCCGTTTAACCGCTAACCTGGTTACACACACACACACACACACAGCGCACGCACGCACGCACACACACACGCACGCACGCACGCACGCTGTTACAATTATTTTGCTGTATTTTATCTCTTAATTGAGAGTTTTAGTTTTATCGATTGATTAAATAAATTATCCTGGTTAATTCGGGTAAATAGATCATCTTTCGGACTCCTTCTGTCATCTAGAGGAGAGATTTCCATAAGAGTCCTACCGCCGTGCGTTGCATTATCTCATGTGTGTAATGTATATGTGTTGACGGGTAGATGGCGTACGATGTTTTATTTAATAGATTGGGTATTTTTAATTATTTTCTAATTTAGTTTTGGAGTTTCTTTTTGGGCTTAGAGTTATGTGACAAATTAATTATAATTATTTTCCACTTTTCTATTGTCATTTGAATCTGCGTTTATGTCGTGTGTGTAAAATATCGGTTTAGGTCTCGTGGTTATTAGTTCCAATGTGTTGATAACGCTTGAGATCGCTAGATGACAAGTGGATTCTTTCTCTTTTGAACGTTAACTGTCGTAGAAGAAGCATTTAAAACATCACAAGAGCAGATGCAATTTTCTTAGTCACTACTTGAGAAATGTTGGATGTTGAAGTATATCGTGTGTAATCGCTAGTAAAGAGCGGATGGTATGATATTTCTCAAGGGTTAATATGGATTTGGCGTTTTGATTATAAACTTGCTGAGGATATTTTTTGTCGTGGCTTAAGAATTATTTAACTGCTGTAAGTATAATTTCCACGTGTCTGATCGATCTTAATTGTGTTGTTTCTATATTCAAATATAGCTGTTAGTGCATGGCATAGATCTCATTTGAGCACTTTAGTTGGGTTAAGTCTAAGAACCACGTGCCTGTGGTAATTTTACGGTTCCAAAGGAATTAATTGCTGTATCCTGCGGTGAAGACATAATTTGAGGTGCAGATAGATGTAATACTGTAGCCTTCCTACACTAATTTTCCCGAAGATGTCGTTAGCCGAAGATATGTGAGGCAGTTTTCCTTGTAACGAGTGCGATAAGTAGAAGGTATGGTGTATGGTAGCTGTGGATGTGGTTTTCCTTTAAGGTACTGTGACTGTGTAATTTTCCTGATATTACCCGTAACGCGGGAATTATTGGCCAAACAGTTTTGGTAGAATTTATGTCAATTTCGAGAACTTCGTAGAGTAAATTTCAACTTCTCGGCCTAGCTAATCAAATAAGTCATCGTAATTTCTTGAATTAACTTCTTGTGGCATGTGAGCCTTTATAATTTGAATTTATTAACTTAACGTAGTTTTATTAATAACAGTGACTCCAGTTGGGGGTTACTTTGTCATTTTTGGAGACGTTACGTAGCCTTTTTTTTTTGATTTAGAACTTTGAACAAATTTTGGATGTGTATTGGCGTTGCAGCCTCGCATCTGTATTGTGTAAATTCATAGCTTGTTATTTAGTGCATTTAGTCAACCATTTAAATTTATTATTGTACAATCTTGTAAGAAATTATTGAATTTAATTTTAATCACGTTTTCTTATGTAAAGCATAGTTAACTAGCGCTAATATTTATAGTATTAGATACCATATAAGTTAGAGTCTGCACTCTACTGTCGAATAGATTGTCGGTTGCCTCTGGTATACAGAGTGTTCATTTTGGTGTTGACGTGTTGCAAATTACGATCAAACTGTTCGACTTTGGAGGGACTTTCGGCAAGTTGCCTTATAATTGTATGCTTTTGTAAGAATATTGTCAGGTAATTATTTTAACTTTAAGGTTGTTTCATGTGTTTTCCATTTTGAATTTCTTAAATTTTGTAATTGTACGTCATTGGTAATTTGAAGTTGTGGATCACCTTGGGTGACCATTTAAGATTTTATTCATTCCTTCAGAAGTTTATTACTGGCAACTGAGTTGCGCTTTTGTGATTCATATTTCATTGTTTTGTGTCTTTTGAATATATTGTTGAAAACCAGAAGATTAGTTAGTAATAGCCGGTTTTGTGCTCAATATTTGAAACATTTTGGGGTATTTAAATTTTAATAAACCTGTTGTTAAGTTTGAATGACTGTGTGTTGGTCTTATTTTTCTTATCACCTGGGGAATCTTATATTGGATCTGGTCCGGGGTCTGAATATCTGTTGGGCTCAGCATATTTTAACGGATAGGCGCCCTGACAACTTAACCTTCGACGAGTACTGTGTTCGAACTCGCCCTAATTCTGACTGTAGCTGGAGGCGGTGCTGACTCCCATATTTAATATCGACCCCTGGGAAGTAAGAGGTAAGGCTTGAGTGTTATAAGTTGGTGATTATTTAATAGACAAGCGTCTTCCTAAATTTAAATAGAAGGTTAATTACCGTGGTGGTGTCTGACTTAGTACCATCTTGGAATTTGGGTACCGAATCTGTGTAGGGCCTTGGCCATCTGATAATTTAAATACAAGAAGGTAGAAACGCACGCACGCACGCACGCACGCACGCACGCACGCACGCACGCACGCACGCACGCACGAGTTCCATTCTATTATGCTTGTTTACATAATCCTGAAATTATGTCAAAGTGCTTACACTAAAGGACAATTTATTTACAAACGCGTATATACATATGAATATAATATTCTAACAAGCAAACAATAAATCAATAGACATTGTATACTATATTACAAAAGAATGACATCCAGAACCAAGGTTTAACCGTAACACTTTACTCTAGAATCGTGATTATAGCAGAAAACCGCGTTCGATTTGTTTGCAATACAAATAAAGAAAACAAATAAACGTCGGTTCTTTTTTATTGATTGGTAAATTAATTTAAAAAAGAGAGAAAACTAATATTACTTAATTATTCCAACCATGTACCACCCACTATAGTCTAGTACCTATGGTGATTTCAGCATTTAATATGTCTGTATATGGAATTACGAATGTATCAGTATGCTTGCTAAAATTAAAGTCGGAACTTTCAATTAGTAGAAATATAAATGGAAATTATTGAATTGGTCAAAGTGAAATAAACTAAATAAATTACGTACAAAATTTATATTTATTTATTGAATCATTATTTAAGTAATTAAGAGATAGATGTCCAATTCAATTGATTAATTGAATTAAGTGGTATACATTTAGATAATCGCAAAAAGAAGTAGATATAAATCAATTAAAATTCAAACATTACACAACGTTCACTACTTCATATTCCACATGATGTCATGGAGACATGAAACAGTACAGTATTTATGTTTATATACAAAATAGTACATTTCGTTAGTACCTATAGTAGTACAGAATAATAAAAAGTATTTTTATTGGGATTACGTTTATATCTATTAATATTGTCTATAATTTTAAAATACCAAAATTTGCAAATTCCCTGCTTTACTTCAAAAGGCGATTCTGATTTTCAATTTCGGAAAATGAATTTAACACCATACTAATTGTGTGATATATCTATATCAGCGGCAAATGAATGAACTATTCATTTACACAATTAATAATAATAATGTTTCTTGGTCAACATTCTCCAACAGTTTTACACTAATTATAAATGGTCTCAACCGTCATGACTTATTATTATAGCAGCGCCAGTGCTTTAAGTTGATACCTTCTCACGTTATTCAAAGAGTGTAAAAAAGACAACAACTGAAAGAGGAGGTATCTGGGCTCGAACCTGGAGCCCCCCCCCCCACGTATACTGTGTTTCGCGACACACTACGCCAGCTGATGGGTATATTTGTTAAGCAACTGCACTGAGAAAAATGCAGTTTTTTGGATAAAAAATCGTTATAGTAAATGTATTGCGGCAGTATATACGGGGCACATAAATCCTCTAGTGCGCGCCTGAACCAGCTAACAAACAAATGACCGAGGGACCTTCTACCCGTTACGAATATTGAGGATATGGCCACGGACTTAAGATTATCAACAAGCAGCATCCATTACAGCACGAATGATAACTTTGACGATAATATCTTGGAGATTACCGAAATTGCAAATTCTCCGTTTCAAATACAATTCCCATGACTCAAAAACTGACCTCATGCCAATATCCTTTCTTCGCAGTCACGTTGGCATAAAACTGTTAATGTTAAAAACTACTATAATCGATGGGCTCTAAAAGTAAATCACGTGGGAAACCCATAATAGATCAAAATCTCAGACGTAGAGGTCGACTGCAGCCTTCTAGCAACTGTCTGGGATTGACACTATATAGACTCACACGTGGCACGTCAACAAGGTAAACGAAAAAGCGTTGGAAAGGATAAACTCCGCTATTTGGGGGTAAAGTAACGGAAAAGGCGACAGTAATATTGTACACATGCGACCGATTCTATCATGTAGAAGTCTATATTCAAGTGTATAAATCAAGTGCAAAATCGCATTCTGCTCCTGGCAAGTATTTTCCGAAAGGATCGATTATCTAGGTAGCCTTGCACTAAAGAATTCGAAAAATCCTTAATTACACACATGTCCATCTATTTTCACTTCTCTTCTACAGACATGTTCAAATCACAACGTCCTAATGTATTTGCAGATAAAGTGATTTTTTCGACTAACGTCTACTGCCGTTACAATAATTAATTTGTAAAACATATTGTTATTGCTAATTACGCGTTTCGATTTACACACAAACATACCATCATTTCGTGTATATACGATAAATATGAAATTGTCATTGTCTTAAAACAATTTTTAGAAATTTATTCTTGTAGGAAAATATGGATGCAAAGATTCCGTTAAAAAGAATTGATTTAAGTTCAATACTGTATGAAATGAAGAGTCCATTTGCTATGAATTATTAAAGCAGCCACATCCTACTTTTAACTATCTGTATCACATACAATGAAGTTGTCTGCAGACAGATGATGGATTCTTTTTCTGCCTTTGGGAGCAATGTGCATAGTATGTGATTGTAATAGGACTTGTAAGACAGTGTGTTATAACATGAATATGCTTCTAACTTTTCGGTGCAATGTGTATAGTGAAGATTTGTCCTGGAAGATCCGCAAAGGTGCGATAGACAGACACATGCATCAGGCTTGTTGATCACTATGGTGTAGACAAGGAATAAGGCGGGTTATTCATGGAGATACAAGTAATAAACCTCAGACAAATGACAAGTAAACGAAAATTGATATTATTGCAGACTATAATATACATAATATATAACAAAGTTGAATTATGGTGAAGATCCGCAGAGTTGTAATCTTTTCTTAGATCTGTAAATAATAAACCGAAGACAATCAGTAAGATAGACGATGACCAACGACTCTCAAATACGTGTATAAGGTTGGAGTTCATCTGTCTTTTCGGAAATTCCCCCTTAATAAATTTTAAATGGAGTTGTCGATAATATAATTTTTACTAAGTCACATATATTAAATATTAATTGACTTCCACTTTCATAAGTAAAAATGATGCGCAGGTAGGCACAAAAGAGCTGTAAAACATTTTTTTCGGTCAACATTACATAAACCGTCTACCCCATGTTGATTTATTTTTTTCTCCGATACACGACATAGCATCGTTTGTTGCTTTTAGGGTAAAATTTGAGAAATGCTAAAATCGAGATTGTCATATTACGATAAAGTATTTTATTTCATAAACGATGTTTGGTTATTACGCTTGGGTATCGGCATAGACATGTTGATGCTAGAGCAGTTATATATATATATATATATATACGTGTAGGTAAATTCTTGGTATTAGGCCTTTTTAACGAAATGCAATAAATACTAGGTTTTAACGTTTCGACATTTTTTAATATTAATGTTTTCTTCAGAAAATTAAGAATAGGTATAACAGTTAAAATTGTATAAATAAAATGTTTCTCTTAAAATTTTGTCAAAAGACTTTTGACAAAATTTTAAGAGAAACATTTTATTTATACAATTTTAACTGTTATACCTATTCTTAATTTTCTGAAGAAGACATTAATATTAAAAAATGTCGAAACGTTAAAACCTAGTATTTATTGCATTTCGTTAAAAAGGCCTAATACCAAGAATTTACCTACACGAATATAATAAAGGCCAAGAAATAATAGTATTATTAATATAATACTTATTTAAATATATATATATATATATATATAATCTAATAATCCCCTCTACCATATTAATGGTGTGGGGCGTTTATCCTCTTCTAACTTTTTATGAATCTTTTCCATTCATTTCTATTCCTCGCCATGCTCTTCGCCTCTGTCCAAGTTTTGCCCTTCCTCCTCAAAATCTCTGTTATGACATCATTCCATGTCGTCCTTGGCCTTCCTCTTCTTTTATTTTTCATTATTCTTGCTTCCCATATCCTTCTTGTCTGTCTCGTATTTTCCATTCTATATAGATGTCCCCACCATCCCAGCTGTCTTTGTTCAATATGTTCCAACACTGACTGTATATTTAGATCTTTTCTTATTTCCGAATTTCTTATTCTTTCCATCTTTGTAACTCCTCTGACTCTTCTTAAATATTTCATTTCTACTGCTTGTATTTTACTTTTTTGCCTTGTATTTAATATCCAGGATTCGCATCCATATACTAATATCGGTCGGTATATTGCCTTATATACTTTTAATTTTGTTTCGCGGGATATCTCTTTTTTGTTAATGAACTTATTCCTCATACTATAATACAGCTTTGTTGGTGCTTTTTCTATTCGTTGGTTAATTTCGGCGTCCTGGGTCCCTTTTCCATCAATTCTCACTCCCAAGTACTGGAACGTTCTCACTTCTTCTATTTCAATTCCTTCTATTTCGATTTTCATATCTATCTCTTCATCTCCCACTACCATTACTTTGGTTTTATTCTTATTCATCATCATTCCACTGTTATTTAGTGTCGTATTCCATATTATTAAATTCTGTTGTAGATCTTCCGCACTGTCAGCTGTAATTACTATGTCGTCTGCGAATGCTCCCTGTGAAACTTCGACTAGCTTTAAGTTAATGTGTCCAACTCTGATCTTTTTACTTTCTTTTGTACACCTTTTGATAAAGTCGTCCATATAAACTATAAACAGCATTGGGCTCAGGCTTCCTCCCTGTCGGAGTCCCTCCTTTGTTCTGAAGGTTTCTGATTCTAAATTATTAGCTATTACAGCGTTGGTGTTATTATCATATATTTTCTGTATTAATCGTCTTATTTTTCCATTGACAGTCTTTCTCTTGGTACCTTATCGAATGCTTTTTCTAGATCTATAAATGCTAAAAATACTTTCTTCTGCTCTCTATAGGCTTTTTGTATTATTTGCTTCACGGAAAATATTTGGTCTTGTGTGCTCCTTCCTTTTCTAAACCCACTTTGTGATTCGTGTAGCGTGTTTTCGAGTTTTGCTGTTAGTCTTTTATCTATTATTTGCTCAAGAATCTTCATTGCAGTGCTTAGAAGGGTTATTCCTCTGTAGTTATTGCATTCTTTTTTGTTTCCTTTATTCTTGTATATTGGTACTATTAATGACTTCCTCCAATCGTTTGGTATCTCCTCTTCTCTCCATATTCTGTTATATATTTTCAACATTACTTCTCTTCCTTTTTGTCCTATATTTTTAATCATTTCTGCCGTAATCTTGTCGCAGCCTGGTGCTTTCCCATCTCTCTGTTTATGTATTGCTTCTTCCAATTCGTCCATGGTAATTATTTCTTCCGTCTCTTCCTCTTCTATTGTTTGTTGTTCATCGGTATTCTCATTTTCCACTCCTTCACTTAGCAATTCTTGGAAGTATTCTTTCCATCCTTCTATGATTTTTTTTTATCGCTTAGTAGCATATCTCCCTTCTTATTTTGTATATTATTATGGTGTGTAGATTGAGACATTTCATCATTCCTTACTGACTTCAAAACTCTATAAAATAGTTTTTGGTTTTCTTTAATATTTTTTTCCATCTTTTCACCAAATTCTTGCCATGTCTCTTTTTTGGCTTGTGCCACTAACTGTTTTACTTTTTTTCTTTCTTCTTTGTATATATTGTATTTTTCCGCTGTTTGTTCTGCTAAATATATTTTCCATGCCTTTTTTTTGACTTTACTTGATACCTTATTTCATTTGTCCACCACTTTGTTTGTCTTTTGTTTTTCTTCTTGCTTACTCCACATATCTCTTTAGTTGTAGTTATTATAATTTCTTTGAACGTATTCCAAGTTTCTTCAATATTTCTATTCATTTCTACATTTTCTACTCTTCCAGTTATCCTTTTCTGGTAACTTTCAGCGATATCTTTACTTCTTAGTTTGTATGTTCTAAGTAATTCTTTTTGGTTTTCTTTCTGTTTGTATTTATATTTCTTTTCTTTATTTTGAACTTTTTCCTTTATTTTTGATATAACGACAAAGTGATCGCTCCCTATTTCCGGTCCTCTTCTTACTTTTGTATCAGTCACGATTCTTCTATTCTTTTTGTCAACTAATATATAATCAATTATGGACTTCTCTCCCCTGCTCTTAACTTCCCTGGTATATGTGTGTATATTTTTGTGTTGGAAAAAACTATTAGTTATTACCAAGTTGTGTATCATGCAAAAGTATGCTAGAGCAGTTACTACTTTAAATCTGTCGAAATTCCAAAATAACCCATTGATACTTTTAAAAAATATATATTTTTCTGAAGAACTCTGTAATCTTTTTTGTTAATCTTTATATTCTACGTAGTAACCACTTCTATTTATTCCATAGTGAAAAATAAAGCAAATATCGATCTTTGGTTTAAGCATGTGAGTTTTAACAGCACACATGAATAAAATATTTATATGTTGGTTATATACATTATCTATATACATGTATATATTTCCACAGAAAGGTAAGTCTTTTGACCCAAAAAAGGGGGGTTGTATAAAATGTACCTACTGGTATCACGCCTACGCAATAATAACTAGTTCACTAATTAGAAATCAATTATTAACATCGTCCTCCACATGGTTTTTTACGCTGTGATTTTATGAACATCCTTTACACTTTTTTAATTGGTTGTAATTATTTCGCGATTAGTGATTTACACTATGAGAACAATCCTTAAGATAGTTTTAAATGTTGTTCATATCATTATTTACATTTAATAAAGGCTGTAGTATCGACAAGATGTATACAATGGAATGCAGTTGAAGGCATGTTTTTTTTATAAATCTTATAAATTTATTTATTTTTCATTTTAGTAAGTATTATGAAATATTTAATGAGTTAATTTGAATAAAATAATTAAGATTTTCTACATGTGTTGCATCTCTCTTGGTGACGGTTTATGGCTCTCTCTCTATTATTATTATTATTATTATTATTATTGTTCGTTTATCAATCTCGATATTTTTATTTAACTTATTTTATATTGTCCCTAATAGTGCGATAATTTATTGTCTTCTTGATAGATTTTCAGTGACCAGGCTATAGCTTCCTAGGCTCTTGTGGGTTATTTAATTTCGTATTTTTTGGTCGCTTTACAACTTTAGGTTTAGGATGCAAGAATTTCGCGTGATACTTACGAATGAGATATTCGTTAACCGTTTTTTCCTCTTTGAATCCTACAAGTTTTTCATGATCTTATGTATAAATTGTTCGTATTAAGTTGGATTCATCAGATGACTTTTGGGGAACTTCAGTATTAAGCGATGGATTCCAGATAATGAGAACCCTGCTAGAACAGCTTCTAAGGTAGAACGAACATGTCTATTATAGTTCGCAATTATCTCCTAATACTCGATCTATTTCAGAAAACGTTATTGTACATGTACTGAAATGGATTAATAATAGAAAGTTAAATTTTTGCACAAACTTTATGACGATATAAAATGAACTGATTTGTTTATGAACATCTATTGTTGGGTTTGCAGTAGCATTGGAGAATTAGATAATAAGCCTTATTCTCCATTTGATTGGACCAAACGTTCGTCTCACCGAGAATAGAATAATTGACATACATATCGCTGTGAAGTAAAAGATGCTAGTTCAGCCATCAAGTATGTGCAATATGCACATTATAAGTTTATAATTTAAATGTAGCAAATCTCATTTCTTTTTGTTACATTAAATGTAAGTCATAGTGTATATAGGGTTGTGGTCTCTTAAGCACACATTTTTAAATTTAATTCACAGCAATAATCTGTTTCATAAAGCAAATAAATCAACTAAGTACATCTTATATTTCAACTAAGAGAGAGCATATGTATGCACAAGAGGTTGTCGCTATGAAGTTATTTTAAAAAAAATGAGGTGTGGCCACCACACGACTTGCTTATACGTATGAGCGTTTCAAATTATAGAATTTTAAGAATTTTTTTTACAAAAATTATTCAAAATTCTATTCTAAGTACTTCTATTCTCTTAATAAATCTCCATAGAATGCATACTTTGCAAGATATTATCAAAAAAGTGCTCCTCGCTAAGAGTAAAAGTGCTACTTCCGGTCCGAATTTTAAAATTTCATATATACAAGAAATATTGCAAATCCAGTTTTAAATACTTTTGTACTCTTGATAAATATATATAGAATGCATAACTTACGACATATTTGCAAAAAATCGCTATTCGATAAGAGTAAAAGTGGCACTTCCGGTCTGAATTTTGAAATTTTTTTTATACAAAAGATATTGAAAATTATGTTTTAAATACTTTTATACCCGTAACGTACTTGTATAAAAAGCATGATTTGCGAAATATTCGCAAAAAACTGATTTTCGATAAGAGTAAAAGACCTACTTCCGGTAGGAATTTCGAAAAACTTTTTAAATAAAATTATTCTCAATTTTAATTTTAAGTATATATAAATTCTTAATAAATTTGTTTAAATTTAGTAGTTGACGAAATATTGGCAAAATTCGATTTTTTCTCTGAAGTAAACTGCTACTTCCGGTCTACCGATTTTACTGAAAAACTAATCAGATCTCAAGAGGGAGATTATACACGTAAATACAAAATTTGGAATTGATATCTCCAGCGGTTTGACCGCTATCGTGGTCACACACACACAGACAGACAGACAGACAGACAGACAGACACAGAGACATTTTTCAAAACCCACTTTTTTGGTATCAGGGGACCTCAAAACGTGGACATCTGCAAAAATCTCGAGGTCGAAAATTTTCATCATCACAATACTTCCTTATACTACGTATAAGAAAGTAATAGAGACACATACTGTAGTAATAATAGTTATAATATGAGTGTTATGATAAATTAAACACCTATGTATATATATATGTAATCGCGTTGTTTCGGGTTTCTTCCCGCGTGGAAGTTCTGGCGTCCTGAGTAGGACCGGTGCAACGTTTCGATAAAATCTCATTTATCATCTTCAGGCGTATGTTATTCTCTAACGATCTTCGTCTGACTGCGTGTTATTCGTTTTTCGACATTTATTTGTATAGTTGCGTTGGTAGTTGGAGTGGGTGCCACTCTGCATGCCGCGTCCCTATTGGGTCGTCGACTCGGTGGTGGGGGAGCGTCCTCGTTTATTCCCTCCAGCGGTGTAGATGTTGTTGGGCGACTGTGATGAATACGTCGCTCTCTTAGTGCCGTTCTCCAAATGTCCGGCAGCCTTTTCGCATCATCTCTTCTGTTGAAATTATCGGGTCGTTTTTCTATCTCTACAGCGTCACGTATTATCCGCTTATTCATATGTTCGACTCTCGCTAACATCTTTGTACCGTCAAAATCGATGTCATGTCTCAACCATAATGTCGGTCTATTCGCGCTGGACACGGCACCGAATAGACCGAAATTATGGTTGAGATACGTGGACGATACGTTTGTGATTTGGCAACACGGTAGAGAGAAGCTGGATAGATTTCTAGAACATTTGAACAGCGTACACCAAAACATCAAATTCACTATGGAGGTCGAAGAACAATAACTATTACCCTTTCTAGAAGTACTCGTATACAAAAAGTCTAATAATACACTGGGTCACACATTATATCAGAAGAAAACGCATACGAACCGATATCTGAATGGAAGACACATCACCATCCGGCACAATTAAACTCAGTCCCGAGAACGCTAATGACAAGAGTGAAAGGACTAGCGGATGACGACCATGTACATACTGAAATAAGCAACCTACGACGGGTACTAGTACAGAATTAATTCCAACATAGAACAGTCGATAGAATACTGCAACAGACAGCACGAGACACAAGGACACAGACCATGAAACAAGACGAAAATTGGCCTAAAATGTTCTTACCGTACGTAAAGGGAACAACGGACAAAATTGCCAAGAGACTACGTAGGTTTGAAATGAAAACAGTATTCACAACGGAGCGCAAGATCGCAGATGTGCTGAAAATACCTATACATAATACATCAAGAAGAACAGGGCGTATATGAAGTACCGTGCAAAATGTGTAATGGCAGCTACATAGCAGCACATAACCTCGGTTGCTAAGAAAGAGCATACATCCTCGCTCTACCAACATCATGCAGAAACAGGACATGACATTGATTTTGACGGTACAAAGATGTTAGCGAGAATCGAACATTTGAATAAGAGGATAATACGTGAGGCTGTAGAGATAGAAAAACGATCCGATAATTTCAACAGAAGAGATGATGCGAAAAGGCTGCCGGACATTTGGAGAACAGCACTAATGGAGCGACGTCTTCATCACAGTCGCCCAACAACATCTACACCG
Source organism: Amphimallon solstitiale (assembly GCA_963170755.1). Lineage (NCBI taxonomy): Eukaryota > Metazoa > Arthropoda > Insecta > Coleoptera > Scarabaeidae > Amphimallon > Amphimallon solstitiale. Next base: position 7,862,285 of record OY720678.1, on the reverse strand, counting down.
CTGGAGGGAATAAACGAGGACACTCACCCACCACCGATTCGACGGCCCAATAGGGACACGGCATGCAGAGTGGCACCCACTCCAACTACCAACGGAACTATACAGATAAATGTCGAAAAACGAATAACACGCAGTCAGACGAAGATCGATAGAGAATAACATACGCCTGAAGATGATAAATGAGATTTTATCGAAACGTTGGACCGGGCCTTCTTATGACGCCAGAACTTCCACGCGGGAAGAAACCCGAAACAACGCGATTACACATTACACCCGCGAAAACCTGCGATACCATATGTATATATATATATATATATATATATCAATCATGTTCACAGTGATGTTATCGTTAGCATATACTAATTACACTTCTAGGCCAGATGTCTTTGGTGATCTGTTTGAGGTAGTAAATCATCAATATATACTGAAAGTCGCAATAGTCGGAGCAAGCTGCGGTTAATGCTTTTAGATGGAGCCATCATTTGTGTCACTCATCTTACAGCAGCACGTATCAGGGGCTTGGGCATTATTCGATCCACTGCCAGCCATAAGGAATAAGAACTTGATATAATAACAATGTAGGGTAGTTGTGTTGTTTTTTCTTGTCAACAGTAGAGAGTTTATATATATTTGCAATTAATTCGGTAAGTATAATTTTAATACATATATATACAGCTTGAGCGCGCGGGGTATGATCACCCGATGCCAGTCGATATTTTTCGGACGTATATTCGGCAAATGATCTCCGCCAGCTGTGTTCGCCAGATATAGATATATAGATTTATTTTTCCAGAGTTGTTATTTCGTTATATTTACTGGAGAGAATCTCTAATTTTAATTTCTATTTCAAGGGTCGTTTTTATGTTATTTTATGGTATTTCTGTTATACTTATTTATAGTTTGTTTTTACCATGAAATTTCTATTTATTTATTTTTCTCTAGACATCTTAGTTTATTCTGCAGATGTTTCAGGCGGGTTGTTTTTATTTCATTCTAAAACCCAGTTGTACTGCTATAACTTTGTACACAACTACATTATTATTTAATTTCATAAGGATAATCATAATTACGTTATAAGTATTACAATCTTCGCGTTATTATCGACTTAGTTATCTAAGCAATCGTCATCACTTAAAGAGAAAATTTAATTTGTTCTTTTTGTCAATCTGCGAAAAAATAATCAGATCACTATGAGTTATATATAGTATAAGAAAGTCGTGTGGTGGCCACACCTCATTTTTTTCTATAGGAACGAAGAAAAAGGGATCGATACCTAAGAATGCCCAATATTGCAAAAATATGCATCAAAAATGTTAGAGACAACATAAAGTGTATTATACGTTTTCATCATATTCCATAAACGTGTACATTATTGTAGATAATAATTATTTTTATTTACCTTATAAGATGTTAAAGTTATTAATAAGAAAATTTAATTTGTTCTTTTTGTCAATCTGCGAAAAAATAATCAGATCACTATGAGTTCGAATATGAGCAGGCAATGCTAGTATGTTGTGCCGTAACTCTAATATGTATTATCGGACCACGTTTAGATGCGAGTTTACGTATACCATCGGGTGTTCATACCTCGCGCGCTCTTGCTGTATACAGGGTGAGTCATCTAAGCGGGTAAGGCCGATTATGCCTTTATGAGTAAAGATATTTCGAAGCCGTTTTTTCCTTATGATAGCTGTTCATTAGGAGCACATTTTAAAAATATTTTGTATTATACAGAGTGTTCCATAACTTGGTGGCTAACCATAGTTATAGTTTTTTAAACGGAACACCCTATATATTATTGCATTTTTGAATTCCCCATATAATTTTTAGTCAAAAAGTTATAAGATAGTATAGGCCTAAAGTGTAAAGTTCTTGAGTTATTCCCATTTTTCTGAAAAATTCAGTGTTTGTATAAAATTATATTTCTCGAAAACGACGTATTAGATGGACAAATTTTTTTGCAGTATTGTTTACAATAAGAGGTCCTAATGTTTTATTTTTTTACAGTTACTAACTGCATGTGCAGGAAATTGGATTAAACTTAGATGACACGTTTTTGTATAAAAGTCAATTTTTTTAAATGGAACAGCCTGTATATCAGTTCATTGTCGAATTGTTTATTAAATTTCATGTCAGAAACATGTAAGACCTTAATACTTTAAAAGTGACTATTACAGAGTTATTGTCGTTTTTTGAAATGCTTTTGTTCGTTTTTGCAAAAAAGTAAATTTTAAATTTCACATCAATTACTGAGCTATTGTCTCTTTTTGATATAATGTTAGTTTTTGCAAAAAGTCAACTTTTTTAGATGGAACACGCTGTATATTATTTCATTTTTGAATTTCTTATTAAATTTCACATCAAAAACATGTAAGACGTTAATACTTTAAAAGTGACTATTACTGAGCTATTGTCTCTTTTTGATATAATTTTGTCAGTACTATACTATATTAATTAAACCACAAAACTGACAAAATTATATTAAAAAGAGACAATAGCTCAGTAATAGTCACTTTTAAAGTATTAACGTCATACATGTTTTTGATGTGAAATTTAATAAGAAATTAAAAAATGAAATAATATACAGCGTGTTCCATCTGAAAAAGTTGACTTTTTTGCAAAAACTAACAAAAGCATATCAAAAAAATGAGGTGTGGCCACCACACGACTTTCTTATACGTATGAAAGTGTTACTTCCGGTCCGAATTTTGAAATTTCATTTATACAAAAAATAGTCCAAATCCAACTCTAAATACTTTTGTACTCTTCATAAATATATATAGAATGCATAATTTACGACATATTTGCAAAAATCGCTATTCGATAAGAGTAAAAGTGGTACTTCCGGTCTAAATTTTGAAATTTTTTTTATACAAAAGGTATTTAAAAGTATGTTCTAAATACTTTTATACTCGTAATGTACCTGCCTAGAAAGCATGACTTGCGAGATATTCGCAAAAAACTGATTTTCGATAAGAGTAAAAGACCTACTTCCGGTAGGAATTTCGAAAAACTTTATTAAAACAATTTTTCTCAAATTTAATTTTGAGTACATTTGAATTCTTTATAAATTTGTTTAAACTTAGTAATTGACGAAATATTTGCAAAATTCGATTTTTTCACTGAAGTAAACTACTACTTCCGGTCTGCCGATTTTGCTCAAAATCTAATCAGTTCTCAAGAGGGAGATTATATTCGTAAATACAAAATTTGGAATTGATATCTATAGCGGTTTGACCGCTATCGTGGTCACACACACACAGACACACACACACACACACAGACACACAGACACACAGACATTTTTTAAAAACCACTTTTTTGGTATCAGGGGACCTCAAAACGTGGACATGTGCAAAAATCTCGAGGTCGAAAATTTTCATCATCACAATACTTCCTTATACTACGTATAAGAAAGTAAAAAGACAGTAGCTCAGTAATAGTCACATTTAAAGTATTAACGTCTTCCATGTTTTTGATATGAAATTTAATAAACAAATCAAAAATGAATTGATATACAGAGTGTTCCGTTTAAAAAAAATTGACTTTTATACAAAAACGTGTCATCTAATTTTAATCTAGTTTCCTGCACATGCAGTTAGTAACTGTAAAAAAATAAAACATGCTTCTATTAGGACCTCTTATTGTAAACAATACTGCAAAAAAATTGTCCATCTAATGCGTCGTTTTCGAGAAATATAATTTTATACAAACATTGAATTTTTCAGAAAAATGGGAATAAGTCAAAAACATTACACTTTAAGCCTATACTATCTTATTACTTTTTGACTAAATATTGTACGGGGAATACAAAATGCAATAATATATAGGCTGTTCCATTTAAAAAACTATAACTATGGTTAGCCACCAAGTTATGGAACACTCTGTATAATACAAAATATTTTTAAAATCTGCTCCTAATAAACAGCTATCACAAGGAAAAACCGCTGCGAAATATCTTTACTCATAAAGGCATAATCGGCCTTACCCGCGTAGATAGTATCGAATTAGCTGTAAATTTATTATTATCAGTTGATTTAATGCAGCTACTCAAACAATTTCCGGGGATACTGTTTCCATGTTAACGAATGTTTCTTCAGTTAATTCAAAAACAATTGCGATTATACGTAATTTCTGTCCTATTTTACTTTCTTATACGTAGTATAAGGAAGTATTGTGATGATGAAAATTTTCGACCTCGACATTTTTGCAGATGTCCACGTTTTGAGGTCCCCTGATACCAAAAAAGTGATTTTTAAAAAATGTCTGTGTGTCTGTGTGTCTGTCTGTGTGTGTGTGACCACGATAGCGATCAAACCGCTATAGGTATCAATTTCAAATTTTATATTTACGAATAAAATCTCCCTCTTGAGAACTGATTAGATTTTGAGCAAAATCGGCATACCGGAAGTAGTAGTTTACTTCAGTGAAAAAATCGAAATATTTCGTCAATTACTAAGTTTAAACAAATTTATAAAGAATTCAAATGTATTTAAAATTAAATTTGAGAAAAATTGTAATAATAAAGTTTTTCGAAATTCCGACCGGAAGTAGGTCTTTTACTCTTATCGAAAATCAGGTTTTTGCGAATATCTCGCAAGTCATGCTTTCTAGGCAGGTACATTGCCAGTATAAAAGTATTTAGAACGTACTTTTAAATATCTCTTGTATAAAAAAAAATTCAAAATTCGGACCGGAAGTAACACTTTTACTCTTATCGAATAACGATTTTTTGCAAATATGTCGTAAATTATGCATTCTATATATATTTATGAAGAGTACAAAAGTATTTAGAGTTGGATTTGGAATATTTTTTGTATAAATGAAATTTCAAAATTCGGACCGGAAGTAACACTTTCATACGTATAAGAAAGTCGTGTGGTGGCCACACCTCATTTTTTCTATAGGAACGAAGAAAAAGGGATCGATACCTAAGAATGCCCAATATTGCAAAAATATGCATCAAAAATGTTAGAGACAACATAAAGTGTATTATACGTTTTCATCATATTCCATAAACTTGTACATTATTGTAGATAATAATTATTTTTATTTACCTTATAAGATGTTAAAGTTATTAATAATCATTTATTTATTTTTTTGTTCCTTGTGTTCTCAGGTTGTTTTCTTGTTTCTATTTTCTTTAATTGTTTGCTTTTATATCGAAAATTGCTTTTACCAGGAACTACTGTTTTATATTTTTCGAAAATGATTACATTTAGTAAAGCATTGTAGCAGTAGATATGCCAAATATACGAACAATATGATTGTATCTATCAATATATCATATAACCGCAGTGGAACGCGAAGGGAATATGACCGTGTACCAGCCGGTCATATTCATGAATTAATTTGACAAGGTTTATCCTGACCAAATTGCTTTAAGCAAAGTGTTTATACAATATAAAAATAGGAGTACCTATACATCGAATTGAAAATAAAAATTGGATTTGCAAAAGCTCACCTGCAAATCCAACATTTGTAATAAAAGAGGATAATGGTGCTCGGCAGCGAATTGAGATAGTTCCAAACAAATCAATTCAAAAATTTTATTGTTTTTTGTATTAGAAATGCTCCAGTAAATAATTAGTAATTTCGTAGATTTTTGTATGTTATTTGGTTTCTGGGTTAATTAAAATTGTAATTGCTTTCGTCAGCTATTGTAAACAAAGTAAATACTATAGACGAAGGAAAATGCCTATGTATATTTGCAAATGTGAAACAGAGAGTGAATTCATACTTGTATGCCAACTGTGAACACTTTGAATACATATTATAAAGTGATTTTTAAATGAAAGTAATACTTTTTTCTTAAAGTTAAGTCTAAAATTATTTATTTCGTAATTATTTACTTGAACTTTTGATTTTCTATTAATAAGAATATTTTGACTTTGTCTGTTACTTGTCTTGTATTACTAGAATGTAGCAACTTCATTTAATTATTTAGGCATTAATTATCATTACTAATAAAATTTATGTTTGTCTTTCATGTGTTATAAACGTTATTGCATCATATGATTTTTCATCAATAAATTATTGTTCTTAATGTGAGGTAAATCATTTTGTTCGAATTATTAAATTAATAGTAATATCAGAATTGTTAAAACTATAACTTTTTTTTTTATTTAGTAGTAAATCATTCTATATGAGACGCCACTGAAGAAAAATAGTACACAGTAAGTGTCATCACTTCTTACCAAATTTTCTGATAAATTCAAACGTACGGCACACATTAAGAATCACTACTAAACCAAATTATCGTAATGGATCAAATGTGTGCCTGCTTTCTCAAATACAGTGGATTTAACAACATGTTTTACTTATTTAATCAGTATGATACTTATATTAATACACAAAAAAGTACAGATTATTACAGAAGGTATCTGATATTAAAGATTTGCAGCCTTATTCATAATCATCACCCTAATAGGGTGTTAGTACGCTACTAGTAAGTAGCCACTAACATCCTACTAAGACGCTATTAATTTACCTTATTCATAAACGCTTATTTAGTGGCTAGTAAGTAGTAGGATGTTAATAGAAAAATGCATATGGCAACAGGGTAATATGAAGAACGATCGTGCGCACTGATGTACAAATTTAAATTTGCGGTAATCACGATAGAAAGCAAATATTAAAAAGTTAGAATTTACAATTTCAGATTAACTAAAATCTGCAAAATAAGAAGGTACGATTAGATATAAATTGTATGTATAGCAGAAAAAGTTTTCATGAATTATGAACAAATACATGTTAGAGCAGAATAGCAAGAAGTTGAGGAAGGTCAAGTTAATGGGGCTCTAAATCCAAAAGTGTTCTAGAAATGGCTTAATCCACTGGAAATATATAATTCAATAATAATAGAATTTCTATACAAAATATATGTAGAATGAAATAAAATAATAATAATAAATATAATTTTAAGACAATTTAACTCAATTCACCCTAGTCCGAAATGCTTCCTAAGGGAGCTAGAGCTCTTTGAAGATGGCGCCTTGTAATTAGTTTTTTTTTAATATCTCCCGAACGCTTCTATTTAGAAAAACAAAAACTGGTATGCTTATTTATCCTCCAGAGATGAATCGATTCCATCAATTGCGAATTTCTAGTACCGGTCATAGGCGTCCGTTTTGGGTAGGTTAACGGTTATTTTAACGCATAACTTTTTTGTCTTTAACTTTTAAGCATTTGTGACACTAGATTATTAAATTTCCAGGTATTCTAGTACTAAAAGGTACTCTTGCTTTAAGTCGGTAGGATACACCGTTTTCTAGAAAAATCGATTTGAAAATGTTTCATTTTTTCTTCATTAAAATTCAATTTATTATTTTTTTTTTCGGGAGATATTAAAAAAAAATAATTACAAGGCGCCATCTTCAAAGAGCTTTAGCTTCCTTAGGAAGCATTTTCGGACTAGGGTGAATTGGGTTAAACTGTCTTAAAATTATCTGAGGAATCTCCGGTCTTCGTTTGTCAGGAGAGTTTCTGGACACCCTGTATATAGTTTTTTCTTATATTTTGCATTAATAATAATCTATTCGATGCTAAGGCAAGGATTTGTGATACACTTGCAAGGCAAAAAGACTGTACCGATGACTTAGAGAATTTGGAACAAATGTTCATTAAACAGAAGATTTGAAGTAATTCTTCATTAAAATTAAATGCTAAGAAAAATGTAAAGAATATTAGGAGATATTAGTATGGTTTCAGAATGGAGATATAGAAGGTATTTTCATTAGTGATAATGGATATGCATGTTCAAGATATCTGTTAACTCCATCACAAACATGTTTCATTTTTTCTTCATTAAAATTCAATTTATTATTTTTTTTTTCGGGAGATATTAAAAAAAAATAATTACAAGGCGCCATCTTCAAAGAGTTTTAGCTTCCTTAGGAAGCATTTTCGGACTAGGGTGAATTGGGTTAAACTGTCTTAAAATTATCTGAGGAATCTCCGGTCTTCGTTTGTCAGGAGAGTTTCTGGACACCCTGTATATAGTTTTTTCTTATATTTTGCATTAATAATAATCTATTCGATGCTAAGGCAAGGATTTGTGATACACTTGCAAGGCAAAAAGACTGTACCGATGACTTAGAGAATTTGGAACAAATGTTCATTAAACAGAAGATTTGAAGTAATTCTTCATTAAAATTAAATGCTAAGAAAAATGTAAACAATATTAGGAGATATTAGTATGGTTTCAGAATGGAGATATAGAAGGTATTTTCATTAGTGATAATGGATATGCATGTTCAAGATATCTGTTAACTCCATCACAAACACTAACGACAAGTCCTGTGTTAAAATATAAGACTCCATATATCAAAGAGAAATGTCTTTTAAAAAGCATTTGAAATTATGAAGAATAAATTTGGATGCCTTTTTCATTAAACTGGACACAACAAGGGCATCGATAGTAGCAATATCCATTATGAACATTATAAAATGAAAAATTGCAAACAGAGGAATCTTCACATTAAAAAAAATATCTCCTCACTTTCATTAACTTTGTATGGAATTAGATTGATAATGTGGATAATGATTTAAAATGATTATTAATGATAATGTTGGCAATATTTTTAAGCAATAGATTAGCATATAATGAGACATTTTAATTAAAAGCACCTATTATCATAAGTATGTTTCATTTAAACTAAAGTCTAAATATTAAAATATCTTTACACACTCATTCCTTCCTTTTTCTCTTTTAACAATTTCATTTTGTATGTTCATATCGCGGATCTTTTTCAACTGTAAATGTTTCCATTTCAATGTATTTAATTAAAAAGTTATAATCCTGGATCTAAAAGAAGTCTGACAAATATGTTTATTTTTATTCATATATACCAATTGGTTTTTTGAGGTTAGCTTTAACGGTGAGCTGTAACTTTAAACATACCCCCACACGCTACTAACAATTTAGTTGGCTACTACGCTTTGTACGCTGTTAAATACGATTATGAATACTACTTTTTTTAGTAGCGTGTTAGTTGGATCTTAGTAGCCACTAACTTTCATTATGAATAGGGCTGATTATATTCAAGTAATTATTGGGCCTTATCAAAATTTGAAGTATACATCACTAGTGAGTAAAATCACGAAAATTTTGTTTGCTTTAAAATGGCATTAAACTACTAAGTATCAATTCAGTTCAGTTTAAACTAGGCAGAGGAAGAAACTTGTTATAAATTTTAATAAGTACTAATGATTTGTTACTAAAAAACAAGAACCTGTAGATTTAACGTATTGAAAAGAATCACTTAATCAGATAATTTTCAAACAAAATAATTTGCTAACATTAATAAAATCTCTAATATTAAATTTCTATCTAATTAAATATCAAAATATTTCTTCCTATACCAAATGTTTAATTTGATTAAGTTGGCTTTCTTATTTTTATTAAATATTAATCGAGGACGTAAGGAGGATATATATTAGTCCAGAATGATCAAGGAGAATAGAGACAAAAACAAGAAATAACGAACCGTCAGGCACCGTTAGATGTTACGAAATTTTGTGCAGAGTAATTTATTGGACCAAGTTCAGACTGTTACGTATAATATATAATCGAAGGCATATGGCAGATTTCTTAAAAAAGGGATATTATATGTAGGACGGTTCGCAGGTGCTTCGTTTTCCCATAACCCTTTACAGTGTTCTATTTTTTCTGGTATGTGTATATATATATATGTTTTAGGTAATATCGGCTAGGGATCGAAAGGGTTTGCAGAGATTGTCCGATCTTTCTTGAACCATTATGGGTTATCCTAGGTTAAATAAATGTAGGTAATTCAGGTAAATTCAGAAACGGGAACTTCTTAATTGGCCACCTTTGGCGAAGATAGGGTGGATGTCAGATTTTAACACACACAAACAAAAATAAAACAAAATATTACGGTATTAACTAACTGTCTGTGATCCCTTTTTGTTGTCTTTTGTTATTTAGTAGATTTTTTTTTTGCTTATTTTAATTTTTGGAGGAGTATAAATAATAACCCTTAAAATATTTTGATATTTAATTAGATAGAAATTTAATATTAGAGGTTTTATTAATGTTAGCAAATTATTTTGTTTGTAAATTATAGGTTTGAAAATTATCTGATTAAGTTATTCTTTTTCAATACGTTAAATCTACAGGTTCTTTTTGCTAACAAATTATTAGTACTTAATAACATTTACAATAAGTTTTTTCTTCTGCCTAGTTTAAACTGAACTCAATTGATACTTAGTAGTTTAATGCTTATGCCATTTTGAAGCAAACAACGTTTTTGTGATTTTACTCATTAGTGATACTTCAAATTTTGATAATGCCCAATAATTACTTGAATATAATATCTTTAATATCAGATACGTTCTGTACTAATCTGTACTTTTTTGTGTATTAATACACGTTAATAACACGACCAGTTCATTTTATTCATGAACTCCTTCTTTGTTTACTTGCCTGTTCTTGTACGTTACTCGGTCAGTTTCAGTATTTGAGTATCTCTGTGCTACTTGTTGGAAGACAATTCATAAATACCCTCATATAATATAGGTAGTCATTCGAAAATGTATTAAATATTTTGCTAAACACTGATTGACTTAACAATATCTTGATCAGTTAAATCCATTGAAAATGTTACATTAATTTTATGTTTGCAAACACTGTTGAGTAAAAACCACATGTTTTTTTAAAAATTATATGACTTTTTTGTGCTTTAGACAATTTATAGATCACTTATTCAATATTTAACATTATAAAAGTCCTTAAAATAGAAATTTGCTAATAAAAGTATAACTTTTTCATTCATTTAACTTTAAAAAGAAATAATTTGCAAATGACCCTTTCTAAATGTATCAAATAACGTACCACTTTTCAATTAGTTAAAAATATACAGGCTGATACGAGTAAAGAATAGAACAGGACAAAGTCTCCTTAATAATAATATTTGTCCAAATTTGGTAACTCAATATGGCCGCCGCAATGCCTAGGCGTGCATAAATATTTTGTATAGGGTATATGTACACTTCCTATGTTCTCGATAATCATTTAAAATAGGTTGTTAGTCCAAAAATAATTAAAGAAATATCGTGAGTGTATTATGTTTTTAATTCTTTTCTTCTTTTTGATATATCGACGTTTATAAGGAAGAACGACGTAAGCGCCAAATATATCGAAAATGAGTTATTCACATCGGCGTAAACGCCATTCGAAGCCGGATTGTTTGGTACCACTAAAATGTCTACAAAAAATAATTGTTTGAGATATTCTGGTTTAAAGTGTGCGTATGCGCCACCTATAAACTTTTTCAATTTCATTGTGGCGTAAGCGACACCTGCGCCATAACAAAAGCACAGTGTTATTAAAGTGGCAGTGTCGTTGATTTTGGACACAAATAATGTAAGTAATAAACAACCATGGAAACATCATGTTCCTTGCATGCCTTGCAGTTACAATAAGTATAAATAAAGTCTGTTTACTTGCTTAAAATCCTATTAAAATTCAAAGTCGTTTATGCCAAACGGTAAAACCATATTTCATTTGGCGTAAGCGCCAATTGCCTATGCTTAGTATACACGTTTTGTTTTTCTGCTTTTCTAAAATTCTAGTCGCTTTCCTTTCATGAAACGATAAAAAATGATTAATTGTAGGTATATATTTATAAAGAAAATAATGTAACCTGTTTGTAATGCCAACTTTTTCACATAAAACATAATTTCCATTTTGTCGCTTACGCTATTTATTTACTTTACAGTTTTGATCATGAGTTCCACTTCTAAGAGTTTTGAGCCCTTATCAAGAGGGAAAACAATTCTCAGTTTATTGAACCTTTAAGCGCCCGACACTCAGAGAACTTCAGAAAAAAGCATTATTATTTTACAAAACCAAATCATATATCCAAGCCAAGAGGATATCCCCGTTATTTCCCAAGAAAATGACAGTCATAATACCGTGTACGAAATTCTTCCACCAAGTGCCGTTATTATTGAAGATGTTGTAATGGGAGAAGGTTCTAACGTTATTAATAGCATTGAGGCCGAACCCCTTGCTAACACAGAAACAACTCTTTTTACGATGAAGGATATGGAACTTGAACCACAAGACTGGCTTAACGGCTGTGACCAATTAATATTAGATAGTTATAATCAAGAAGAAACAGAACCAAATAATGTAGGACCAAAGATATTACAATGTGATCGCACTTCGTGCAATGTTTTAGAGGATATTAATAATGAACAAGATTTGTCTGATGCAGAACGTGACAAATCCGATGAAGACTATGTTGTTTCCAAAGAAGATTCTAACAGCAGTACCAGCAGTGATGAAGATATACCTGATGAAGAAAATACAAATAAGATACCAGGAACACAAGACTCACATTTACGCCATCCGAGAAAAATTACCAAGAAGCGAAAAATGAAGACACTGAAAGATTCTGGTCAAATATATGTAAATACACGGGGAAACTTGGTAAAAGAAAAAAAAATGTTAGAAAATCCTTGTGCAAAACGAACTGTGTAAACAAATGCAACAGTTTTTCAGATGAGGAAAGACAAGAGTTGTTCACTTATTATTGGAAATTAGGCGATAGTAACAAACAGAAATCGTTTGTGAACGACTGTGTTGTAGTTAAAGAAGTAAAAAGGAGACGACGGTCGGCAGGAATAGTGAACCGAAACATATCATATGAATATTATCTACTTAAACAGTACGTACGGCTTAAGGTATGCCAGCACTTTTTAATAAATACCTTGGCAATCACTCAACGCCTTATTAGAACTGTGATTGAGAATAAAAATGTATGTAAATTTCCGAAACAGGATTTACGAGGAATCCAGAATCCTCCTAACAAAATCGCTGTAGATCAGCTGGCCTTTCTTGATAATTTCATTAAATCGTTGCCACTAGTTCCTAGCCATTATTGCAGAAGTTCCTCTTCAAAAACTTACCTGCCAGCAGAAGTAAAGAGTGTTAGCAATTTGTACAGAAAATATTTAGATAGTCACAGTAAAAGTAGAGAGAGATCTGCTGCTTTAAAAAATTGTATGTTTTTTCGTTTATTTAAAACCAAATATAATATTGGTATTCACGTACCAAGGAAAGATAAGTGCATCAAATGTGAAAGGTATAAAAATTTAGGAGGCAGTGCATCTCCAACCGATACTAAAATTTACGAAGATCACATTAAAGAAAAAGACTGGGCCAAAAACTTGTTTTTGCAAGAACAGGCGCTTTCGTCAGAAAATGGAACTCTTGTGGCCAGTCTAGATTTGCAAAAAGTGTTAGCAACACCCCATGGAGATACAATGACACTTGGTTTCAGTAGGAGTATGCAGTCTACAATTTCACCATATACGAGACAAAATCTAGACGAGGTTTCTGTTACATATGGGGCGAGAAAGATGGAAAAAGAGGATCCAATGAAATCGCTAGCAATTTACTAACTTACTTGCAGCAACTAGATAGTGAAGAGCAATTTAAGAGGATCTCATTATTCTGTGATAACTGCGCAGGCCAAAATAAAAATAAGGCTATATTTGCAATGATCAGACACTTCTTGGATAAGGCTAATTACATTGAAAACATCTGCTTGAATTTTTTAATAACGGGGCACACCTACATGCCTGTGGATTCCATGCATGGAGTTATCGAGAAGTACATTAAAAAAACGATAATACAGGCACCCTATGAATGACCAACTATATTGCGAAATGCAAGAAAAAATCCATTCCCCTACGTGGTAAAAGAAATGACTTAGAAGGATTTTAAGGACTTCAAATCGATTAATTTGGTGGCGCCTATAAAAATCAAAATTTCTGAGGTAAAAACGGTAGCTTTCAACAAATTTTTGACTGAAGTTAAGTACACTACGTCATTTACTGATGACAAAATAGAAAAAACATTTAATTTGAAAACCAAAAATGTATCCGCACCTGTCCACTGTTACCAGGGGGAGTTACCCATCAATAAACTGAAATACAACAACTTAAAGGGGCTTTGTGAATCTTTGGCCATAGATCCCAAATATCATTTTGAATACTTGACACTAAAGACTAGCAATAACATACCAGATGTTTTAGACGAATCGGATATAGAAGACCAAGTAGTGGAAATCTAAGAATAATAATTGTATCATCAGACTATGATAAAGACAATTATTGTCTTTATCATCATATTGTCTTACCGGCAGTATTATTTTTTGGTTGTACAGTAAGTACCAACATTAGGTATAGGAATATAGTTTATGTTGTGTTGCGAGAATATTTTGTTTAAATACCTAATAGTATTGTAGTTTTTCTTAAAAATAAAGTTTAGTTTTTATTTTTGTAATAAAAATTTGTTTAGACGTAACCGACATTTTCACGTCCTTTTAGGATAGAGTAAAATGACGTAAGGAATGCGTAAGCGCCAATCGCAATAAGAATAATTGGGATTATATGGCGTAAACGACTTTCTATAAATGGCATAAACGCCACGTAAGTATAATGAATGGCTTAAACGACATTTTTATTCTTTTGTCTTAATTGCAACATTCAAATCAAATAATTTTAGCCTAAGAGTGTGTAATGTATTTTTTTTTAAAATTGTACATATAGATAATGTTCTATAAATTTAGAAGTTACTAAGAAAAGAAGATTTTTCAGTCTCCTGTACAATTCGTTCAGTGGCGCTTACGTCATTCTTCCGTATTAACGTCGATATTATAAACGGGTTTAAATGAAATCTGCGTCAAAAATATGACAAATATTAAATGACTTGGATATATATGTTACGACACTGAACACATAATCAGACGTGTCAGATATATGACAATTTATTTAAAATACCTCTTTTTAAATTAATATTGCCTATGTTGAATGCATATGAAATAACTTACCGATGAAGAGAAAAATTAATATTCTTTGTTCTTGCCGTTTTAGAACGACCACAAGCCACACAACTGACCATTATAGAAACACTAAAATGTCATTTTTGACATAACCGGACATAACTGACCTACCGAAAGTGGTAACTCCGTCTAAAAAATACCTATTTCCTCACCACGTTATGCTCTCTCCTGTTCTATTCTTTACTCGTAGACAGGCTGTCTATTCAAGAATAATAAGATATTTTTCAAAATGTGAACATCTTGTATAAGGCGAGCAATTACGGTATTTATTTCGTATAGGAACGTAAATCCATACTACTAGAAATGCCTAACTGAAGCGAATCTATCATACAAAATAATTTCGCACATGATTTGTTGCATAACCCTGTATATATCGTGGAAATATTTTTCGAATGTAGTTGTAGGTTAAGCGGTGCATTTGTTTACAATTGCCATATTCGTAAAATTTGACATTTTTAACCTATAATATAGTTGACAGTTCGTGAAGTTTTATTGTTTATACAGTATTTAAAAGAAAGACGCTCTGTGTAAGCTTTAGCGAAACAATATTCGATATATCGTTTGTTATGATTATGATTTGATGTTGTTTAACGCAAAAACAACGCATCAGTCATTTGGCAATGAAGCACTGACCATTAGTTTTTCGAAACCAGGAACGAGATTTGTCAAGGTTTTCCAGATGATGTCTGTTGTTTCCATGAATGTTGATTCTGTGCCTGAAGTAACTGAACGAGATCGACATGTGTGAGACTGAAGTTTTTTCAGATATTGACACGAAATTAATATACCAGATTTTGCATGGACATTTGGCCGTACAAAAGCTTTGCATTAACTTGGTCCGACAAAATTTTACGAAAGCTCAAAAACTAAGGTAGCGTCAAATACTGCTAAGAAATACTAAATACAACCGAAGTTGTTCAAACTTATTTAACGTCCTTACTGGCTCTAAAACTTGCATTTGTTGGTTATAATGCAGGAAGTACACAAGAATGCGACCTTTGGATCGTTAAAACTGAGCGAAAACTGACGAGAGTTGTTCATTCACATGGTGATGCAGCGCAAATAATCGAATGTTTCTTCTGTTTTATTGACATGTGGCCGTCATAATTTTACGGAATCTTAGAATCGCGAACGCTGATTGGTATACCACAATTTATTTCGTCTGAAAAATCAAATATTATGTTTTTCGGGGTATTGAAATTAGCTAGCTGCAATTTTGCTTTTATTATTAGATCTTTAAACTTTAAGGAATTATTGTACTTCTGGAACGTTGGTAGTTGCTTACTGCACTTTCTTTACCAAAAGTTATGTCATAAGCATGTATGATTGTATCTTGGTAATATAAGCTATAATTAGAAAAATCTTCAATATACAGGGTATTCCACGAGAGCCGTTCGTTAAAAGTTTTCGTGGTTAGAATAAACTTAGAATTCTGAAATTTTGGGTTCCAGGGTTATTCAAGATTCTCTTTCAATTTAAAATATTTTCAAGATCATACTACTTCCGGTTATACCGGAAGTCGCCATTAACTTCCTTATTTTAAATGGAACACCCGGTATATTATTTCATTTTTGGATTCCTGAGAAAATTTCATAGTGAGTTTTCATCAGGTTTCCCTATACCTATTTTCAATTTTTTCTTAGATATCTTGATTTTTTTGAAAATTTTGACAGATGTAGCCCTGTTTTGAGCATTGCGCCCTTTAACCAATTTCGATTGGTGGAAAGCGCTTCTGGGGTAGACGGAAGCACAGGAATGATACTTTCGAATGCCAAATTGACAACTGATTTATCGCATACAGGGTATTCAAAATTTAATGACCAATTACATTATTTTAAAAGTTGAAAAATTCGTTTTTTCAAATGGGCACCCTGTGTTTTATTGGATGGTCGGATGCAGAATTTGATTCTGCATCGATTTGCTATAACATTCCCTATACCTATTTCCAGTGGTCTTTTTGTTAATCCATATTTTTATCAAAAGGTGATTAAACTCCAAAAGTTCTACCTAGTAAGCCTTGATTTTGATAGGAATTGAAACAATGTTGATTTAATGTCAAAGCAATATCATCGTACAGATTCGTGAGGTATCTACTTACAGTTCTAGGGATTTTGTTAACTTGCTTAAGTACAGTTTATAATGGAGAATGTTGAAGAATATTCCAATAATGATTTATTAAATTTGTTTTACACGCACGGTGAATGTGGACGAATTGTTCGACGAACATGCAGACTATTTAATGAACGATATCCGGACCTACCAACAATGACTCCCGGAAAATTCGCAAGAATCGAAACTCGCTTTATAGCAACTGGAAACGTAAGGGCAACTCAAAATAACCTAAAGCCCGTAACTGATAATGAAAATAACGTGGTGAATGTGTTGGCGTTTTTTCAAGCTTATCCGCGGAGTTCAATTTCGACAGCAGCGCTTGATTTGGGTATTT
The DNA here is from genome assembly GCA_963170755.1 of Amphimallon solstitiale. NCBI lineage: Eukaryota > Metazoa > Arthropoda > Insecta > Coleoptera > Scarabaeidae > Amphimallon > Amphimallon solstitiale. The sequence goes on along the minus strand of OY720678.1, from coordinate 7,844,963 downwards.
CAAAAACATCAATCCACAGAATATTAAAAAAACATGGAATGCATCCTTTCTGTGAGATAACTGTTCACGGATTACGTCTTGGTGATGAGGCAAGACGTGTCAACTTTTGCGAATTTATGATTTTGAAAATGACCGAAGATCCGAGATTTCTTCATCAGATTATGTGGACTGATGTATCGAAATGCAGCAGGCAAGGAATTACAAATCGCGGAAATACTCACTACTGGGCACAAGATAATCCACATGTTATTAGGGAACATAATCACCAAGACCGCTTTAGTTTCAATGTTTTTTGTTTAATTATGGACAACAGAGTGGCTTATCAAGTGTACGATGAAAATTTAAATGCGGCTAGATATTTGGAGATACTGAGAGGGCTTGTTAGTGATTTTCTAAATGCCCTACCTCCACGTGATAGAGCAAACAGTTGGTTTCAGCTTGATGGTGCTCCAGCACATTCAACTATAGCTGTACACCGGCAATTGTCAATGATGTTTGAGGATCGGTGGATTGGCCCGCGGGGACCTTGGAACTGGCCACCCAGATCACCCGATTTGGCCCCCTTGGATTTTTACCTCTGGGGTCGTATAAAAGAACTAGTGTACTTTAGGCCGGTACAAACTAGAGAGGAATTATTGAACCGTGTTCACCATGCGTTTACTAAGATAAGTCCAGACGAACTTCGGAGATCTGTTTCGCGAGGAGTATATGACAGACTTATTCAGTGTTTGAACCAAAATGGAGGTCATATAGAACAATTATTGTAATTTTACATTCTCTTATTATTTTTTGTCATTATGTTCCAATTTTTTGTTTTTATTTTATATTTCGTTCTAAATGTTATGTACTAATGTCATATTCTAATTAAAGTAAATTTTTTACCGTTTCATTGATGTTTATTTGGCTTCGAAAGGCAAGCGATGTTTCGGTTTCTGCCAAAAAACCACATTAAAATAAAAAATTTGGATTAACAAGAAAACCACTGGAAATAGGTATAGGGAATGTTATAGCAAATCGATGCAGAATCAAATTCTGCATCCGACCATCCAATAAAATACAGGGTGTCCCATTTGAAAAAACGAGCTTTTTCAACTTTTAAAATGATGTAATTGGTCATTAAATTTTGGATACCCTGTATGCGATAAATCAGTTGTCAATATGGCATTCGAAAGTATCATTCCTGTGCTTCCGTCTACCCCAGAAGCGCTTTCCACCAATCGAAATTGGTTAAAGGGCGCAATGCTCAAAACAGGGCTACCTACATCTGTCAAAATTTTCAAAAAAATCAAGATATCTAAGAAAAAATTGAAAATAGGTATAGGGAAACCTAATGAAAACCCACTATGAAATTTTCTCAGGAATCCAAAAATGAAATAATATACCGGGTGTTCCATTTAAAATAAGGAAGTTAATGGCGACTTCCGGTATAACCGGAAGTAGTATGATCTTGAAAATATTTTAAAATGAAAGAGAATCTTGAATAACCCTGGAACCCAAAATTTCAGAATTCTAAATTTTTTCTAACCACGAAAACTTCTAACGAACGGCTCTCGTGGAATACCCTGTATATAATTTTATGGAAAACATGTGTGGTTTACGTTCAGAATATAATAATATAGATGATTCATCATTTTACTTTCTTATACGTAGTATAAGGAAGTATTTTGATAATGAAAATTTTCGACCTCGAGATTTTTGCAGATGTCCACGTTTTGAAGTTCCTTGATACCGAAAAAGTGGTTTTTAAAAAATGTCTCTCTCTCTCAGTATGTGTGCCAGTCTCTCTCTCTCTCTCTCTCTCTCTCTCTCTCTTTCTCTCTGACCACGATGACGGTCAAACCCAAAAAAGTTTTTTGAAATTCCTACCGGAAATAGGTCGTTTACTCTTATCGAAAATCAGCTTTTTGACGTTACGAGTATAAAAGTATTTAGAGTTTAATTTTCAATACCTCTTTACTTCAGTGAAAAATCGAATTTTGCCAATAATTCGTCAACTACTAAGTTTAAGCAAATTTATAAAGAATTCATATGTATTCAGAATTATATTTGAGAAGAATTTTATTATGAAAAATTTTCTAAACTCCTACAGGAAGTAGGTCTTTTACTCTTATCGAAAATTAGTTTTTTGCCAATATTTTGCAAGTTATGCTTTTTATACCGGTACATTATGAGTATAAAAGTATTTAGAACTTAATTGTCAATGCTTTTTGTTTAAAGAAATTTCAAAATTCGGACCGGAAGTAACACTTTTACTCGTATCGAATAGCGACTTTTTGCAAATATGTCGTAAATTATCCCATTCTCTATATATTTGTCAAGAGTGCAAAGGTATTTAGAGCTGGATTAGGAATATTTTTTGTATAAATGAAATTTCAATATTCGGGCCGGTAAGTAACACTTCTACTCTTAGCGAGTAGCACTTATTTTCAAATATCCGCAAAGTATGCATTCGATAGAGATTTATTGAGAGAATAGAAGTACTTAGAATGGGATTTTGAATATTTTTTGTATTAAAGAAATTCTTAAAATTTGGACTTGAAATAACACACACAGGTTTATTTTTCTAAGATAAATGTATTTAGAACAATTTAGAACGTGTATAATTTGAAACGCTCATACGTATAAGAAAGTCGTGTGGTGGCCACACCTCATTTTTTAAAACTAAATTTGAGCACTCAATTTTTACCTACTTTAAAGTTCATATTTATCGTTATTTCATAATTTCTGTTCCACTAATTACTCATCCATCCATGTAACAGTTCCTGTTTCTACATCTAAAATCAGGATATTAATGTTTTTTTTGTTTGGTTTTAAAATTTGTTTATTGTGGCATATTCTACATATTCTTTGAATTATATTGCTGTATTGTAAATAAGATATAACCGTTTTTTTTGTCATTACCCCAGTATATACAAAAATCATCAATGCTCATTTTTAGAGACATTCATTAAGCAATTAAATAAAAGTCATCCATTCAATTGTCAATTTCGCAACAAATACCACTATATCGTACGTATTCAATTAAAAAACATAAAGATGTTAAAATTATATCAGAAAACGACAATAACTCAGTAATTGTTAGTTTTAAAATGATAATGTCTTAAATGTTTTTGATGCGAAATTTAGTAAGCAATCCAAAAATGAACGGATATACAGGTGTTCCATTTGAAAAATTCACTTTTGACAAAAGTTTGTCTTTAATCCAGTTTTCTGCTAATTCAATTAGTAATTGCAAAAAATAAAAAATGTTTGTTTTATTATGAACAACTTTACCAAAAATTGTGTCCAACTAATACGTCATTTTTGAGTAATATAATTTTATGGAAACATTGAATATCTCAGAAAAATGGTAATAAATCAAAAACCTTAAATTTTAGACCTATACTATTTTATAACTTTTTGACTAAGAATTATACGGGGAATACAAAAATGTAATAATATATACGGTGTTTCATTTAAAAAACTATAACTATGGTCAGCCAGCATGTTATGGAGCACTCCCTATAATACAAAATAATTTTAAAACGTGCACCTAATAAGTGGCTATCATTAGAAGCAAACCGCTTCGAAATATCTTTCTCATAAAGTCACAATCTGACTTCCCCGCAAAGGTGCGGTAAAGTCCATTATTGGTATCTAATAATGTAGATAGCAAATAATTTTTAATACAAAAATTGTAGGTACTTATAAACTCTACAATTTAAAAATACTTACATTTATACAGAGTGTTCGACAACGGCGAACCAACACAAACTTGTGTTTCTTTAAATGGAATGCTATACATTCTTTTATATTTTATGATAGCTCTTGAAGGGCCGATTAAAATGACATCGTATTTGTCGATTTTCAACTGTTTCTGAGATATGGCAATTCTTTGTTAAAAATTGTACAACATTTAAAAAGTTGCTATGAAATAATAATTGATGGTGAAATACATATTATGGGCTCTATTAGTAGAGATATCTTTTCAGTACGTAAAATTAATGTTTACTTCATCATATCTATACATGCCATTCGCTAAAGTTAAACATTATAAAAAATAATTAAATGGAATATATATTTATATGTCATTGAAAAGTACTTAAAATTTACTAATTAAAAGTATCTACTTTCTTTGGGCTGTAGGCGATATTGCAAACTTATAGGATATTATATCGGAATAAACCCGATTACGACTTAAAAATATGAGTTGCCATGACTTGCACTACGAGTATAACTAAAATTAATCGAAAAAAGCTACTGCTAATATTTTCCTTTTACAAATAAGTAATTATTATTGAAATTTTAAAACTCATGAAAGGTTTTGAAGATCATGAATTAGCAATAGTATAAAAAATATCGCAGTCGCTGTGTCAAAAATTGTTTAAACGTCAAACTTTATATAGCTTCAGTTTTAAGGGAAGTAAATACATGAATTTATTTTAAGTGCAAAATGAAATTTTTAAAATTGGAATTAATAGATATGGTCTATGTTTTGGGTGAGAGTCATTGTTTGTTGGCACAAAGATATATATTTATAAATAGCATTTTTAAGCCACTGAGACTCCGCAATTTTTGTTTTACCGTAAATGTATTTGATTCCATATTTTATATATTTAAAATACTAAAAAATATTAACATACTATAAAACCAAACATTTTTTAATTTTTTTATATGATAACTTATAATTACTGTTAGAAGTTTTGAATAACGTCCATTTAAATACTTTTATTGATGGTTTGCTTTTCAACTGAAGTTATAAATCTAAGTACGACTTCTCTAATTTTAAAGTAATTTAAAATTTTTCTAATTATGACGATAGACAATTTTTTGACACAAAGCCACTGCGATGTATTTAATTGTTTAACTATTGTTAATTCATGAACTACCAAACTTTAATTTTATGAGTTTTAAAATTTTAATAAAAATTACTAATTTGTAAAAACAAAATATTAGAAATAATTCTTTTCGATTAATTTTAGTTATGTTTGTTGGTGTAATTAAGTCAAGGCAACTCATATTTGTAAATCGTATTCGGGTTTATTCAGATAAATCCTATAACTTTTGCAATATCGCCCACAGCACTAGAAAGTATATATTTTTAATTAGTAAATTTTAAGTACTTTTCAATGACATATAAATATACAGGTTGTTCCATTTAATTTTTTTTTAGAATTCTTAACTTTAGCGAATAATAATGAAATAAACATTAATTTCACGTACTATATAATAGGTATTTCATAATCAGTTGTTATTTTATAGCAATTTTTCAAATGTTGTACAATTTTTAACATAAAATCGCCATATCTCAGAAACAGTTGAAGATCGACAAATACAAGTCGATGTCATTTTAATTAGCTCTTTAAGGCCTATCATAAAAATTAAAAGAATGCATGGCATTCCATTTAAAAAAACATACGTTTTTGTTGGTTCGCCGTTGTGGAACACTGTATAAATAAAAATATTTTTAAATTATAGCTGATGATTGTCTACAATTTTTGTATCAAACATTATTCATCTATATTATTGGATACTAATAATGGACTTTGCCGCTTCGCTGGGACACCCGGTATATACATATTTTTGACTTTTCCAGTGTACGTGTTATATTCACAAAACGAAACATATTTAGATCAAAAACGATTGCGAAGACGTGTATTATACGTGGTCTATTATTAGTAACCCAGCGATTTAATAAGCCCTTGAATATTTTAAATCGAATTTTTTATGCACAAGGCATGGCAGTAAAATAGCTGCGCCTTCGCCTGAAAACAAAAATCATACCGAGCACGTAAGCGGTACCCAGTACCCACGTAAGTATAAGCGAACAAATGTGCAAATTTTATAAGTCGACTTTCGTAATGATATCTACAGGTGGAAAGAGTAGTAAGGTGATATAGTAGCGGTATGACGGTAGAAAGTCACGGACTTTGGTCTTTAGGATATTTAGTCCAAGGATTTTTTTTCTTTTCTCTTAATTCCTCTAATATGTAAATCATAAGGTGGCACGGACTGACTTAACGGAACATCTAATTTTATGAAGTTATCTCTTACATATGAAACGAAACTCACGTACGTACATTAATGCACAGAGAGAGAGATACATACATAATATACGTATGTAGACATTCATGTGTGCGTGTTGGCCGTTCTTTTGAAACATGTGTATGGGGAGCCTTGGCACCAACAAGAATCTTAATCATAAAGTAAACAATAAATTTTTAACGTTTATTTACACGAGATTTTAGACGCAGACATTCTGGTTAGCGGTAGAAACGGTTTTCTCTAGATCGTCGTTGTTGGACTGAAAATTTAACACATCTGTATTAAGTTATTCATGTCTGTTATTGCATATATATTACACTGTGAAATTTTTGAGATAGTTCGCCATAACTTGTCACACAAGAGTACTGATTCATATTTTAGTATCAGAATAAAAAAAGCTTTAATAGAAACAAGATTAGGTGTTTACGGTCATAACCGCCCATAAGAAGAATGTTGCTTTAGTGTATGAAATTGCTTAGATTCTAAGAGCATTAAAAAAGCTCTAAGTATACAACAGAACTTTCAGAACCTGACAAATTTTGAGCATGTGTATGAGAAAACTCTACAAACGCATATATGATCAACACTGATTGTTAGTCTTCCAGCTTGGGAGTTTCTGCGTGAAATAACTGCAAATGTCGAATATAAATGCAATAGTTATTGTATGTGCAGATAGAGTGGATATGGTGTTGTACATATCGTATGTACAAGGGTTTGGCTATAGCCACCTTTAAACAAGGCCACGTTCAAACTACTTGGCAACATCGCAGTCCGTCATGACAGTAGTCTGTATATTTGGCGGTAATTCAAATTTGTAATTAAAAGAAACAAATATTATTTTTTATTTACACATAAAGTAAAATGTATAATAAACATTCATAACTACATATATAATTAATAATAAACATAACAGATAACTTGTCCTACGGCACTGCATTACTTTGTGTTACTCTGGCAAGGTCAAAAGTTTTCGTTTTTTATGCAAATTTTGTTGATTAATTTTATTTTCCATTTGTTTTGAATAGTTATTAAGTAAAATATTTGCAGTAGTGGAAATAATATGTATGACGATGTCAAAATTAGGCGCTTCACAAAGCAGACAAAAATCGGTAACTATCGATTTGAAGTTTGAATCTGAAAGTAGTATCATTTTACTTAATCTTTTTAAAATATCTCGTTGGTTTGATTCAGCCTTCAAGAAATCTCTTTCGACTTGTTTGAATATTAATATAGACATTATTCCAATAACATGCTTTACAACCTCAATTGTTACGTTGGAAGGAATCGATAGTCCCCCACGGTAGCGACCAAACCGCTATAGATATCAATGCCAAATTTTGTATCTACAAATATAATCTCCCTCTTGAGATCTGATAAGATTTTCAGTAAAATCGGCAGACCGGAAGTAGTAATTTACTTCAGTGAAAAAATCGAATTTTGCCAATAATTCGTCAACTACTAAGTTCAAACAAATTTATAAAGAATTCATATGTATTCAGAATTAAATTTGAGAAGAATTTTATTATGAAAAATTTTCGAAATTCCTACCGGAAGTAGGTCTTTTACTCTTATCGAAAATCAGTTTTTTACCAATATTTCGCAAGTCATGCTTTTTATACAGGTACGTTATGAGTATAAAGGTATTTAGAACTTAATTGTCAATGCTTTTTGTTTAAAACAATTTCAAAATTCGGACCGGAAGTAACACTTTTACTCTTATCGAATAGCGATTTTTTGCAGATATGTCGTAAATTATGCATTCTATATATATTTATCAAGAGTACAAAAGTATTTAGAGCTGGATTTGGAATACTTTTGTATAAATGAAATCTTAGCGAGTAGCACTTTCTTTCGAATATCTCGCAAAGTATGTATTCTGTAGAGATTTATTAAGAGAATAGAAGTACTTATAACAGGATTTTGAATAATTTTTATATAAAGAATTCTTAAAATTTAGCTTACTTTTCTATGAAATAGAAATATTTAAAACCATTTTGTGTAATTTGAAACACTCATACGTATAAGAAAGTTGTGTATTGGCCACACCTCATTTTTTATTATATTTTGTTGCTTGTCAGGCAAATTGTGTTCAAACATCGTGATGCAGAGGGCACCTTTCGAATTTTGTTGCGTCGACATATGCTTTGCAATAATGACAAATTTAGGCAATACTTTTCCTAAACACCAATATTGTTTTATTATGTACTGAATCACATAACACACGTCTTAACTTTGAAACCATATAATAGATACAAAAAGTTTAGAAACAAAGTTGTGTAAACTTGTGAGTTAAGTACACTGAATCACAAACAATAATAATACGTAATATATTTATTAAACATTCAAAGTAGGTGTTTTGAAAATATAATGTTACATTGGTCATTTAGCAAAAGTGCGTCTGGAGAAAATACATTTTCTGAAACACTAATAAAGCTAGAACTCAGTTGAAATACTTGAGTCGGAAACGTGATACATTTATCTTTGGACATTCAACGCTTCATTTGTTGATGGGAGAAGCATCTTTTCTGAAAATGCAGAATTCCATATTGAGGTCACTCTTGCCTGGTTTAAAATGCTTCTTAATTCAGAATTACAACCAACGACGTTATTTGCAGCCTAAATTGGGCTTGTTCATACCAAGTAACTCTTTTTACAATGTTCACCGTACTGTTGAAGAAAAGATCTATGTCATTCAATCGATTTTGTTACTTCTTCAGTAGCTTTAATTGTTTCTCACGCTGCGTTCTCGTTATGTCGTATTTCTTATCATCCTCTTCGTTCATATTTTCTTTATTACTATCATTGATTACTGTGACATTTCCTGCTTCATCAAAATGAGTAATCTTTTCATAAATATTAGCCTGCGTATTCTTCTTTATTTCACTGTTGTTTGGTAGCATATCTACAACAAAATTGGTAATTATGTTTCTTGCGATGAATAAATACCTTTCAAGAAAGACAGGAAGCCATTCTATCGTAGCTTCTCCACATGAATCAGTGACAGGTTCTCCCATACTTCGAATGTAATAATCCCTTACGTAAACAAATATTTTACAGCAGCCACAACCTGCAACAAATAAATAAAATGACCAATTTATTTCTCATCCCAGGCATTTGGTCACAAAGGAAACTGCTTGATCATTTGCTTCCAATATCAAGTAAGCGATTCCTGAATAAGTGTGATAATGGGACAGGATGTTGAGGTAATTACCAAAAGATTATTTAGGTCTATAACGCTGGTCCCAACAGTCGATCAACCACGAAAAATCAGTAGCCGATCTTTTTCAAGTAATTAAAGAACATGGATGAAAACAATAAATCCTTGCGTGTCTCTATAGAGAAAATCATTTCTATTTTATTTATTTTATGTGTGTTTAGTTTGCTCTTTCGTTGTGAATTAGTGTATTAAAATGCCAAGGCTTCATAAACAACGAAATTTTCGCCAGCTAATGAATCTGAAAGTTGGCGACCCATTCGTTGTAGTTCAGGAGGCGGGTACTGTATTTTGTGAAATCGCTAGCAGTATCGAAAGAACTGATTCTTAAATAAAATACCTAAAGGACTTAAGAAGTTCTTTAAGTATTCGTTCGAAATCATGTAAATGCTCAAAGATATACCTACGAAGTTCTGAAACCATTCACTTTACCATATATTCAAAACAAACTAGTAAAACAACACCAGTTCTTATATTACAGCTCTTACATTACAGTACCTACGAAAGCCAACATCAATATTCTCAGTTGGGCTGGTAGGCCACAGATTATATTATTAGAAGCATATGCAGGCGAATAGCATAATGTATTCGTTTACGTGAAACGCCAACACATTATTAAAGAGTATTAACCAATATTTTGTCTAGAAGTTGTTGATGCGGATTATAAATTACTGCAATTGTACGGTCGGAGATGCACGAAAACTTGATAAAAGCTTGACCAAGATAGCAGTCCAGCTGCCACAGAAAAATGGAAATATTAAAGTTAAGCAGCTAGTTGTTTGGTTAACATTAATAATATCCTTTTGAATTGCCGCTAAACAGAAACTACAAACCTCCTGCTTGGGATACATTTGTTGTATAGGTACTAAAATTTGAACACATCTCTCATAAACTGACCAGTGTAGGTGGTGTTTGGTTATCTGTTACAAAATACTTTTCTTGAGATCGCCGCCACATCTATATAACAAAATAGGGTTAAGGATCGATGAACACAATCTTACCACGAAAATTCGAGGAAAAATATTGCTGCCACAACATAAAACTGCACTCTGCCAAAGATCATTTTCATTTCATATCTAAAGCAAATATCGTCTTGCTTATAAATTTTTGAAGTGTAAACTTCTTTGGGCGCCTTGCGTTGATTGTGGGCACTGAACAAGACTGAGCCGTCACGCTCGGCTATGTCACGCTCGTTCGGGTAAAGTCGGCTCGAGTCGACTAAGGGAACGAGAGAAATATATCACATAGAGGTATTTAATTTCAATTAAATTGAAATTTAAATGAATAAATAAATTCAATCTCCCCGAGCAGATTGGAACCCGAGCCGCACGGGTGAGAAGCCGGCACGTTAGCATCAGACCAGCGCGGGACACATAAGCGAGTATTTATATCGTCAATTTATGTATATATACATGCGTCCGAACCGACCCAGAAGCGTATCGGAAAATCTCTCCGTCGAGGAACCCCTTTAAAGTTGTCCGTACACCCACGCGATTATATTTCGCGGACTGTGTTGCGTTCGCTAATTGGTAACTTCGCGGACGGTTAACCAAAAAATTTGTTGTGTGTGTATGAGACATTATCTCTATAATAATATAATATAATATTTTGCGCTCAGGTAAGTTTTAGCATTTTTATTAAAATGATATGGATGACTCGGAAACTGATCAGTATATTCCGGGTGTTAAATAACGTCCACACGCATTTACTATAATTTGTATACCAATGCAAAACAGAAAGGTTGAGAATAGAGCATTGCTTTAATTGCTCATTATATACGAATTTCTAAGCATTTAATTCTTTTCTGTTACACAGGATGGATGAAGAAAATTAAATAGATAACAAATTAAAACGAAAAAGGGAATTGTCTAATGCGCGCGTGAAGAAATATCGTCAAAAGAAGCACACTAAATCTCAGCAACTCAATTCGTCGATGCAGGATGACCCTGATGTAATATAGAACGAAAAAAGAAAATTTGGATTTCGTATTATTAACCTCGCCTTGATGAAGTTTTCACTTCTGCCGTGTGGTTTTAAGCACACCCATTTTCTTGTTTTTGAGTACAGTGTTTTTTCGTGGAAGAGTGAAGAGATAAATACATTTGCGAAGAAGATTGATGTGAGGCAGTAGTAAAAGTATTATTTTAATATTGTGTTGGTATTTTGTTCGTGTGGAGTCGTTTGGGTTATCCAGAGGAGCTCTTGTTGGCGTTGAGTTTAGGTACCTATTGCTAATTATTGATAAAAGAGGAAATTATTGTAATGCATGTAAATTCCCAGCATCATCAAATATATATTTATTAGTCATACTGTCAATTTCATTATAATGACTACATTTTTCTCTTTTCTTTGTTTAAGCACTTTTGCAAAACAGCTACTGCTGAACTTCGCCTTATGATTGATATGGAATAATATATATCAATTTTGTTGCTATTAATTTTCTTGTTTTAATTTATTATGCTTTTTCTTCTATTTGGATGTTATGCTGATATCAATAAAGGCATTTATTATAATTATTATTTTAGTATACTAATTCCATATTGATAAATTTTAATGTTTGTGAAGAAAAACTTTAGATACTTATTGGACTATAGACGTAAGATTTTAAGTACGATAACGATAAAAATTAGCTAGAAGAAAATGGTGTTGTATGAACAGTAAACTATTACAATCAATGTTTCTTTTTTTTGTATTTATTATTTTGCATTACTTCACTGTCACCCCAGTAAAGACAATAATACATGCAAACATGCATACATACAGGAATACGTTTTTGCTTTCATTCAAAGAATTTTTTTAATCCGCCTTTTTCATATTTACGCAAAACTTGCGTATATGTATTTTAACCGTCACCATGACCTTGCCACCCCTAAAATTAACACACCATAAAACAAGATGATAGAGTGTATATGGTTGAAAAGAGAAAAAAGATCGCTCACTGCATATAACGAATTTAATTTTACTACAGGAGGAAGTGCAGTCATTTTTACAGTTTCTACTTCCGTTCCTCGTGCATTTTGTTATGTGCCGATGTGCGATTACATCCGACTATAAATTGGAAAATTTGGCAATGGTTGAGTAAGTATCAGAGGGTTCACTGCTGTTTTTTTTATTAATTACTCACAACTGTAACTATCATGTTATAGTTGTTACAGTTTAACAGATTATGTGTTAGAATCTTGGAAATCATAATTTAAATATAAGCACGAAAATCCATATTAGGCGATTGAATAGACATTAATTTGCCAATTTTCTGATTTTAAATTGAGTATATGTACCGGGTGTTCATGAAAGTTTGAAAGGTGTTCGAATTTAGTACGTGGTCGTATTAGTAATTTGCTTGCTACACAATTAACAACAGTTTTCACGAAGGATATTTATAACACGATATTAAAGGCGACAATAATGTACCTTACAAAAAGTAATTTCACTTAAATTATACATATAATAACGAGATAGACGTTAATACATCACTCTACGTTTAAACCACAAGAACTAGAACTTGGACTGTTAGACGCTATGCATCACACATGTATGCAAACTTTTTTCAGTTCTGCAACTCTGGCAGAACTGAAAAAAAATCTAGGCAATCATTTAGTATTATTGAAAATGTTGTTTAAAACCTTAAATATTATGTATAACATGGCCACCTCTTACCGGTGTCGTAATAGTGGTAGGCAAACCTCTTTTCGAATTGATTCCTCAGATTCAGAACGTAGATTATACTTATATTGTCTAATGTACAGGAATTTTAAACTTTCTCAATCACTTTATTATCTACTCCTGTTAAGGGCGTTCAAACCGGCAAAGTAAAATCAAGTTTCGCCGCAAGACAGTTGCATAGCAAAAAAATGGTACGTATGTCACTGAAATACCCAGAATTCCGTCTGACAAATCCCAAATTACGGTAAGATTCGTTAGTGATACTCTGAATCTGATGTGTAAATCGCAAAGTTAAATCAAATTAATAAAAAAAGGAAAATAATTACTCCACTATTTTCACCAAAATGCGTTATTACATCCTATTATCGAAGCACTTCAAAATGATGAGATTGAATTTGATTGCTTTCAACAGGTTGGAGCTACACCACATGAACAATATTAAAATTTCTGAGGCTGTTCTTTGAGGATAAATTAGTAAGTAGTGACCGGTGGCCTCAGTCTTCAGATATAATACTACTTCATTATTAATGTTTGGATTTCTAGAAAATGAAACGTCTTCATACGTAACAAAAAATACAAAACGCTATTACAGAAGCTGTCATACGTATGATTCCTGAAATCCTACATCATATTTTCAACAATATGAAAGGGAGAGTAAATTCGTGACATTACAAAAGAAAGGAGGTTTCTTCCTTCTTCTTAAAATATATAACTATTAAACTGTTCATACACTATTTTTTTGCGGATACCAGAAACATATTTTTCTCAGTTTTTGGTTTCAATTAAAACATGTTAAGTTGTCTAATGTTGTTCATAGTATTAAATACTCAATTAGTTTCCTTCAAAATTTCTTTGGTTTTTGCTCCGTAAATGCATGTCATATCAATTGCAAGATTGGTGTCATAACCAAGAAATTATGGACACAGTCAGATATTTTCTTAGAATAATATTTCCTATATTAATGTGTTTTGGGCGAAATTCACATTGTCTCATTTAGATATAATTATTTATCTACTTTTCCTTGTTCTTTCATATTCATTATGCTATTCTTGTTCATGTTTGAATATAATCTAGATGTCAACCTCCGCTGTATCATAGTTAGCAATCCTCAAATAGTGTAGTTGACGATACTTAGTATGCGTGTAGTAGGGATTTGAGTTATTTTTCTTCTCATGAATTTACATTTTTTGAGGAAGATATTGGTTATTTATCATGAGAATCGAAGTATTCTATCTTTGGTGAAAATCGAGGTAGAACATAAGAAATAAAATGAACTATGTCTGTCTGTGTACTCTATTAAAATGAATTTGCAATATTTTTCGGTTTAACGATTTTAATGGACTAAATAGTAATTAAGTGTTAAATATTGTACAAAAGATACAGACATCTTACGTTTTAAATCTTCATGTATTAATTGGATTTGAAAATGTGTATGAAGGACTGAGGTATAGTTGTAAATTATTTCGTTAATATACTTTTGTTGTTATTGTTAGTTGTGCTAGTGTGTAACAAATATGTATTTTGTGGTGTTAGACTAAACGTTAACACGCAGAAAAGACGAAACTAAGATGAATAGGCTATCACTTTTTTTCATTAATGCCTCAGTCCTTTCGTTGAATAACATTTGTAATTCTGACTCTTTTTGTGTCAAGTTTTACAATAAATATTGGTCAAACTTCGAACATCAATAATAATATATCAGACTGATGTCAGCATATGGTCAGCATACTTAACAATATTTTTGTTATAATTATCGTGAAAGCAGTTTAGTACGAACCGAAACTGATTGGTCGTTTTGACGTTTCATAACCCACAATTGAATTTCCGTGCGTTTGCCAACGTTAATCAAACGAGTACCTATTACACATAGGGAATATATAATAAATATTTGAAATAATAACTCAAGATCTAAGCGAATTAAAATTCATTTATGATCAAGTATTTACACATTTGCAACCGTGGCAATGATTTTTACCAGAATAGCATTCACTGCAATGTGGGTTGCCTAATTTTAATTTATTTTATATTCATTTAAAACAAAGTAAAGAATAGTTGAACGAAAAATAAGTGCAGAGCGGCTAGCTTTTTCTTCATTTTTTAACGTGAACTAAAGCAAACAAATCTGCAACGGATTTTTGAGAAAACTCGTTTTAAATATTTTGACATACTAGTTAATTTTCTACAATCAGATAATTTTTTTCTAAGTTTGATTATTCAGCGGGGTAGATTACTAAATTCATAACTATACTACTATACTTCATAAGTTGACGATAAAAGGTTTTCTCCAAATTTAAAATCAACAAAAATATCTTCCATCAAAAATCTGCTTTTTTTCAACTATTCACAGATCCACTATCGAAGACCCTTAAGTGGCGCCATTTATCCAAAGCATAACAAACTGCTTGGTAATCACTGAGCATTTGTAAAATCACGTGCTAAAAATATTCAATATGGTTGGATTATATCAAACCTACTGTTATTGACATTTGACTGATTTGATCTTTATTTTGTCTATTCCATATTTGTTTCTACTTAAGTTATTCAATACTACACATATTCAGTCGTTTCATTTAATGTGTGCTACTATTTACTATATGTTGGAAGTTACGTCGAGTACCAATAGAAAACTATATATCTAGTTTCGTCACGGAAAAAACGTGGCTGTTCTAGGTCATTTAGTTCTTACCAAAAGATTCACAAGGTACTTCGGAAAATGGGAAATAATTATTCGAAAGCCTTGGTAAATAGCTATAATTTTTTGCATATTTATGTTAAATTTATATCTTAATATTTGTAGATGTATAAAACTCTAGTGGAAAAATTGCCGGGATGAAATGAAGCAACTTTGCTAGACGTTATTTGATCCTTAATATTAACAATAAGTCTGAATATGTTAATTCTATGGTATATGAGGATTGATATAGTGCAATTTTAAAAAGGATACAAGTGGGTTTATTATGAATATTTCAACATTGTCAATTTTTGTTCTGTAATTAGACTAGCACCTGTTGGATAAATGAAGATGCTATAGTAATTTTTAGAAGGCTCTAATTATTACCAATATGCACCTTGTTATCATCGTAAAGTTGAGAAGTACCAACAAGAAACTTATTCATGTTATAAAGGAAATTTTGGTCTATCTTGAAATGTGTGCGTAGAAATACTAACAGATTTGGTATAGGCAACACTAAAGAGTGCATCACTGATGATACTACCGTTGCTAGAGTAGCTGAATATTTTATGAGGCACACATTGTGATGTGGAATAGTAAAGCCTCGAAATCTTCCAATACAGTTGAAAGCGTCGATTACGTTAGTATTGCAATAGTTTCTTAAACCCAAGAAGTCATATACAAAATCGAAACACTTTACAACGTAGTAGAACCCTAATTAGTGTTTCCTTTTGAATTGGTATAAAAAATTAGAAATGTAAGTATAAAATGCTTATTTTTGGAACTGCCCAACAACTTCATTTTCAGCAACACTTTCTTTAAGTTTATTTCGCTTTATTTTATTATTTTAAAATTATTAATATTACTAATTAAGTCAATGTTTATAGTGTTTTTCAAAGTTTATTTCAATAAAAATTCAGAAATTGTTTCTTTTGGGTACTACTAGATGGCGTTACATAAGGATTTATATTTTGAGGTTACCAGAATCAAATTCATCAATGTAATTCGAAGTTATGTGGCGGCTTCATATCGTGCAGCGATAGCTGGATGCAGTTGACCTTGAGCGACGTAGGTGTGCATGTCATCTGTTGTTAGTTTTGCAGATTTTCTTTAACTATAACTTCATTTTATTTTAACAATAGTCAACGTTCATGCATTTTGATTAGCATATAAGAATCAAAGCTGGGTAGTAATGCTTATATTGCTTTTTCTGATAAAATAATGCTATTGTGTAATGAAGTACCTCGCGATCTTAAAGTAATAAGTAAATCGCATTGTCTAGTAGTAGTAGTAGTACTTCCATTACATACTCAAATAGTAATTACATTACTCTTTAAATTGTTGAATTTGAAAGTAATATGCATGTATGATGTATATATGAATATTTTGTGGAGTAATGTGTTTCTATTAATTACAAAAAACAATTAACATTGGTTACCAGAAAAATGAGCAATAGAAATAAATTTATTTGACATTCACACAAAAAGTGTTAGCGATTTATTAAGAGAATGAAAGTACTTAGAATAGGATTTTGAATAAGTTTTGTATACAAAAATTCTTAAAATTGTATAGTTTGAAACGCTTATACGTATAAGAAAGTCGTATATATGAATTTTTTGGGTAGTAATGTGTCTCTATTAATTACAAAAAACAATTAACATTGGTTACCAGAAAAATAAGCAGTAGAAATAAATTTATTTGACATTCACACAAAAAGTGTTAGCGATTTATTAAGAGATGAAAGTACTTCGAATAGGATTTTGAATAAGTTTTGTATACAAAAATTCTTAAAATTGTACAGTTTGAAACGCTCATACGTATAAGAAAGTCGTGTGAACAATAAAAATTGGCATACCACAGGGCACTGTATTGGGTCCAATTCTCTTTATATTATACATTAAACTAAACAACGTCCCAACTTTGAAGAATTAAACATAAGGAACACACACAAGGTAATAAAGGAAACAGACCAGGTGAAATATTTAGGAATATATACAGATGCAAATCTCAAATGGAAGGTACATATGGAGTATATCTGCGAAAAAATCAGATGTCTTATACATAAATTTTATATAATACGTGAAATGTTAAACAGAAAATTATTAATCATGCTCTACAGAAGCCTGGCGGAATCAGTACTATGATATGACATAATAGCTTGGGGCGCAGCCTATAATGACACTCTAAAATCCCTAAATTCTGTTCAAAACTACTTGCTTAAAACAATATACAGGAAAGATAGACTTTATCGAACAATACAGTTATATTCCGTAGACATACTTAACATCAAATCTTTATATACAGCATGTGTCAATTTTCATTAGCCATAGGCGATTAATCCATACAGTATGTGGCAACATAGTACCCCTTCTTTCCTTTCCAATGCCAGCACGACCGATGCATGCTCGTAAGTAAATACAAGTTAGCGTGGTTAGCAGTAACTCTTCGACCACCGGCTTGGATGTTTGTAATGCGTTCAGAAATAATATTTACGAGTTGCAAGGATTTTTTCTTTTCAGTAAATGCAGAGAATTATTAAGCTGCGTTCACGCTGCATGACACAAACAAAAGCGTAATTCTAATAAAATTAAAAATAAGGTAAATAAAAAAGGCTTCTGAAAATAATAATAAATTACTAGATCAGGAGATCGCGGCGGCCATTTGATGTTTCCCGTTCCAGTAATAAGACGGCTTTTATTGCAGACTTGATCGCAACGTGTTCGCAGCTAAACATTCATTGAATGTAAAACCTGGTCGGGAGAAGTGGGAAGTCGGAGAAAGTCGTTGTGATGTCGATTGTTGCCGGGATTGGTGACGGACGGTGTGGGGTGGCACGTTGCCACATATTACTTGTATACGTATAAATCGCACGTAAACATTGAATCCCTATACCTAATGAAAATTGACACATACTGTATACTGACATCATGTACTTTTCTTCATAAACATCCTTTTTCATAAATACCTTACAAGAAACAGCATAATAGGATGTCTTCAAACAACAAGTAATACCACATTTTACCAAAGATCCTTTTGTTACTTAGGACCGAAACTATACAAGATTTTACCTGAAATAAAAATTATTAAAAGAATAAAAACATACGTAATGCACTTAAGAAACTTTATTTTTATTAACTTGGAGGCGTTAACAGGGATGTTTTAAGGACACAAGTTATTTCTTAATGAAATAATTATAGTTATAGTTAGTTAGTTTTAGTAACGTACACTTTTGTAAACGAAATATGTATTCATATTAGGTTACTATATTTCTTAGAATTTATAATGTAATTGCACATACAGGTGGCCAACACCTAGGTGCACATGTATTTAAATTTAAATAAAATAAATAAAATATAAGAATCGAAGATAAGAATTAATGCACTCACAACTTTAGTAACAACAATACTATTTATATTTTCCGAAAAGTGTTTATACCACAGCACATTTCTTGATCATTATAAATGTGCGTCTATCTTATTTTCCTTATTAATATGTGTATACATACATAGAGAAACAGGTAGAAAAAACTACAAATTGCATTCGTATCTGGCAATCTGGATTTTTCTCCTTCGTTAACCTATTTCACAAATGATTCCCACAATCATTAATGGATTTAACCCTATCCACTCTCACATCTGTTGATGTTGGGGTTGTCCTGTACCATTTCCGGACGTCCGTGAAACAATACATCCTTGAGAGATTTATTTACCGGTGGTAATTTAAACTGTGACGCAGACATTCAATGCGTTAGTACCTTTTTATTTATACGTATGCAAGTCCATATGTACATACGTTATGTATATTGTATTTTATACATAAATATACAGGTATACATAGTGCCCGGAGTTTCGGTACTTACTTATACCAGAGTATTAAATTTGAAAATATGTATGTAGAAGTTATAGATTTTTTAGTTTCTTCCAATAACTCAAATTTTTATATTTTCATATTAAACGCACAGTATATAATTACACGTTTGGATTCCTTAAAATATTCTAAGTTAGCTTTATATTTAAAAAAACGTTTTAATATATTCGATAATTTCAGAGTTATTCGTAATGTTTTGAGGATGATATTCCAAACATCGCATTAGTAATCTTTTGTTATACATGTTTTAAAAATAACATATGATATTAATATTGTTATGGTGTTAAAAATGTTTTTTAATATGTTCAATATATAAAAGAAATTAAAAGTTTCTAATGTAAAAAGGATGGCTACAGAAATACACCTTATTTAAATATAGCTTGGAAGCCGCAGAGGATAATAAAGGATATGCCTTAAACAGGTCATAGTCATAAAATCAGACTTATATGACTCCCTGCGTTTTGACATATTTTAAATTGTCTTAATTCCCAGATTAAATAAACCTTTCTATTGCTATGATCTGATTAAATACAGCAACCATAAACATACTTTGTTAACTTTACATATCCATCCTCTTCGTAATATCGTCATTTATTGACAATAAAAAACAAAAGTTTCAAATCTTCAAGTGTTTTTATTCCTTTATTACTACTTGTCCATCAATCTCTTTCGAGCTTGAATCGCCTTTTTCGCGTCCGCTTACAGATGTCCGTCAATCTCTCTTAGCTTGAACCGCTTTTTTCGCGTCCGCTTACAATTTCTTCACAGTTTCCTGTAAAAAGCAATCACTGTCATGGCTTTTTAGAATGTCCGATTTTATTAACTTTTGAAGCAACCGTGTATATACATATATCTTGTGAAGCCAATAGTATGTTTTATTTAAAATGCTTCTCGAACTGTTTCTTACACAAACCTGTACACACTCAAGAGCGAGAAAGGTAGTTTAATGTTAAACATAATTCATGTTAAAGTATTCAAAGAAACAATGAGCTGAAAGAGCACAACATTTTCATCGAGACAGTTTACAATACAATTTTGATGTGATAGTCGAAAAGCATGTCAACCTTTTCGAAGTCTACTCTCGTTAAGAAAAAAGCACAAAATAATAATAAAAGTAAAAAGCCCAAGTTTTAAATTTAAGCCCTATTGCAGCGCCTTTCCTGTAAAAAACGCTTTTTAGAATGTCCACTTTTATAAACTTTTGAAGCATCCCTGTATATACATATATTTTGTTAAGCCAATAGGATATTTTATTTAAAATTCTTCTCGAACTGTTTTTAACACAAACCGGTACACACTCAAGAGCGAGAAAGGTAATTTAATATTAAACATAAGTCGTGTTAAAGTATGCAAAGATACAATGAGATCAATAAGCGCAACATTTTTATTAAGACAGTGTACAATACTATTTTGATGTGAAAGTGTAAAAGCCCGTCAACCTTTTCGAAATCCACTATCGTTAATAAATGAGCACAAAATAATAATAAAAGTAAAAAGCCCAAGTTTTAAATTGAAGCGCTTTTCCTGTAAAAAGCGATCACTGACATGACGCTTCTTAGAATGTCAACTTTTATATACCTTTGAAGCACCCCTGTATATACATATATTTTGTTAAGCCAATAGGACGTTTTATTTAAAATTCTTCTCGTATTGTTTTTAACACAAACCGATACACACTCAAGAGCGAGAAAGGTAATTTAATTTTAACAATAAGCTATGTTAAGGTATCCAAAGACACAATGAGATCACAAAGCCCAACATGTTCATTAAAACAGTTTACAATACTATTTTGATGTGAAAGTGTAAAAGCCCGTCAACCTTTTCAAAATCAACTATCGTTAATAAAGGAGCACGAAATAATAATAAAAGTAAAAAGCCCAAGCCTTAAATTGAAGCCCTATTGAAGCGCCTTTCCTGTAAAAAGCGATCACTGGCATGACGCTTTTTAGAATGTCCATTTTTATAAACTTTTTAAGCACCCCTACATATATTTTGTTAAGCCAATAGTATATTTTATTGAAAATTCTTCTCGAACTGTTTTTTACACAAACTGGTACACACTCAAGAGCGGGGAAGGTAATTTAATGTTAAACATAAGTCATGTTAAAGTATCGAAAGAAACAATGAGCTCAATGAGCGCAACATTTTCATTGAGACAGTGTACAATACTATTCTGATGTTTTCGAATCTACTATCGTTAAGAAAAACTGAAGTATTAAATTTAAGCGCTGTTCAATCATGTTTTGAAGAATCGCCAAATTGAAGACGTAATAAGCGTCCACAAACATCTACGTATCCAAAATTTCACAAACATTCATCAATTTTCAAAAAACTCTTCCGCCATTTTTTTTGTCATTTTTACTTTGGATTCGTGATCGGTAAGACACCCCCGGTAAGACATCCCCGTATCTAAAATTTCACATTCATACGTCAATTTTCAAAAAATTCTTCCGCCATTTTGTTTTTTTTTGACATTTTGACTTTGGAATCGTGATCGGCGACCCCCAAAACCCCCGTATCTAAAATTTTACATTCATACGTCAATTTTCAAAAAAATCTTCCGCCATTTTGTTTTCTTTTTGACATTTTGACCTTGGAATCGTGATCGGCGACCCCCAGAACCCCCGTATCTAAAATTTCACATTCATATCGATACCCCAATTCAATAACGTAACAATTCAAAAAAAGTTGTTTTTGAGTTAAACCCACCAGCTAATTCGGAATTTCATGTTCTTTCCAGAGCAATAGTGTAACAACTTCTAGCTTGATTCAGTGCGGAGAGGTGGCGTTACATGTATTTGTAACAGTTGAGATATTCAAAATTTCTTAAATTCAACACCGTAATAACTCACTTGTTACGCTATTGAACTACAAGATCTTTTGATTTCTACTGCAGGTTGCAACTTATTACTTGTTGTTTGAGAGTGTGCAAAGTGGTTAATGTGTAATTAAAATGGAACCAAAAAGAAATTTTGAATCCAGGGCTCAGTATATGGCAAGACTAGCTTGCAGTCAATATGAGGAACAAAAAGTAAGTGCGATTTTCGAATATAATTAATATTATTGGTTAGACATAACCTTAAAATATTTAAAAAGTTTAACATAGTTTCTGCTTGTGTTTAGTTTCATAATAGTATGGAGAATCAAAACACCAATGATGTGGAGATGAACAATACTTTCTTAGAAAAAAATCCATCTGCAGAAAATTCAACGGAGCAAACGAATTCCGAAACTGACAATCAAGATGAGCAAGAAAATGTTATTTTATGTGATAATATTATAAGTAGTGATGCCGAGACAGTAAGCTACTCAATTTTGTATTGTGTGACAAATAAATTTTTATGTTTTCTTATTATTTTAGATTGTTACTAGCGGTCATAATGAGATGGACAGCCGATTCAACATTGATAGCGATGATTCGGTGGCGGATTTAAATTACGTTCCAGAAAATGATGCAAGTAGTGATGAATCGACAGACAATGAAGACCTAATAGTACCTGAAGCAACGCCGGTTGAAAGTGAAAACGTTAAAAATCTTACTCGAAAGAGAAAGAGAGTTCCAGAAACTTGGGCAAAAAATGCGCGGAAGATTAATAGAAATTTGGGACAAAGGTATATTTCGGCTAAAGGGAAAGAAATTGAGGCGAAAAGAATGAAACCTCCTTGTTTGGAAACGTGTAGACTTAAGTGTGCGTCAAAATTTTCAATTGAGGAAAGAAAACAAATTTATAATTCATACTGGAAACTTGGAGATATTAATCTCCAGAGAAACTTTTTGAACAGTTGCATGTGTGCCAACATTACACCCGCATATCGAAATCCTAAACCGGGAAGCAGCCGCTCCCAAAATGTGAAATACACATTCAAGAAAGGATCAGAGCAAGTTCAAGTCTGCAAAATGTTTTTCAAAAACACTTTATCAATTAATAATAGAACAATATTTACCACAATGCAGAAGAAAGATCAACACGGATTTATAGAAACTGATAAAAGAGGCAAACATGACAATCAGAGAAAAGTGGATGAAGAGATTATGAAAGATATTAGACAGCACATAGCATCTTTTCCAAGAGTAAGCTCACATTACTGCCGTGCGAGGACGAACAAGGAATATTTGGATGGCAGTCTTAACATGACACTAATGTACAAACTTTATATAGAGCAGTGTGAACAAAAGGGCAAAAGTTTTGGCAAATATTCAATGTACGCTAAAGTCATAAACACAGAAACAAATATCGCTTTTTACATCCCTAAAAAAGACCAGTGTGCACTATGCGAGAGTTACAAAAATGGCACTGAAGATGATAATCAAAATATCAAGCTAAAATATGAAAACCACATTAAGGAGAAAGAACTAAGCCGGGTGGAAAAAACCAAAGACCTTCAAAGCGAAAATACAGGAGTATATTGTTTTGATCTGCAAGCAGTTCTTCCTTGTCCTTCTGGAGATGTTAGCACATTTTTCTACAAACGACGACTTGCAACGTATAATTTTACAATCTTCGATATTGGAAAAAAATTAGGATATTGTTATACATGGCATGAAGGACTCGCAAGACGCGGCGCCAATGAAATTTGTAGCTGTGTGTACAATTTTCTTTTTAATGAAAGTATAAATACCGAAAATATCATTTTCTATTCCGACAACTGCGTTGGACAAAACAAGAACAAGTTTATTTGCAGTATGTACCTTTATTGCATTCGAAATTTTGAAAATCTGAAATCTATCACTCACAAGTTCTTAGTCGTTGGACACACGCAAAATGAAGGAGACTCAATGCATGCGACCATTGAAAAAGAAAAAAAACGCGTGTTAAAAAATGGTCCCATTTACGTCCCCTCACAATGGACCATGATTTTAAGAAGTGCAAAAAAAAATAGAACTCCGTATAAAGTTCATGAAATGGATACAAGCGACTTTTTTGACTTCAAGAAGTTGTCTGCTGAAATGGGTAGAAACTACACATTAAACAAAAATAGAGAAAGAGTAAATTGGAACAACATTAGGATTTTGAAAGTAACAAAGGATAATCCAAATTCAATTTTTTATAAATATTCTTACGAAGAAAACGAATTTCAAGAAATTATTGTGCAGCCAAACTTGCGATTTGCTAGAACGAAAGAATTGCAAGTCGCTTATAAAAGACCGCCACCAATTGCACCAGCAAAGAAAAAGAATTTATTAGAACTTTGCAAAGAAAATGCGATAAAACCGGTCTACTGGCCATTTTATGAAAACTTGAATGCAGATGCCAATGTTAACTCTGAAAGTAGTAGCGATTCCAATTAAATAAAAAATAGATACGTAATTTTTTTGAAATGAGAGAATCAATTAAATTGTTTTTTGTTGACAGAATTATGTATTTTCTTTATTATATCTTTTCATAATAATCAATAAATACTTTGAATGCAAAATTTGCATTTCTGCATTTACAAATTTTCAGAAAAATTAGTTAATTGCTAAAAATACTTTCAAAATTTGTAAGTACTTTTGGTACATTTCTGTGAAAATTATAAAACTTATGTTATTATTTAGTTCAACAACGTAACAACTCATTCTAATTTGAAAAATATTAAATTAATAAGATTTTTAAAAAATGCATAAAATAACAATTCTATGAGAAGCTCTTGTAGAAACTCTGAGAAAGCTAGATTGAAACATGACTACATTTTAGACGAT
This sequence comes from Amphimallon solstitiale, assembly GCA_963170755.1. Taxonomy (NCBI): domain Eukaryota; kingdom Metazoa; phylum Arthropoda; class Insecta; order Coleoptera; family Scarabaeidae; genus Amphimallon; species Amphimallon solstitiale. The sequence goes on along the minus strand of OY720678.1, from coordinate 7,819,844 downwards.
TATCAAATTTGAGAAAATTCTTCAGTCCGCCTTATAACAGTTCAAGCGTTTTGGAGTTGTTACAGTGTTGAACTGGGGTATCGATATGTCAATTTTCAAAAAAAATCTTCCGCAATTTTGTTTTTTTTTTGACTTTTTGACTTTGGAATCGTGATCGGCGACCCCCAAAACCCCCGTATATAAAATTTTACATTCATTTCATACGTCGTAACGACGTAATAAGCGACCACAAACACCCACGTATCCAAAATTTCACAAACATTCATCAATTTTCAAAAAACTCTTCCGCCATATTTTTTGTCATTTTTACTTTGGATTCGTGATCGGTAACCTAAGACACCCCCGTATCTAAAATTTCACATTCATACGTCAATTTTCAAAAAAATCTTCCGCCATTTTGTTTTTTATGACATTTTGATTTTGGATTTGTGATCGGCGGCCTAAGACACCCCCGTATCTAAAATTTCACATTTATTCGTCAATTTTCAAAAAATACTTCGGCCATTTTTTTTTTGACATTTAGACTTTGGATACGTGATCAATGACACCACAAAAACTCCCAAGTGCCGAATTTTACTTTAATCAGAAGAGATAAATTAATTTCAGGTAGCTCCGCCCACTCTGCATGTACGCGTAATCGTTTAAATAAAATTATTATATAAGGGCACATCAATGTTAAAAGCAATCCATTTCCCGATTAAGGAAACGGGGCATGCGCGTTCTAGAATTAACGTATTTTAATTCAAATCATTATTAAAATATTAATCGACCCCTGTATATAGAAAAAATCAAGCGGGACCGTTACGTATTGTGTGGAGATGCAGAACATTCGCCGGACCGTAATGTATTGGTCGGCAGTGCACACGAGAATCTGATATTTATTTTTCTTCCGTCCGGAATGCATTGATATCAGTGCACGTTGAATCGGCCATGTTTCTTACCAAATCCTTCTGCAAACGAACTTTAAAGTGCTCGTGCCCGTGATTGCGTGCGACTGTCGACTCGAAATAAGCTTGCAAAAGGTCCCGAGAAGCCGGTTCCTTAAGACCCCGAGTGTTGTTGGGTGCTCGCAACCTTCAAAATTTCGTATTTCAATCTTAAAAGTGAATCTGTGGTGCAACTCAGTTCGCCTATCAGATTGACGTTTCTCGGGATTTTTATTGATTGTCACGGGAATGGTCTAAACGTAAGCCATTTTTCTGTTACAACATGGAATGCACGCTCCTCTTCAACGGACGATATCTCTGCACACACTCCACTAAAAAGGAAAATCTCTGTCCACCGGAAATTCAATGTCGCTCGTACGCCCACTCCAAAACACAGCCTTTAATTCCCCATATCCAGAGAGGAGTTCTTTGCAAAGATTTGTCGACTTTTGTCTATTTTGATAGTTCCGTAAATGCTCGGTTAAGCTCATTCAACTCAGGCGATTAACAACAGAGGTCTGTGCGCTATTATTATTCCTTTATTATAATGGCGAAAGCAATAATTAAGAGGGGCATTTAACAACTGTAATCCAAACTTATGCAACTATTACTAGCGGGACGATAGACGCGAGTGGGTGGAGCTTGACGCTGTTCGAGTTTCTATCAGAGCGCTTCGGTTTTATTCACAGATTCTGTCGCAATGTAGATCCGGGCAAATACGCTCCGTTCTGTAAGAAACGCAACCCCCAAAGATTCCTTAATTTTCTAAGAAAAAGGTTCTAAACGGTAATTTAATAGTAATAATAATTAAATACTAATTTGCTTTTTCATACGATTTGCATGGTTACTTCTTTGTTTTGTTGATTTTTTATAATAAGTCAATTTGCGCTTGCCCATAACTGGTATATTATTATACCATTTATTATAATAATATAAACAACATTCCCATAATAAATTAAAAACTTGTGTCCTCATTCTGTAGAACCAAATTTTGTCACGGCGGGATTTGTATAGAGTTTATGTTGAGAAGGAATATGAATTTTGTACAATTGAACTGATTGATCCGGGTGTTTTTGTTGCGGTGTTTTATCGATCGCCCTCTGGAAATTTTGATGTATTTTGGAATAATCTTTTTGAGATGCTAGATAAATTTGGCAAATTATATTCAAGTAATGAAATTGTGGTTTTGGGAGATTTTGATGTGTGTAAAGTTTTTAGAACTAAATAATACTAAACGGAAGATATCAGTGGGGGAAAAGGGTGCTTGTTGAGATAAAATATTTTTCAGAATTTGCCTAAAATGCGCCCATGCTAAGACACAGGAGGAGTATTTATTTATTTGATCATTAAGCGCTATAAATGAGGATTTGCCAATTCTAGCTGGTAATCTTACAAAATTATAAACTTATACAGTTCAGAAATTTATAGCGACGTTACGAAATCAAAATTGGCATTATACATACACATCAAAAGATCCAAATGAAGCAGAGATATTTAATAGATACTCTACCAAACATACACAACTATTTGTCCCCAGTTACAAAAAAAGGTGTTTGATAGACCAACTGTACACATCATATTTGATAAAAACGACTGAATGTCTACAAAAAAAAGAAACTATTTGACCTTGCCCATGATGCAGCTAAAGTAAACGGTAAACACATGGTTTTCTATAAATCTTTTACGGAGGAATTCACTAATTTACTATTGTAATCTCGACAGGAGTAGTACACAAAATGAGTGCGAAAAATAGGTGCAAAGAAACTTGGTGAATAATAAATATTAAATTAAATAATTGCAAAACGAGTAGGTGCAGTTTTCTTGGTTCTTCGCCAGGCATCTGAAATAATTACTTCGCTTCTTTAGCAAACTCTTTAGTTTCGGAGTTGGAGATTGCCAATTTAAAGCTTATAAATTACTTAAAAACGAAACATAAGAGCAGCGATACAACATTTTTTCTTACTTCTGTTACCAGTGATGAACTAATGAGTGTTATTCATACTATTAAATCAAAGGGCAGCAGAGATATATTTGGGAAGGTATATGGTAAATAGTGATTTTGACCAGGGGCTTTTTCTTAATTCTCTTAAATATTGGAGGGTGGTTTCAATATATAAGGCTAGTGATCGCAACAAATCTGAAAACTATAGACGAATAACAATTAAACCAGTGCTAGGAAAAGTTATTGAAATGGTATTATTCAATAGAATCCTAAGTTACCTAGAAAAAAAATACATATCACATGAGCAATATGGTTTTCGCAAAGAGATATCTACATTGGATGTAGTACTACACATTGTGAATTATGCTACTGATGCTTTTGTTTTGTGATCTCTCGAAGGCCTTCGATTCTGTGTCGCTATTTGCCAATGACACTGTTTTTCTAACAAAATAACTAAAATCAACTTTTGCTCGATGTAGAGGGTGTAAATTTACAACATGAAAGCAAGCCATGGTTTAGGGGAAATCGTTTAACATTAAACATAAACGACACAAAATCCATGAACTTTACGAACAGGAAAATCTGAGATTCACTATGTACAAAATCATGAAAGACCATACATATTTTGTGTGAGGTAGCGGAAAGATTGTCATACTTTTCATTGTACCTTCTGCAATGGCTTACAGCATAATAGCATGAGGAAATATCACTGATGCAAAAAGGTTATTTGGGAAACAAAAGAAGCCTATCAGAAAAATATATAAATTCCTTTACAATTATTCATGTCAGGGGGTTTTCATAACAAATAAAATAATGCCTGTTCTATGTATATACAGGTTGCGATTATGTATGAAACCGGGTTCGTTATGCTAAGACGGTCTGAGCTAGAAAACTGAAATTTTAAACAGACATTAGACTCAATTAGAACTACTTATTACTTGTTTTTCTTTTTGTTTTAATCCATAAGTTTTTGAAATACAAAGCCTACTTGTTTTTTTCTTAATGGGTACATGGGCTAAATGTAACATGGTTAAAAAGGTTATTTTCCCCCGAATTAAATGGTATTATAGGTTTGGTGATTTTTTTGGTAGAATTTTAGACAAAAATTTAAACTTAATTAAATTAAAATAAAACACGCAAATCAAGCAGCCTTTGCCCATTCGTCAAAAATTAGAAGAACTTAACAATGGCAGTAGAGAATGTCCCATTGTCATTATTGCCTCTATCATTTCCCATTGAAACCCCAACAAATGCTTGCAATTAAACTAAATAAACAAAACCAGACAAAGCAACAAAAATTTAATAAAATGGTTGTTCAATTAATATTTAAACAAGAAGTTTATAATTTATAAACAAAATTTCACTTCAGAATTTAGATTATAAAAGATGTTCAAAGTGTTCTCCATTTATTACCTGACAATAATGCAGTCTGTGGATAAATCCGTCTATTGTATTATTTAACCAATTTTCAGGAATATTTCTTATTTCTGTCTGAATACGTAATTTTAATTCGTCCAAAGATTCTGGTTTTTTATTGTACACACGGCGCTTTAAATATCCCCATAAGAAAAAGTCTAGGGGATTCAGATCAGGAGATTGCGCCGGCCATTCAATAGTTCCTCGCCTCCCTATCCACCTTTGAGGAAATGTATTATTTAAGTAATAACGTACTTCACGTCCATAGTGTGGCGGAGCGCCGTCCTGTTGAAACCAAATTTGATTGTTGTGGTTTAGGAAAAGATAAGAAAAGTATAATTTGGGGAACAATATTTTCTCGCAATAATTGTAAATACTTTTCAGCAGTTAGATTTCCGTCTATGAAAAACGCCTATGATATTTTGGCCGATAATTCCGGCCCATACATTGACTTTTTGTGGATATTGGGTATGTACCGTCGCCATCCAAGGAGGATTACTATCAGACCAATATCTACAATTGTGCCTATTTACAATACCTTTTAACTGGAATGTTGCTTCGTCTGAGAAAACAATCCTTTTAACAAAATTTTCATCGCCGCCAATCATCGTCATCATTCTTTCATAGAATTATAATCTTCTGTTAAAATCATCCTCGTTGAATTCGTGTACTAGATGAATTTTGTATGGGTGGTATTTTGCTCGTTTTAAAATATTTTGAACAGATCTTCGAGACATATCATGATTTAAAGCCACTTGTAGTACAGACGTTTTAGGGTTCTCCGCGACATGTAATAAAATATGAAAAGAATTTTCTTCGTTGGTGCATGTTCTTGGCCGTCCTAATTTAGATTGGTGTTTCACACTACCGGTTTGATTAAATCTTCTTAATGTTTTTGTCACTGTTGACTTACTTATTGGATTCCTATCTGGATGGGTGTCGTTAAATACTGCACATGTTTCTTGGTGACTTCGTTTTCTATCTCCATACCCAATTATCATGAGAATTTCTATTCTTTCTCTTTCAGTTAAGTGATTCATAATTGAAGACCTAAGTGGATGAAGGAGGCAACTCGCAAAAATGAGATTCAGAGAAAAACGGCATTGAAAAGTGACAAAGTAATTTTCGTTTAATTATTTAATTATTGAATTTTTAAGATCAATATATGATCAGTCCAATTAAGGATGCTAATAAGACTGCATACTTCATTAAAAAATCAAGAAAATATTTTCAGGAAAATTATAAAAAAACATTATTTGTACTTAACACCTTTATTCATTATAAACATATCCTTTTTAAAGATCTTTAATAATGGATAAAGGTCATAAGTAGTAAAACAATAGTGTTAGTTTCTTGTGTTTCTATAAAATGTTAAACAAAACTCACCATTTATTGAAAAAATACGAAAACTTTATTCATAACATAGTTGAATTTGAAGCAAATTAATATGAATGCATCCATTAAATTATTATAACTACAGCTAGTACAAAATTTCATAATTTTCTTTGCCCTTTTTCCTGTTTTCTTTTTCTTTCTAGACCTATATTCTCTCCATTTGGTCTCTCCTTTGATATAACACTCTCATAAAAATATCTGTAGTGCTCGAGAACGAAAGGGATCTGCTCCTATACATTCTCAATCTTCTCGTCTGAAAGTTGACCCAGCTTTCCAGCTCGAGGGAGACGAATTGAGGGGTCTACTGCATTGTGTCGTTTCAATAGACACACTTCTTTAAATGGTGATGATTCTTCATAGGTATCTTTATAAGAATAGTATCCAAATTTTTCAACTTTAATCCATTTTACTGAGTTCCTAAAGTTGACTTTTTCGTTATTAGTGTTTGTTGTTCTATTAACCAGTTGGATCTGGTTTGGCAAGTCTTTAAAAACACGGAAATGCTGCTCCATATCAGTAACATGGTTTTATTTACCAGCTTTACTTATGGTATCTCTGTATTGTTGATGAATGTATAAGTTTTCATGTTTCCAAAGCACTTTCTCTATCCGTCCAAAATCCATGTCTGAATCTAAATATGAGTGACCCACTTCGGGAAACTTGTATTCCACTGTTTTAAAGTGTCCTTTTAGAATGAGAAGTTGATATAGATAAATCATGATAAAAATTTTATTCTGCCCGGCGCAAGGGTCCGACCAAATTATCAGATGATTTCTTTCCCTCAAACTATCATCAAATTCCAGTAATGTTAACAATGAACTTTCTACTTCTGTACTTCCACGGCTTGCAATGTCTTCTGTCCAGGTGAAAAAGTTGGCTCGAATTTGATTGCTGGTGATCGTATACCAAGGTTATAAAACCCCATCTGTCGTAAGTAGAAAGGTTTAGGCGTAGTTAATCTTGGGAGTGGCATAGTTTTTTGTAAATCAACAGTCAAGTAGACCAACATTGTGTCACTTTCAGCGCTCTTTCTATCATTCCGTTGGAGTTCAAAGGCTTTGTGATACCTCTGTTTGTGTTCTGCATTTCCTTCCCCTGCATCGCAAATGCTGCAAGTATCACTTCGCGGGTGCCCGAATGATAAATTAAATTCAGTTTCAAAAATTCGTCTATATTTGCACAGTGTAACTAAACTCTGCGGACTTTTTTCCTGATCACATGTCTCAATATACAAAGAATGCATTTTTTGAGCTGATAATAGAGGTGACAGATATCTTTTGTTCGGATTCTTATGTCTGAAATAATGCGACTCTTCACTTGGAAACAGTTGACTGTGATCCTTAACAAACTGACATACCTCGTTGCTGATTTTATGGGGTCTATTTTGATGATGTCCTCTCATATCTGGGGGAGGAGCTGCAGCACCAGTATTCAAACGTCTTTGAAGGTGTTCAACTTTCTTCCTACCAATCTGGTATAATGAACAGAAGGCCTTGTTACAGACCCTACTTGACTTACGATCGTATGTGACATAATACTCGTATCTTGCACTCCACGCCAATGTTTCGTCGCACCCTTTTTAATTCGATGTACATCTTTAAGGACTATAGAGACAGGCCAACACTTATCACAAAACAAAAATGTAATGGATGATAATAATAATAATAATAATAATATGCTTTATTTCAAGATACATACAATATATTCACATATAACACACACACATATATATTAATACATATATGTATATATCAAAAACAAACGAAATATGTAACTGAAACCCTAAGGCGTGGTTCAGATGGATGGAGAAATTTTCCATCCCCTATTCTTACACCAAAACCTTAACATTAAGACAAGACATATAACAAAGTTTGCCTATACTAACTTAATACTAATATTCTGCTATGATTACGTAGTCGTATGTGAATTAAGGTGGCACGCAAGTAACTGTATGCAAAAAAAGAAAAAGAAAATGTATATACATATAGAAAAGAAAATAATTTACAAGTAACGACTGAGAACCACTACTGACATTCAAAGAGATACTGCACAATTTGACGTTTAAACGCCCCTGTCTCCAAGGATTTGTAATGAACAGGAATAATATTGTATAGTTGATAAATGTTGTATGTGAAGGATCTTTCGAAAATTGCCAGTCTATGTTTTGGGGGTCTAATCAAGTTCGTGTTGCGAAGATTTATATTATGAACATCTGATCGAAAACGTATTTTTGATGTTAGATATGACGGAGTTTGAGAAACAAGAATTTTATGATAGAGGCATAGAGCATGTAATCTTCTCCTATTAGCCATGTTCAACCAACGCAACTCAATAAGTTTATGCGTAATATGATCAAATTTACGTATGCCAAAAATATAGCGCATACAAGCATTCTGTACCTTTTGGATACGAGATCGATCCGCATTATCTAAGCAGGGACCGTAAACTGGGGAAGCATAATTAAAGTGTGATAAAACAAGACTTTCGCACAGCATAGTCTTAGTACGAACGTCAAAAATTAATCGGTAAGGATATAGTGTTTTCAGATTGGCGTAGGCTAACTGTATAATTTTTGAAATGTGTTCCTTAAATCTGAAGCTGTTATCAATCATCAGACCAAGATTTCTCGCGGACTGAACCAACGGTATCTCCGTATCATTGACATTTATTTTAATCCGTTCTTTAGTGTTCTGAATTAAAGAGGGATTGCCAAACAGGACAGCAGTGGTTTTCTCAGGATTAATTTTCAGGGCATGATGCCGCGAAAACGACTGTATGCGCTGCAAGTCTCGATTAATACAATCCACAGCCATCTGTACATCGTGTTTTGAAAAATCCATGTAAAGTTGTGTATCATCGGCATACATCTGCAATTGACAGTGTTGTACACATTTGTTTAAATGACTAGTGTAAAGGGATAAAAAAAGAGGGCCAAGGATGGATCCCTGGGGAACACCTCTAGTCAAGGCCAAAGCTGATGAGACATCACCGTGCAGCTTCACGCACTGGTACCTTTCGGAAAAATATGAATGCACGAGACCCACAGCGCTGCCACTGAAACCCAGATGGTGTAGGACAGCCAACAAGATATCATAGTTAACAGTGTCGAAAGCCTTACTGTAATCCAGCAAGACCAATAGAGACATGGAGTTATTATCTCTAGATCTAAGAATATCATCCGTAACCTTCAGGAGTGTAGTAGTGCAACTGTGGTTACGTCGAAAACCCGACTGACATTGAGGGAGCAAATCAAATGCTTCCAAATGTTCATGAATTTGAAAACCTAATATCTTTTCCAGAACTTTGCTCAGGACAGGCAACAAACTAATAGGGCGAAGGTCACCAATGTTAACAGGATTTGCTTTTTTAGGTATAGGAATTACCAGTGATGTTTTCCAAGATGCAGGAAAAGTGCTCTCTGCTATGCAACAGTTCACCAGGTGGGTTATGTATGGAAGGACATGTGGTAGAAGCAGTCTAAGCATATGAATGCAAATACCATCAATGCCAACAGCAGCACTACCAATGCTCAAGATCAAGCGAAAAACAGTATCCTCATCAACAGTGCGAAATGCAAAAACATTCGCTAGATCCTCCCGGGTATTTTCCATATAGTTACGAATACACCCCGCAAAATCTCCAGAAACGACAGGTATGTTGCTAATAAAACTGGAGTTGATAAGGTTCGAGTCAGAAAACCCACAAGGAATCCCACTTCGCTTTTTTTCCCAATATTTAAACTATTAAGTTCACGCCAAATTAGTTTGCTGTTTTTGTTGTACGATAAATAACGAAAATAAGCTGACTTTTCATTTCGAATCGCCAATGTAGTGAAATTTCGAAGCTGTTTATAATAAATCCAATGCGCCTCCAATTTGGTTCTCCTAAACCTACTCTTAGCATCATTACGCAATTTCTGGAGAAGTTTCATATTTTCAGTTATCCACGGTTTACGGGGTTTACTAATTTTGACAGTTTTTAGAGGAGCATGAACGTTGAATAAATTAAGAATCACAGAATTGAAAAATTCCAATTGCGCGTTTAATGTCATAAAAAACATCTGATTAAATGGAATAACTGTTAAATCTTTCATAAAGAGGTCGTAGTCAAAACCCGAGTAATCTCTGAAGGTGTGCAGTTTTGGTGTTGTTACGATTTTGGGCATGGATAACCTACAATAGGGTATATCGTGGTCAGACAAATCACATGATATTACACCACTTTCGACAACGTCAGTCTCATCAGAAAGAACAATTATATCAATCAAGGTAGCAGTAGTAAGTAATAACGGAGCCAACTCGAATAACTCTTACTACTGCTACCTTGATTGACATAATTGTTCTTTCTGATGAGACTGACGTTGTCGAAAGTGGTGTAATATCATGTGATTTGTCTGACCAAAGAGTTATTCGAGTTGGCTCCGTTATTACTTGCCTCATACTTAAGGACTCAAACATATGTGAAACCCGTTGTTTCATGAAGGCGCTATGTGCGTTTGGCACTGTCATGAATCCGAACGATGCAAATGGATGTAGGTGCTAAGTGCACTTGACGCCTTCATTCGCTGCAGATGGAGATGCCAGCCTGGCACATAACACCTACATCCATTACAAGAATCGTAGAATTTGCTTTTATGGTCATGAATGGTAAATGCTGTAGTATATATGGACTTAACACCTTCATCCACGCAAATATCTCAATTTTCGGCAAAATGTCGCTTAACACCTTTATCCACGTAGATCTTCAATTATTAGTTAGTTGCTAATACAACGTTAACTGATGACAATTAACTGTCAAGAATTTTATGTTGGACGGATTTGCAAAGGCTGCATGATTTGCGTGTTTTATTTTATTTTAATAATGTTTTAATTTTTTTCTAAAGTTTTATCAAACGAATCACCAAACCTATTATACCATTTAATTCGGGGAAAAATAACCATTTTAACGATGTTCCATTTAACCCATGTTTCCATTAAAAAAAAAAACAAGTAGGCTTTGTATTTCAAAAACTTATGGAACAAAACAAAAATAAAAAAAATCAATAAGTAGCTTTAATCGAGTCCTACGTCTATTTCAAATTTCAGGATTCTAGCTCAAACCGTTGTAGCATAACGAACCCGGTTCCATACATAATCGCAACCCTGTATAATTACCAAACCCTTTTATACATACGAAAAAATATCAATTGCTTGTAATTCTCGCGGAGACAAATATATTACGTTGTTTTGGTACATTTATAAATATCATTTTCTTGGCTATTATAAGGCTGTTATGAATATAGGGTAATATAAGATGTATCATACAACAATTACCACGAATGTACATTATGAAATAGAGTTTATAAGATAAAAATGATACAACATTTGAGAAGACTAGGCGTAAAATTTACTTTGGGATGTAAATTTGGATGAAAAAGTATTGTCGAACATATGCTCAATTTTACGACACCTAATCAGGAATTTATTGAAGACAACGCGCGACGATTTTACATTGAGATAAAAACCAAATTCTCGGCATTAGAAGTAACTTTGGATTCTTACATTTACGGACGCGCACACTCGTGAAGTTTACAGTCACCAGCATTTGGTCGTTCGTATGTGATGTTTTTTTTTCACTTCATTGTCCTCCAAAAACCGGTGGCGATCGAGCGCATTTTATTCGTTTTTTTACACAGGTGAGAGAGGATCAGGCTCTGGGGCAGGTTTGTATATATGACTCTGGAAGGGTGCAAAGCTAGCGCGATGCACCTGCAAGAAATAATTACATTTTCTGTGGCCACTCAACCACCTATATATGGGACTATTCTGCGCCTGGTTTACAAATGAATGGTGGGGATAGACTTTTATACTCAACATTCTTACCATGAAATGAAACTTCGTGACCCGCTGTTTCGCGTCCAGGACATAAATTACGAATTTATTTATGTATGGGTTTTCTAGGAATTTTATTTTCTTAATGCCGTTCACTAATTAAGACTATATTGGTACTAAAGAAATTTACGTTATCTTGATTTTTAGTGACTGTGCGTTGCAGTTTATTAATTTTGAGATAAACGGTTGAATGTCATCGAAAGAATATTATGACGTTTCATTACCATTCTGCGGAGATAAATGTACATACATAAACATATCTCTTCATATACAGGCCTAGGACGAAGCCAGGGCTCATTTGAAAGTTAATCAAATATTTCAATACTTAATGCTGCTCGCCACCATTGAGAGCACGTTTTCAAAATATTGTAGTCTATACGGGATGTTTCAGAAGGCAGTGTGATACCAAAGTTGTGTTTTCTTTTTAAGTGGAACAGACTGCATATTTGTAGCTGAAGAGATTTCCGCTAGAGAGCTAATTATTTCGAAATAACGTTATATACATCTAAACTTGATAGTGCCTGTGTAAATAATTATTTTCTTTAAAAATTGATACGATTCAGTAGGTTGAAAATAAGATGGAAGACCATTTTCTATTTCAAGGACTTACAATTTTAAAATATATGTTGCTAACTGAAAAGTCCATTTGTATTGTAAAAGGAGTTTTCTATTAATACCTTATTTGATACCGTTAGATATATACAATTATAGTTATTACAGTAAAAAGATATTTAATATAAAATTTTAATTCTAAAAGACAGAAGGCAATATTTTAATCATGAATACAATGACACTGAGCCAGTCTTGCCAGACGCTCAAATGCACTACTTGCTTAATGGATTAATAAACACTAGCAACCGAGAGAAAAGTTATTCAGTTTTCGCATTCTAAGTTTTTAGCTACATGTTATGCGATGTTATTTCACGTCGGCTTGAGGCAGAACATGGATAAACTTGAGCAACTTACAACTTCAATGTTAGGATTCAGAATTTCGAATACAAAAATGTGTGGGTGCAAAACGACTTTGTTATATACAGTGTGCACGCGATCCACCTGCGGATGAATATACTAGACAAGCTGGTCGACTATAAGTGGGAGAATAAGGGGGTAGCCTCTGTTACTAACATTAGAGCTACTTCAAAGTCGACACCGCAGAAAGCGTTACTGCGTTAGTCCGTGAAAATTGTTACTGTTACTGTTCATAACAAATTCTTTAACCAAGCATAAAGTCATTTACTGCTGTACGTATATAATTTATAAGTAGAGACTTGATGAAGCATCAAATAATCGCACTAATTAATTTTAGTAACGGATTTCATTACAGTTTCCCAAATTGTATGAGTCAATAAAAAAAAATGATCGTCAATTCTAAAAAATAATATTTTTTTTCTTAAAATATCAAAAATAAGAAATATAGCTAATATAAAAAACGAAAAGGTAACAATAGCAAAACACTTATTAAGACAAAAAGTAATTAATTCCGCAGTATTATAAAATAATAATGTCTTTATTTAGCAATTTGCTATTATGTATACATGATAAATATATGTTCAAATATAACATCTTAATTTGATATATGTGTTACAAACCAAATTCTAAAGTCAATAATTCAAGTGTATATGCTTATAAGCCAATGTCTTAAATAAACTTAGTCTATTACATTCTTTTATACTATTGGGTAATGTATTATAAAGTTTCAAACCATCAACGTATACACTTGTTGTTGTTTGACTTCGTTGATATCTACTTATATAAAAGTCTTTAACATTACGTGTGCTATAACTATGCGTATCTCCTACTTGTACTAGCTTATCCGTTAAATATGAAGGTGCCTGACCTATTCTATGTATAAAAACGAGTACTCTATATGCTAGTCTCTGTCTAATGTTCATTAATTGTAGTGCACCCAACATTATCTGTATGGGTGTATATTTACTACATTTCAGTATTACTCTCATACATTTATTCTGTAGTTTTTGTAATTGTTGTATTTCATTTTGCTTTGCATTGAACAGAATTGTTGAACAATATTCAAAGTGTGGTGCTATAAGCGATTTATATAACATAAGTTTAACATAGTTTGACAAGTTTTTACCTATTCTATTTAAAAACCCTACTTTTTTAGATATCTTACTTATTACATAGTTTAAATGTTTTTTGAAATTTAAATTTTCATCAATTATTATGCCAAGGTATTTTATTTGTGTTACTGACTCTAATTCAACATTATTAATTAGTATTTTAATCTTATCTTTATCATTGTGTTGTAATTTATGTCTACTTCCAATACACATAAACTTGGACTTATCAATATTTATACTTAAATTATTTCTACATAGCCATATATATAATATATAATAATTCCAGTTCTTCATTCATCACTTTAACCATATCTTCTATATCATCGCCCGATACGCAGAGCATTGTATCATCCGCGAACATACACACGTCACAGCGGCCGACACACGACGACATATCATTCACGTAAATATTGAATAGAACGGGGCCTAAAACAGTTCCCTGGGGCACTCCATACCTAGTTTCTATCGCACTTGATACACTATTATTATATTTTACTATTTGTGTCCTATTATTTAAATAGCTCGAAAACCAATTTCGAACTGTACCACCTACACCTATTGATTCCAGTTTTTTAATTAAAGTGTCTCTATTTATTGTTTCAAAGGCTCTACGAAAATCCAAACAGACTGCTATGATAATGTTACCTTTATCCAATTCTTTTAACCACTTATCAATTAAATTCACTAATAATGTTTCACATGAATGATCTTCTTTAAAGCCCGACTGGTCTTTGCTTATTATATTATTGTCATTACAATACGAACTAAGTCTATTTTTTACTGCACGTTCTAAGACTTTCTCATACACCGGCACTGTATTTATTGGGCGAAACTCCACGCATTTTCGTGACCCATTCACCTTTGGCACTGGTATAATGTATGATGTCTTCCATCCTTCAGGAAATACTCCACTCTTTAGTGATTGATTTAATACATCTAACAATCTATTCGCAGTTACTAGACATGCATCTTTCAACAAGGATGTGTTAATGCCATTTCCAGCTGCATCTCCTGTATTGTTGAGTTCCTTTAATATATTCTTTAATTCATACATTGTGATGTTTTCGAAATTACAGAACCCGTTATCATAACTACCGGTATTGTCGTTATGCACCATACCTACTTTCTTTGGTATAGCAGCCACAATATCATCCACACTCGTCATAAAATATTTATTGAAATTTTCACATATTTCGAAGCTATTACTGATTTCTTTGTCTTCAAAAATTATTGCTTTGTCACATAATTCATTATTCCCAGGAAGAAGGATTTTTAGGTTCTTCCATAATGTTCTGTGATTATATTTATTATTGTCTAATACTCTTACAAAATATTTTTCTTTTTCTGATCTAATTAATCCCGTGACCTTGTTTCTACTGCGTTTATATTCTTCCCAATGTTGTTCATTTTTCGTTATCACTGCAAGTTTGTATTTATTATCTCTTATATTCATTTCTTGTATAAAATCTGCGTTTATCCATTTATTTTTTGGAAGACCAGACCTTACGGTTATTTCAATGATTGGACATAATTCCTGCACTGCTGCCTCAATTATCATTAACCATTGTGTAGCCAAAATATTCACCTCGCTAGTATTATTCGACCACTCACAACTTAGTATCCTATCATGAAAGGCATTAATGTTGTAGTTCTTATAACTTCTAATTTTAAACGTTTTTATATGTTCCGTATTCATTAGCTCTTGTGTATCAACGGTCAAAATATTGTGATCACTAATTTTAGGTGTCAAGTGAACCTCAAAGGTAATGTCTCTCCTATTAGTTACAACGTAATCAATAATTGTTTCACTAGTATTAATAATCCTTGTTAATAAGATGTCTCTAATCTTCAAACTGTAATATGTATCTCTCTTATAATCAATATTGAAATCACCCATTATTAAAATGATTCCATCGAAATCAAATATGTTATCTACCAGATTTTCAAGATATTCTATAAATATATTATCCAATTTTTGTGGTGGGTGATAAATAAATGTTAACAAGTATTTTTGATTATGTATTTTTGTCTCACAGATACTAGCCACAGACAATCACAAACAAAAATATTCTTTACGTCATAATACAAGTATTTCTTTATATATACTAATATGCCACCCGTTCTTCTATTATTCATTGTCGCATTTATGGTTTCATAACCATCTATGGCTATTTCTTTATCTATTACATCTTTATCAACGTGGGTTTCAACTAACCCTATTATTAGCGGCTCCCACCGATTTATTAAATCAACTATCAAATCTTTATTATTTAGAAATCCCTGACAATTAAAAATAGTAATTTGTCTTTTTTTGTGAGAGTAATCCTGCTTTGATTGCTATATGTATTTTACTTTGTTTCTTTCTTTTTCTAGTAATCTTGTGTAGTATGGGCAGTTTAAGTCATATGCAGAATGGCTGCTGTCGATCTTTATATTAAGCTTTTCAGAAACTTTCGTACAATTAATACATTTACCTATTTCATTTTGGCATTCCTTTGTTTTATGTTCTTCTGCACATTTACCACATATTTCGTTATTCCTGCACTCTTTAGGAAAGTGACCATATCCAGAACACTTAAAACATCTTATAATATTTAGGTATTCGTATACTTTACATTTTCTTCATCCTACATTTAAAGTTCCTAGTTTCAATATTTTAGTAAACATTTGTGGATCCACATTTAATATAATATTACCGTAGTTATTTTTATTTTTATTTATATACTTTCTTTCAACTTTAACATTTTCTTCCAAGATGTCGTCACATGTACTCAAATCATTCTGCTCCAAGACTGATTTTAAAATAGTATCGTTATCTTCATCAATAATTTCTTTCTCGGCTCCAGTTATGATAATTTTCGGATTTCTCAGTTTTGTATCCAACACTTGATATTTATTACCTATTTCTTTTTCCATTTCTTCTTTAAGTTTCTCCTTGGATGTATTATCACTACATTTAATTACTACACCTCCTTTACTAATGTTTTTTATATTCTCTATTCCTACAGCTAATCTTACCGGATTAATTTTATTTTTTATTTCTTTTTGTGTTTCTTGTGATTTTTGTGTTACACTGTGAAATAGAAACGGAAACAAACTAAAACTCTGAAAGCAAACAATAAATTTGTATGAAACTAAACAAATTGTTTCAGTGAGTTAAACGCAAAAACAAGGAATTTAATTGGAAGTTAAGAATGGAATTATTAAAGAAAAATGAATTTCTACAAGTACGTAATTATTTATTAAATGCTCAAATAAGCCTCCCTCTTGAGCTGAGCAGTAACCCAGCTGATTAGAAAAATTTCAACGGACATTTGTTAACATTTCCGGGGTAATATGATTCGAAAATACAATAATTTTGGCGCGTAATTGTTCTAAATTAGATGGACGAAACGCGATTTAAAAATGTGATAGTCGACTAGAGATCGAGCGTGAACAAAATTCAAATGAAATGCTGAAGTACAGCTGCTATCCTTATTGCACTGATTAAACGAGAGTCAGTTTAACCTCAGCGTAAATGTACTCGAATCCCCTCTTTTCCAACACTACACTCGACGAAAAAGCAGTTTGTATATTGCTTTCTCGTACTAACTCATACAAAGTCTCGGTGTCGTCGTTTTATCACACAGTAAATGCATCCGCAACTTGCAGGCAAGCAATTGGTATGTACTATTATATTATTCCAAATAACTTCTTTACTGAAAATCTAATTAGATCTTGAGGGGATGATTATACCCGTTAATAAAAAGTTTGGTGTAGGTTTACTCGTATGGCAGTCACACATTAAACATTAACACAAACACTTATAAAGAAAGATGAGAGAGAAAAAGGTAGGGAGAGAGAGAGAGTTTCCAAAAACCATTTTTTAGTTATCAAAGGACTTCAAAACGTGAACATCCGCGTAAGTCGAAGTCGAAAATCTTCACAATACTGTCTTACCACTTATAAGAAGTAGAAATTAAAATACTTATAAAAATTTAATAGAAGTTGAAGTATTTTCAGGAGAAAGAATAATAAGAATTTTTATGAACAATAAAATCAAATAAGATAAAAACAATTGGTGTTTTTTTAGTCCTTTCATTGACGTTATTACTTGCTGATGCAATAATTTTGCGAATAATGGCCATTTATGTCAACAGGATTTTGAATTATTTTGTGAATCACTAAAAGTTTTCTTTATGATAAGCTACCTACTTTACTTGGTTACTTTAATGTGCCTCATTTCAAAGACCATTTTTCTCTATGTTCTAAATTTGCCATATTCAGTCTTTGCATTCATTTGTGTAGTTCTCTTGAGTTTAATCAACACCATGTAATGTATTGAGAAAACTGTCTTCTACAATTTGTGCAGTTACAGCTGATTCACGATTCTCCCTTTATCTTCGTGGATTTCAGTCATCTGCCATTACACCTTTGATTATGCTTTCTAGTTATTTCTCTTTTGAATTTTCCTTCTAATACGAATAAAAGATATAAATTTATAAAGTTAACTCTCGAAATTTGTATTATAGTTAATACTAATTGACTTGAATAGCGAGATTCAGTTGGTCTTGGTTTGAACAAGGCCAACTGTATCTGGCTATCGCTGCGGGATATAAGGCCGCCACATAACGAGATTTTTCTGATTCTGATAACCTCAAAATATCGATACTTAACTGTTATTGACATTTGACTGATTTGACATATACAGGGTTGTCCAAAAAGATGTTACCACTTATACCACTTATATGGGAACAACTTTTATTTTAGTAACTTAATAAGTAACACATTATGTACACAAGTCAAAATAGACCTAATGCACTCCTTCGATCTGTACTTCTTGATTTTCAATGCATGAGTGAAGTCTTTGCACCATAGAGGTCATAGCTCGTTCACACATTTCCATAGGTATAGAGCGGACTACTGTTATTATGCGCTCTTTCAGGTCATTAATGTCAGTAGGCTTTGTAGCATACACGCGATCTTTCAACATTCCCCATAGTCAGAAATCGCAAGGGGTTAAGTCTGGCGACCGCGCTGGCCAACACGAAGGTCCACCTATTCCAATCCAACGTTTACCAAATGTTTGATCTAGGTAATGTCGAAGCGCTAAGGAATAATGTGGTGGTGCACCGTCTTGCTGAAAGTAACCAGATGTTAAGATACGGAGGGGAAGATTGTCTACAACAAAATTCTGCAGCATATCCAGGTAAGCATCTCCCGTTACAGTTTGGGCGTTAAAAAGATATGGACAAAGCACTCCAAACTTCGATATGCCACACCATACGGTAACTTTCGGTGTGGAGTGAGTGTGCTCTCTTAGTTCATGAGGATTTTCTGTATTCCAAATGCTGCAATTGTGCTTATTGACGTTGCCACTGATATATGAAATGTGGCTTCATCCGACATGAAGAACACAACATTAGGGTCTATGTTCGTTATTTCTAGTATCACTTCTGCAGCTCGAACACGAGCAATTTTATCGGCATCAGAAAGGGCCTGAATCATTTGAATGTGATACGGCTTCATTCCCAGATCGAGGTGAAGAATTCTCAGAACACTTGTCCGCGAGATTCCGCTTTCCAATGCTAATCTCGTACTTGATTTTCTTGGGCTGTTAATTATTCGACCTTGTACATTTATGATGTTATTTTCCGTTCGAATACTTCTGGGACGTCCATTGTTTCCTTTACAGTCATTAGTGACAGACCCTGTGCGCACAAATTTTTCATGCACTCGACGGATAGTTAAACGGCTGGAGGTTCTTTCTGAAACCATTGCTGAAATTTTTGTCTTACTACTGAGGGTGACCCAAACACTTCCATCCAAGACGCTACCTTCCTTCTCTCTTCCAAAGTAAGTCGGGTGGCCATATTTAGTCTTCAAACTAAAAAAAAAAAAAAAAAAAAAAATTAAAAATTAGGTAGTTCCTTATGAGTGGTAACATCTTTCTGGATAACCCTGTACTTTGTCTGTTCCATATTATTTTCCACTTAAATTATTCTAGTACTACCACATTAAGTTGTTTTATTTAATGTGCACTACATATTTGCTGTAATTTATTTTGGAAGGTACGTTGAGTACCAATAGAAAACTAAATCTAGTTCTCTCACGGAAAAAAACGTAGCTGTTCTGGGTCATTTAGTTCTTACCAAAATAGTCTGCGCCAAAAGGCAAGTAATTTGCAAGGTACTTTGGAAAATGAGAATGAGGAAAATTCTTTGTAAATAGCTATTGCTTACATTTTTAGGTTAAATTTATGTCTAAAGATTTGTAGATGTATAAAATTCCAATGGAAGAATTGCCGGGCTGATGTGAAGCAGCTTTGCTATAACTCGTTCCAAAAAGAGAGATACGAAATTCTGAACAGAACCAAGTGTGAGTTATTTTTTATCGGTTGACAGGAAGGCAAATTAACGCCATACTACATTCGCTTTTTGCTATCAATTGTCAAATATTTTAACATCTTTGACATTGTTTTTTAGACAAATTTATTTACTTCCATGTGTTGTGATTATTACATTTACCATTCTGTTGCCTTAACTGTGGATTTATCTCTGAAGAACCTATACACAATTTAGTTTGGTACTGATTTCATATTTGAGACAGATATTTAAATTTAATTTTACCGCTTAAAATTGATTTCTCCAGTTACAGATTGTAATTTGACTGGGGGTCTGTTCAGAATTTCGTCTCTCTCTTTTTGGAATAAAGTATAGACTACTATAGACGTTATTTGATCACTAATATTAACAAAAAGTCTGAATATGTGAACTGTAAGGGATTTGAAGGCTGATTTAGACAATTTTAAAAAGTGGGTTTATTATGAATATTTCAACAATATCAATTTTTGTTATGTGATTAGAATTGTACCTCTTGGATAAATAAAGATGCTATAGTAATTATTAAAATGCTCTAAGTATTATCAATAATGTACCTTGTTATCATCGTAAGGTTGAAAAGTGCCAATAAGAAACTGATTAGTGTTATAAAGCAAATTTTGGTCTGTCTTGGAATATGTGCGTAGAAATACTAACAGATTTGGTATAGCCAGCACCAAAGAGTGCTTCATTGTACCAACTAAATTAACAAATAGTAAGAGTACCAACATGGAAAAAAGTTTTATCAAATATGCACCGAAATAGACAGATAAAACGAGTTTAGCGAATATTATCTATTTCTTTTAATAAGGGTACATGCATGTATATCAGTTTATCGTAATATTTGAGTATACTGTAAACAAAACTGTACCAAGGTAGTAACGTGATTTTTTATCAAACGAGTCTGATTTATGAGCCAAGAGAACTCTGCGAGCGAGGCCAGTTACAGGCGAGTTCGATAAAGGCACTTTACTGACGTACATACAAAATTTTATCGCCAC
Organism: Amphimallon solstitiale; assembly: GCA_963170755.1. Classification (NCBI taxonomy): domain Eukaryota; kingdom Metazoa; phylum Arthropoda; class Insecta; order Coleoptera; family Scarabaeidae; genus Amphimallon; species Amphimallon solstitiale. The sequence goes on along the minus strand of OY720678.1, from coordinate 7,798,854 downwards.
AATTTTAAATTTAAGAAATGAAGATATAATGACTTAGGTATACAGACTAAACAAGCCGGACTGGTAACTAAATCCCAGATTTTATCCAGATTACTCTTCCTTGTTTAGCAAATGTAAATATGAACCTCTACCATCCTTGTCATATAAACTGAAAGGGAGATGAGATAGCGCTAGCGTCAATTGAAATGTTTGTTATGTTGCGCTGTTGTGGTTATGCTGTTCCAAACAAAATTCAAATTTGACATATTGTTGCAATCGTTTGTGGTTGTACATCGTATTAATTATATGTTGATATTGATCGCGAATTTATGTTATAGTGATTTCGTATATTGTTAAGTATAATAAACAGATATTTATGAAAGATAAATCCAAGCATTGGTAGTTTTTAAATGTACAAGTTGAGAGTATACGCGATTTGTCCAATATTAGCGTATTTGTTTTTACGTGTTCTTGTTTTCTTTGTAACTTTGTGCCTTAAAATACGAAGTCTCCTATTTAATATGTAATACAACAAAATTACACATAAGATGCTCAAACTATGGCTGTAATAGTTATAGTAAGCAACATTTATTACAATAGTTTTAGTAACTTTGTGTATGTTTTTGTTACATAAATAACGTATTTAATAGTTATATTCTAAAAACCAGCTCATTTTAAATCTTGCCCCAATATACTGCCAGCACCATCTTTGTACACATTCATTGATGTGTGAATAAAAGATTTTGGATATTTTTCTTCCAAATAGTTGCCGATCTAAGTTGTTTAGTCCATGTTAGGTATTAAATTTTATGACAGCGACAAAGGCTTTATGTTTAATCGTTGATTGAAGGAATATATAAAGATGCGCAACGCTATAGTAAAATTGCGTGTCTTTCCGTTAAGTCGTTCCGCAAACCCCTTGCCGAGAAACATCATCGCTGTCTCGGGCTGTTTCGAACCTCGGACCCAAACCACTGAGCCATCGCTATAGATCTCGGACCCAGTTTTGGCTACGCTCAGTGCTATGTAGTTGCGCATCTTTATATATTCCTTCAATCAACGGTTTAATGCCATACAATCATTGCTATTTTGGCAGATATTAGCGGCAGGTAAAGTATTTTATTTTACAGTCGATAATGTGTTTCTTTATTTCCGTAAAACGCTACGGCAATGCATCGCTTTATTGACGGTTGGCGATAAAGTTATTTAGCCGAGATTCTGTAGAAAAAATATTTCCACATATTAGGCCTAAAGGAGGTGTAAAATGATACTACCGATGCCAGAGTGGCTGATATTTTATGAGGCAAATATTGCGATGTGGAATAGTAAAGCTTCAAAACAAAAACTTTGCAACGTAATTGAACCCCATAGTGTTACCTTTTGAATTATTATAAAAAATTAGAAATGTATGTAAAATTGTTATTCTTGAAACAACCCAACAACTTTATTTTCAGCAACACTTTTTTTAATTTTATTTTGTTCTATTTCATTATTTTAAAATTATTAATATTAATTATTTTAAAGTTAATATTTAAAGTGTTGTAAAGTTTATTTCAAAAATTATTTCTTTTGAGTACTACTAGATGATGCTACATAAGAATCAATATTTTGAGGTTACCAGAATCAAATTCATCAATGTAAATCGAAGTTATGTGACGGCCTTATATCGCGCAGCGATAGTGTGACCCAGCTGGCTTTAGATATCACGTAGTAATAGCGAGATTGGGTCGGCCATGCCTGTTGGTACTAGGGATGCCATCTACGTAACCGAAATGGGCATCATTTATAATGATTGGCGTCATATGACATATCCACCATAAAGTTTGAAATTTTTTACAGTATACTCAGAGATGTGACGGGGTTGTGTAAATGTGGGAAGAGGAATCGGCCCAACATGTTGTGTGGGATTGCGGGTTGCCTCGAAGCATGCAACTCAGGGGAGAATTTATGCAAAAGCTAGGAATCGTAGAGGAAGGTAAAGAGGGACTTAGCACAATAGACAGGTAACTGATGGTGCAGGCTTTGAACGACTTGGGAGAGGGGTTATGGGAGGAGGAGGGATAAGGGTCTGAGGGGGATGCTCTCCAGGCTGCGCACGGTCACTTGGGGCCGGGCAGACAGTTTTCGGGTTCGGTGCTCTTGGTGCCTGGCTCGGTGGTGTATCTCCATCAGTTAAAAGTCAGTGTAAGTAGGTTTAAGAAATTATGCAACTGAGATATACAAAAAAAAGGGGTTACCACTTTAATACAACTAGGCAAAAAAAATGTATGTGACACATAATAGGCTTAGATGTAAAATAGTAGAGGTGGGGTGATGGGTGATGGCTTAGGGGGAATTTGTTGGAGTGAGTAAAGTTTATTTATTTATATTATATTAATTTTTGAAATAAAATTTGGCCGGTGTCGTGCAGACCTGGAGCCGACAAAGGTTCTTACGTACCTGAGGACAAGACTCCCTAAACAAGATTTTGATGTAGCGAAATTGGAAAGTAAAGGTAGAAATGCAGAATTTAAAATAGGTGCTAATTATAACTTAAAAGATGTTCTATATGAACCCTCATTTTGGCCCAGCAATGTACTTATAAAGCGCTTTCGATTTTTTCGAACGAAAAGGCCCCAGGAACAGAATGACTTCATATAACTCATCAAACTTAGCAAACACAGTAACTAATAAAAATGAATTAATCATATTACACCAAAATATTCAATGTTTAACTAATAAACTAGATGAAGTAACATTATTTTTTAGTACATATAAACACCCAACTGACATTGACCTTTTTTTCTCGGTCTTTCAAGATATTTTGCAGTATATTATTCAATATAAAATTACTTATAATATTATTATCTGTGGAGATTTCAATATTAACTTTGAAAAAAGAGAAAATCCTACTGTAAAAATTTTCTGTGACATTATACATTCTTAGAACTTGAAGATTACAATTGATTCCTCTACTAGAATCACACACATGTCATCTACCACAATAGACATTATACATACTAACTCTTGTTACTTCAAAAGCTGCGTGGTTGTCACGGCACTGTCGGATCACCTAGCACAAATGATATCTTTACCAACGACAACTGATTCTACGAATAGATGTACGATCATCTCCACAGACAGGAGAAATTATTCCACGCAAAATCTAGTCAACCTAAATAATCACTTTCTAACTACAGACTGGTCCCCTGTATCAGATGAGGGGGGATGTGAATGTTAGCTATGGAAAATTCCTTGATACCCTCTCTGAGAAAATAAAGATAACTTGTCCAAAAAAGACTTTTAAAAACACAGGATATAATGAACACAAAGACTGGATTAATGATGACATCAGACAAAAAGTGTGACAAAGAGAATTTTATATGAAGACATGCTATATAACGTGATTAGTCCTGAGAAATATAAATCATTCTGTAAAAATTTACAGAGAGAAGTTCATCATTTAAAGCGGACTGCGAATGCCAGGTTTATAACTGACTCTCAAAACAAGATCAGTGCTAGTTGGAAGCTGGTTAACCAAATTACAGGTAAAACTAATCAAGCAGAGAGCTGTGCTAACATTCTCAAAGATATCAATCTATCAAATGAAACATGTTTACAAGAAAAATTTACATCAATAAACAGATATCTTGTAGATGGCTGTGAGAAATTTGGAGGGGATTTACCTTTACAAATAAATATCCAAAAGCAGCCAAACTCTCTGTTTCTTAAACCAACAACGCCTCTCGAAATTTGCGATATAATTCACAGCCTAAGGGATGCCAAATCTGCTGGACATGACGAAATACCGATTAGGCTAATCAAGACATCCTCACGACAACTAGCGTATCCTTTGGCGCATCTCGTAAATCTCTGTTTTGACACGGGAGATTTTCCTAATGAACTTAAGAGATCTACCATCAAACTCATACATAAAAAGAGTGATAGAACTAATATTGACAATTATCGTCCAATCGCCATTTTATCAAACATATCAAAGGTGTTTGAGAAGGTCATCCACAATCGTAATAATACTCTTTCCTTGAAAAATTTAATGTGATTTCCTTCATTCAAAATGGATATACTAAGGGTAGAGCACTGATAGGGCAATTTACCAAACAATATGTGAAGTAATCGACGGTTTAACCAGGACGAAACTACGGCCGGCATATTTATGGACCTGTCGAAAGCCTTTGACTCTATCTGCTGGCATAAGCTGATCCTAAAAATTGAAGATCAGGGAGTAAGGGGCAACGCATTAAAACTGATTCAATCATATCTGCATAACCGGCACCAGAGAGTTGAGGGAATTGATCCGGATACTGGTGATACACTTCACTGTGACTGGCTGAAGGTGAAGCGTGGTGTTCCTCAGGGTTCTGTACTGGGCCCGCTCCTGTTTCTCCTGTATGCGAATGATCTCTCTAGCATATGACACATCGGACTATCCTATATGCGGATGATACTTCTGTCATAATTAGAGCAAAACGTGACATTGAAACTGAGGTAACAACTACCCTAAACAAATTTGAAGAGTGGTTTAATATGCATGATATGGCGTTGAACATGGACAAAACTAAGTTTATAAAGTTTGCCTACTTCAAGGGAGAACCATATGACTTTGTACATAAAGAAAAAACATTTAATTCATGTGACAATACCAAATTCCTTGGAATTGTTGTTGATGGACAGCTCAACTGGAGAGAACATGTGAATGTTTTGGCATCTAAGTTGGCGTCCTTTAGTTATGCTCTCCGTGTAATAACTCGATACACGGACTTTCATGCAGGGCTGTGCGCTTATTATGCATATGTGTACAGCAGGATAGGATATGGCATCATGTTTTGGGGCGTGTCAGTGGTGGCTGAAAGAGTCTTCAAATTGCAGAAATCATGTTTGCGCAATGTGTTTGGGCTACATCCTAGAAGTTCATGTAGAGACTTATTTAAAAAGTATGAAATATTGACTTTCCCCGGAATTTATATTTTCGAGTGCGCGGTGTTTGTGCGGCAGAACTATGAACTTTTTGGGGAACGATAGATGGTGCATGGATATGACACTCGCAATACCAAAGAGGGGTACTTACTACCACCTCAAACGAGGAAAGCAATTGTTTTTAAAAGTGCGGCTACACTAACCACAAAAATATATAATCATCTTCCCTATGAGATGAAGCAGGAAAGACCCGAAAGATTCAAGACATGCCTCGGAAAATATCTACAAGGGATGTGTTTCTATTATGTGAATGAGTTCTTCTCAAATAAAGTTTTAATTTGATTTTTTCTAATTTAAAAATTAAATTTTACTTTAAAATTTGACAAAAAATTAAACATTGAATTTGGCTGTTTTTTGTCTGTTTGTCTGCTTGATATTTGTTTTGTTTGTATATATATTTATTGCTATTTTGTCTTAAATGAATCTGTTTTTGTTTTGTACTTTACAATGTTTTACAATGTGTAAATCGTGTGACTTGTTCAACGCCATTAGGCATTACTGAATAAAGATTTTCTTTCTTTCTTATATTTATAAGCATGTATGAATGAAGAATGGGTGCGGAACGAGTGTGTAGGTTTGCGTAATCATACTCCGACATTCGACGTAGATTATCTTAACAACAGTGCATCGATCAACTCATTGTAAATTTAGGCATGGCAGTTCGTTCAATTGGCAGAAGGTCTCCAAAATTATTTTTTCCAGAATACATCGATGTTGTGCACGAACTGATAATGCAAGATCGTCATGTGACATACCCAGCTACTGAGGCATCTCTTGGCATTAGTACGGCAAGAATACTTAAGATTTGAACATTTATATATAAAAATATGTATGTATTTCTGAATTGGATCACGCATAATTTGACAATCGTTCAATATATGACTATAGTTAAAATGATGGGCCATTCGCTGTATAGCCCTGATTTGGCATCTAAGGTTTTCTTTTTCCTGCCGTACGTAAAGAACTAACACGTGGTTAACGATTTTTGAAGCAAGAAGAAAAAGTTGATACATTCAAAATGCATATTTTGGAGGTACATCGGATACATAAATAACACCCCTAACTAGAAAAGAAATCTTCACCTGTATTTAGAATTGGAGGGGGTTACTTTTAACATATACCATGAGTATGTTAGCCCTTATTTTGAAATTATTATTGTTATTCTAGTGATATATTTATTTTTGCTTTACGAGTATTTTAACATTATCTCAGTCAATCACTTGTATAATGCACATAAAATATACATGCATATATTAAATATAAATAATATTTCAATTCAATAATAATAAGAACAACATATCTGTGTTCATAGCTCATAGAATAAGCTTTTTTAGAATTCATAACAACCTATATTTGCCGAAATTAATATTAAAAAAAAAAGAGCTTCAAGCGTCGAATATAAGATTGCCGTGCAATCAAGAATTTAATTTAATTCTTAATAGAAACGTCCGTCGATGTATTAATAATTGTTCTACTTTTACGAAAACTAGATTGCCAACTTGCCGTATATAAAATTGGCACTATTCGCAACAAGAATTAGAAAGTAGATTAGTGTCGTCCAGTTATTTCATTCTGTACTACAACCTGAAAGCTGGAATAGATATGTTGCGAAAATTAAGCTGGTAAATTCGATAGTAAACGGGACCACTCAGACACAAGCAAAAAAAGAGAAATGTTTTGACAAAGTTATGTACGAAGCGGCAAAAATGAATAATTTCCATGACCTAATAACTTTTAAAAGTGATTGTGAAGAGATGTGAACAGGTTCAAGGCTGGGCAGCGAATGAATGCGAATTTAATAGATGGAAATATTAATGTAAACGTCAAAATGTTTTAATTAATATTCAACTACTTATGAAAACGTACTCGTGGTTGAGAGTGTATTACTGAAAAAATATGTTTGTTTTGTGATATTTGTTGTAATATTAATTACTTGATACCTTTCACAAAATAATTTGAAGTAACTTGTTGGAGTATTACAGAAAAACATATTTATGAAATTAGCTGCGGGCATTTTTAAGCATACATTTATTTACAGTAGGGTTTAACATATACATTGTTTTATGGAAGTATTAATACTTTAAACACACACATACATGGTGGAAATCAAGTAACTAATTAATTATATAATTCTGTTATTATTAGTTTTTGCAAAGAAGTTTTGAATAAGTGTAGAAATTTAAATTAATCGCATATACCTTTTGCAGATTTAAATGCAGCATATATTTTTTATTATTTGTGTTCCTATTTCAATTAACGTTTTCAACTTAAGAGTGGCGTTTACCAACAAATAGAAACAAATAGAAACTTATGCAACTATATTACTCGCGGGACGGTTAGACGCAGGGGGGGGGGGTGTAAGTAGGTGGAGGTTGACGATATTCGGTTCTGTCACAGCGTTTCGGTTTTATTCACAAATTCTGTCACAGATAAAGAAGTACTATAGATAAGAAACATAATATATAAATAATGAGTACTTACGGAACTGTTGATGTTGTTGATGTTTTATAATAAACCAATTTTCGCTTGCCCATAGCTGTTATATTATTATACACTCGAATATTATAGGTATATATGACATTTAAATGCGAGTGACAGTTTGTAATTAAACTGTCACTCGAATTTAAGTCTGCAATAGCCGACCGATTCCGATAGATTTTCCTCTTCGCTAGGACCGGTAGAGATACCGTAAAGTGGGGATACACGGCGAAACACCGCGTTCTTTATATCGTACATCAAATGTGCAGCTGGCGCGTAGAGGTCGTTTTTTTTTTGTTTTGTTTACCAGCCTTAGTTAGTAGACATTAATCAAATTCATGCATTTTTGTGGTTATTTCTAAAACACATAACTTTCTTAAGAAAATAAATTAGTACAAAAACTTACCTTGACATTATAAATTTAAATTATAAAGTGACACTATTTAGAAGTGTTTCATGGAATATGGGTAGAAAGAGATTACACAATTAATAATTCAGAGTCTGGAAATAAAAGGGGTATAAGGGCAATTTTAACTATTTGAGGATATTGACATTCAAAGTTAAGCAACTTTTGAAAATTCCTAAAAAGTGCTGGAATGTTTATTTAAAATTTATTATTTATTTAATAAATGGTCAATTTTAAATCTATTGCAGTATATCTAAAAACTTGATCAGAAATATGTCAAAACTTATAAAAGGTACTTATATATATAATCGATAAACCAAATTACCCGAAGGTGTAGGTTATTACTTTGTCTATTTACTATTTTCATATATAAACTTTGCCCACTGTTTTTTATCACTTGTCAACTTCAGCGCTTCTTTCCACGTTTTGCCCCTTTTCTCTAGTATTGCTGCTACCTCCCCGTTCCACGTTTTCTTAGGTCTGCCCCTGCTCCTCCTGCCGGTTATCCTCGCATCCCATACATTTTTCGCTTGTCTGCTGTTGCTCATCCTGTTTAGATGTCCAAACCATCTTAGTTGCTGGTTTTCAATATTGCCCAATATTGGTTCTACTTCCAGTTCTTCTCTTATAATTTCATTTCTTATCCGATCTTTGCGTGTGACCCCTTTTACTTTCCTTAGGTATTTCATGTCGATTGCCTGTATTCTGCTCTTCATTCTGACTGTCGTCACCCAGCTCTCGCTGCCGTATGTTACTACTGGTCTGAACACTGCTCTATATATTGCCATCTTTGTTTTGCGACTGATCTCCTTGTTGCTCAGAAACCACCCAGAAAGTGAGAAGTACACTCCTGCCGCGCTGGATATTCTTTCATTTACTTCCTGTTCCATGTTACCATGCCTTTCTATTTGGACTCCCAAGTATTTGAATCTATTCACTTGTTCTATTTTTTGTTCTTGAATTTGTATATTAATTTCTTCGTTATCCTTGCCGATGACTAGTATTTTTGTTTTATTTGTGTTTATTTTCATGTTCCTTTTGGATAACTCCTCATGCCATACTGTGATGTTCTTCTTGAGGTCTTTTCCGCTTGGTGCACATAGCATTATATCGTCGGCAAAAGCGCAGTTCGAAATTGTAACTGGACTCAGTCATTTGTATCCTACGGTTACTTTCTTATTTTGTCATTTGTGGCTTTAATTACGTCGTCCATCACTGTTATGAATAGCAGAGGGCTAAGGACACCACCCTGTCTTAAGCCATCTTGGATCTCGAACTCCTCGGACTCCATGTTATTCTTCCTGACGTAGCTGGTGTTTTTATCATACAGGCTTTTTATTGCTGTTCTTAAATGCTCCTGGATGCCTCTTTCTTTTAAACTGTTCCAGACTATGCTTTTCGGTATTCGGTCGAAGGCCTTCTCAATATCTATGAATGCCATGTATATTGGTTCGCTTTTTTCCCTAGCTTTCTCTATTAATTGTTTAATTGTAAAGATGTGATCTTGTACACTTCTGCCCTTCCTGAACCCACTCTGGGTTTCTTCCAACTGCCTTTCTATTTCTGGTCTTAGTTTTTTCTCCAGGGCACTTTCGTATATTTTAGATACTACACTTAGCAAGGTTATTCCCCGGTAGTTCGCGCAGACTTTCGTATCTCCTTTCTTATGTAAAGGGACGATTGCACCAGTTTTCCAGTCCTGTGGTACTTGTGTTGTTTTCCATACTTGATTAAGAAATTTAACTAGCATTTCTTTGCCTTGTGGGCCCAGGTGTTTTAACATTTCCGGGGTTATCTTATCATGCCCAGCTGACTTTCCTCTTTTGATATTACTAATTATTTCCTGTATGTCGTCTACATTTATTAGTTCTCCATCTCCTGTTTCTCTCCTTTCTTTTGCTTCTCCTTCCTTCCCTTTGTTTTCTTGTCCATTTCCCGTATTTAATAGTTCGTCAAAGTATTCCTTCCATCTTTTCATTATTTCTTTTCCGTCGGTTACTACTTCACCGTTTTTCTTTTTTACATGGTTTAAATTATATTTCTTTTCTTTTCGGGCATTCTTCATTACTTTGTAGAACAATTTTTGGTTTCCTTTACTGTCTTTATCCAGTTTTTTCCCGAATTCTTCCCACGTTTTATGTTTAGATTGCTTTACCAGTTGCTTCACTATCAGTCTCTGTTTTTTATATAAGCAGTAACTTTCGTCTGTTTTCTCGTGTAGGTATTTCTTCCACATTGACTTCTTGTGCTTTACTTGGTCTTTAATCTCTTGTGTCCACCATCTCGTCTGTTTTTTATTTTTTTATTATTGCTATTGTTCCACAGGTTTCTGTTGCTGCCTTGAGGAGGCTGCTTTTGATTTTTTGCCACAACTGCTCTATATCGTCGTTTCCCCAATTTGCCATCACTTGCATGGTCTCTGTTTCTACTATTTGTGTATATTTTTCAGCTACCGCTTGTTCGGATAGCTTGTACGATTTAATTGCTGGGTTTATTTTTACTTTTTCGGTCTGAATTTCCCTGTTTTGTGTAGGGTCTGTAACTATTTTTATTCTAGCTTCTAATAGGAAGTGATCACTATAAATTTCCGGTCCTCTCTTAACTCTCACATCCATTATTTCTTTCCTTGTTGCTTTGTTTGTTAGTATATAATCTATTACTGACCTTTCATTTCTGCTTTTGACCTCTCTCGTGTACATGTGTATGTCCTTGTGTGCGAAGAATGAATTCATGATTGCTAAATTGTTTTCTTCGCAAAATGTATTAGTCTAGTGCCATTTCTGTTTCTGTGAAATTCGCCGAATGGTCCTATAACATCACTGTCTCCTTCTATTCTTCTGCCTACTCTACTATTGAGGTCGCCCATCACTATTAACCTTTCTTCTGTGTTTTCTATAGTATCTGTTAAGTTTTCCCAGAATTCATCCTTTATGCATGTCTTTTCGTCTTCCCCTGGTCCATACACTATTACTATTGTTATTATTTCCTGGTTCTTCCACTTCATTTCAAATTTCAAAATTTTCTCTGATACATATTCCCATTTCCCGAGTTGGTTTACATGTTGTTTATTTATTATGCAGCCTACACCTTCCCTAGCTCTTTCTTCCGGTCTGACTCCGCTGTACAGCAGTATATGTCCACCCTCCATTTCTGTAATGCCTTGCCCTTTAAAAAAGGTACTTATTCCCTTATATCCCATTTTTTTTATTTGAAAAAACAATAAAAATCTTTAGTACACAAAGATGCATATTTTATTTTAGAGAAACATAACAACGTATAAACATTATTCGTCATCGCAATAGAAAATGAAGACATCGTTTTCATCTTCTATATTTTCTTCTTCGTCGCCTTTGTCCTTTTGCGATCCAATTTCAGCGAGTACAGTTGCTTTGTTGTCTTCGTTTTTCTTCAGGTTAATTTTAGTTTTCTTGTCTTTCTTTTCATCTTTTTTCTCATGTTGAATGTTGTAATATTCATTATGAAGTCAAGGAATGTATTCCAAAAGTGTTTGCAAGTTTTTCCACTTTATCTTGTTTATTCTTAACCAATCTTTGTTTAACTACACAAACGTGTCCTCTTTTTTTTGCATGACTACTTTATTACTTGTGTCCAATGTTCAGGAACAAAGACTTGAGGAATCTTTCTTTTCACTTATTCTGTTACACCAAAATTTTGATCACATTCCATAAAAGTATGTTGTGGTTCTAAAAATTTGTGGTGAATTTCTTGTATTCTTTTAAACTTAACGAAGTACATAAAAAGTTTGGCAATATTTTTATTTTTATTTTATCCCCCACATGAATCAATAATAAGTTTTGTGACATTTTTGGAACTTACATTAGTAATGTATGAATCAAGTAGGACCCGATTTCCTGTGAGCCTTGACTAGCACCTCTTTCATTTCAAACATATATATTTGACTTTCATGTCACGAGGTTATGTATATGAAAATTGTAGGCTCATAATTGTCTAAGATAAAAGAAACTTTTGATCTGGTTATTGGAGGAGTTGGTAAAGCTTGTTGAAAGTCGAAGCAAACCACATCAGAATATGATGATGCTTTATTTACATTTGACTCTTTTTTTTTTAGAGATCGTGCCTTTTCTGCCCTTCTATGGTGAACCATTAGCTTCATCTTAGCATCCTTAACTTTTTCTGCATTCTGAGAATGTTTAATGATATTAGTACTATCACACTTACTGGGAATGTCAGAATTAGGGTGGTGGAATCTAAAGTTAAAATTAAAAGCTAAAATAAAAATATATCGGTAACACGACTGTTTAACTTACAGTGTTTAGTATATTTGTCGTATATTTTTTTCAATATTGTGTTCTGGTGATAAATATCGAATTTTAAAGTTTGAATTTCTAGAGTAATGACTCCGATATTTTGGAAAAATTTTGATGTGTTCAATGACTTATGGTTTACTGAATCTAGTTTTCGGCCAGGATCATGACCTCTTTGATCCTTTTCACAAATACCAACATTGCTACTTTACAAACTGTAGTAAATCTTTTATTACTAATATCAAAGGTTCGAAGAAAAAATATTTTGAAAACACTTTCATTGACCAGAAATATTTCAGTACTGACACTCTTGCTCTTGACTTCAAATTTTTCTTTGAACAAGTTTTTTCTGTATACACGAAGATAAAAATGAGTTCCGTAAATCAGAGATGATAGAGCATACATTTAGAAATAAAGCAAATGATGTACTCACCACACGAAATCATATACGTATGTAGAGACCGAATTCTGCAAAATGCTTTATAGGAGGTTCTTTCATTTTAACGTTTGAACCAGAGAACAATGATCAACGAGAATTAACATTAAAGACATTAAAAGCTTGTCTCTGTTTCTTCGGTGAGCGGGCGAGCTTGTTTGTTTCGTCGTTATTGGCACCAATACTACTCGGTTTCTGGTCTGCTCTAGTGTTTTATTTTCTTGGATGTAGTCATGGTACAAATATATAAGGTATGTTCTAGCGCAGCTTCCTTATGACGTAATTTGAACACAGCTACGTCATTACCACGGATATTAAGAAACGAAAGATTACTGTTGAATAACCACAGATGTAATAGTATATAGTTTGCTATATAAAGAATAATAAAATAAACATAATACATAGCACTTGTTTACGAATGCGTAAATAAAATAAAATTTCTTTTCAAATTACTTGTTTATATATATAGGTATGTATATGTATATATGTATCCACGAAAAGTACATCAATTTAATTTTGACTAAAACCAAGGAAGAATAAATTGACCAGATGGCGTTTGCGTAAATACAATTTTTCTTAGTTTCAGAAATACTTAATTTTTTATGTATTTTGGTTTTCACTGCATTAGAAAGTCAAAATTGCGAAGTGACAAGCACCACCAGAAATTTCTAATCTATTTTACAGGAAACATAAACTTGAGTCTTTATTTCAGTTATTATTAATATGCTGCAACTTCTTTGATTCCTGCAACTGATTTACATTTACATTATCTCCTTTAGATTTTTTTTTTTTGTAAGTGGAAAATCCTTTATGGACATCATACATCCTCAGTTGTATGATAGTGTGGGACTCACCAAATCTGGCCTACCCACTAAAAACCCCCATTTCTGTCCTTCTGTGCCTCTGGAACTGCTTATTTGCGTAACTTCGGATAGCACAGATGTCCCTGTTGTCCTGCCCTCTTAGGCACGCCGCGCTCTCCACTGCATTTCTCTTGTTTTTAGTACCATTTCAATGTAGGTGCTCACTATTCTCCATTTGTCTTCGTTGTCCGTCATAACCTTGATGACGTTATGTTGGTCCAATGTTTGCTGAACTTGGTTGTTCAGAAATGTCCTGTCTTCCGTCCACTTCTCACATATAAACACCGCATGGTCCGGTGTATCTATCATCCCACAGTCTGGGCATAAATCGTCCTCAGCCAGTCCAAACCTCTTCAGGTAAGTTTTAAAGTGGCCGTGTCCCGACAGAAACTGCGTCATATAATAGTTTGCTACCCTGAACTTACAGTGCACCCAGGCACTCAGGTCAGTAATGATAGTTTTGGTCCAACCAGCGGTGGACCCCAGGTCGTCCCATTTTCTTTGCCACTGTTTCAGAGTTATCTCTCTCTCACTTTCCCTGGACCTCGAAACTAACTGCTTTGCCTTGGCAGACAACATTCTCTTGCGTTCCTCCACCAAGAGTGAGATTGGTGGTATACCCGCTATCGCTTGGGCGGCCTCGGTAGACACCGTCCGGTAGCCGCTAATCACCCTCAGCAAGACCCTTCTCTGGAGTTTCTCCAGTTGTTCTTTTTGTGCGTTTTTCGTCAATGCACGTGCCCAAACCGGTGCTGCGTACAGCACCTGAGACTGTACTACACTATACAGGATCTCCCTACGTCTGCTTGTGGGTCCCCCAACATTAGGCATAATCCTAAGCAGTGCTGCCAGTGTAGAGTCTGCCCTTTCCACCACTCGCCTCACGTGCGACCGGAACGTCAATCGATGGTCCAGAGTGACCCCGAGGTATTTCAACTCCTTCCCGGGGGTGACATGTTCCCCTACCACCTCAAAATGCATGTCACCCTGTCTATAAGGCCCCTTGAGGATCACAGCCTCTGTCTTCTCCGGGGCAATATGCAGGTCAATTCCCATCATATTTTCCACTATTTGCTCTACCGACTCGTTTACTTTGAACACAAGCTCCCTCACATCTTCGGCATCTATTATGAGTGCGAGGTCGTCGGCATATGCTATCGTCTTGGCTCCATCCATAAGTTGCACGTTTAGGATCTTGTCGTACAAAATATTCCATAAAGTTGGTCCCAACACGGAACCCTGTGGCACACCAGAGTTGACCTCCAGACTGCTTCCAGAAGACAAGTACACCCTCCTCTGGTAGAAATAGTCCTCTATGACGTTTATGAGGTAACGTTCCACTTTCCTTCTTCTTAGCTCGTTGATTATTTGTATCCAGGATGCGGAATTGACTCCTTTAGATTAATATACGAGATAAATGTATTTATTAAAACAGTTTTCTCTGAGACGATTTGAATCAACTTGTGCAAACAAATCTAAATAGTTTGTAATAAGATTTTTTTTATATCTTTGTACTAAATTAATCTAAGCATTTTAGGATTTGAATGTTTTTTTGGCGTTGGTAAGTATTGATTATTTCAACAGGGATAAAAATTATATATGATATCTTTATTAAACTTGCTTTTTCTTCACAAACATATCCTTATGATGTATGGCAAGCATATTCTTATATCTTTATATCATGTGCTTGCCATGCATCATGATGATATAAAGATAAAAGGTAAAAACCCTACATTGTGTGATATATTTATGTAACTATAGATTTATTACAATATTTGTCAATTGCTAGACGCCAGTAAATTCTTTCATGGATTAAAACCATTATTTGCAATTTCAAGTCAATTTTGACGTGACGTTTGGAAAAGGAAGGAAAATCCTCCCAGAAAAGATTAATCAAGTCGTCGAAATATATAATGAGTCAAAAATGAATAATTTTATTGATTTATTAAATTGGAAATAGTTTTTCTACTTACATTCAAATTTGAATTTGAGCATAAGAAGTTGGCAACATACATAATATTATACTGTAAAACATATAGAACAAAATATGTGTTATTTTTATCTGTACATTATATACATATAATATTCCATATAAGCACGTAAGCACATAATGTATGTATACCGTAGATTTTGCGGCTCAATATTTACTTTTAAAATGTAATAATATTTACAAATTGTCGTTGTCCCTGATGAAACAAAGTACAAAATGATTCAATATAATGATGCAAAATGTACCATAATAATTATCGTTAAAGTTAAATAGTATTAATCAGAATTCTTGATAGCGTACACCCGACTACGTGACTGACCGCTTAACGATTCGAGGCAACCTCGCTGAACTCCACTATTGGAGTGATATTTGCCATTGGCAATTATCATATGTTCAGGATCATATGCTAATGTAACGTTTTACCATATTTAATGTAATTGTATATATTATACCTGTCATTGACTGCGCTGGAAAGAATATCGGACAGTGACCCCCATATTTTAACATAAAGTTTGTAATAAATGTTTTGTCATGTTTGTTTTTAGTTGAAAAGTAAAATAATTGCATTAAATATTAAGTACTGAATGAATAGAATTTATAATATAATTTGTGAATTCTTTGTAATTTAACATTGTTTTCACATTTTATGAGTCTCAATAATTTTTTTTTTTTTTTGGAATTACAGAGCAGCAACATTGCAAAATGCCAAGTAAACCAGCATTGTTTTTTCTTTACTTTTTAAGTAGCTAAAGTACTTGGGTTTATGCATCCTAAGCAAATTTTACGCATCTCAAATCCCGTCTCAGAGCTGGTAATGCAAAATACAATATGTTATAGCGGTGAAAATTGAATAGGTAAAACTTATTGTTAACTATTGTCCCATAACTAGAATTGAATTTGGACTTAAATATTATAACTTAACTCCAGGGGCTGTTGGTTTCAAAACTGAAACATAGGTATTTAATGTTTTTCAGTTTTTTTCCGCAGTTTTTCCCGACGTCGGCGTCGTCGTGAACCGTGAAATCAAATGGAGCAATGCTGTGTAGGATAAAATTACTGCAGGCGCAGTCCTTTTCTTTTTCAACTAATAATATTTTTATTTTTGTTGTTTTTTTAATATATTATGTAGGTATTTTATAAATTTTACGTGTCATTTCAAGTAAATATATCAGAGGTGATTCACATTAGACTACGCAGTCTTTGTATATAAAACGGTAAAAGTTTAAACCATCATTTACATGTAGAAGGACAGAACCATTATATGCACAGCTTAAAATTAATTTCATCTATTCAAAGGACGGTACATATCCAAGTTTATGTATTTTTTCAATAGACTATATATTTAATGATATATTTAAATTATATAGATCAAATTAGAACAATTTTATCTATACCTGAAATGTACTATTTTTGATATATCTGAAGATTTCCAAAATTACATAGTACAATATAAAATTAAAGTTTACTGCGCCAAGTAACATTGAAGACAAAGAAAGGTGTTTAACATTTAACAAAAGAGTTTGGCTATTAAATGAACGAATTTTAAAAATCGCATATTCGAGTTTGGCAATGTTTCCATATAGCCAACTTTCTTATTATAATAGCACGATATGATGAATTTATCAGATTCCCTATAACTAACATCAATAGTTTTCCAGTAACATGCACATAGTTTTAAAGAAATATGTTTAAATAATAAATGTCCATTTGTAAAGTTGTAAAATTAAGCAAAAACAAAAAACAATGATGGATCCTCTTTATTCTTTACAAAACTTTTTTAATTTACTCTACGGTACTAGTTTCGACATTGTGTCATCTTCAGCCGAGAATCTAAACAAAAATTAACCGTTACAAAAATTTTTACCACGAATAGGTATGTATTAAAATATCAAATGCAAAAATTACATGTGTATGATACTCACAGTCAAATGGTTTTCAAATTATCTCTTATCATAAAAATTAACAGTTAATGTATGCAGATATAACTATGGATTTAACAGGATCTTTCATATTAAAATATTATAGATAAAAATTTTTTAGATAAAATTACACGTAAAATATCAAAAACACAAGTCACGTGACATGGTGGACAATGCACAATATAACATGAAGCAAATAAAATACCATACAAGGTCATGCACGCTATTGATAAAACATAACAATAAATAAGTTACTATCAAATAACAAACAAACTAGAAATCGCATAAGTCAGCTTAAAAATGTAAAAGACAGCAATCCAGGCAACCAAAGATGCAGGACGTGTTGTCATATAGTTTCTAAAAATGAAAAGAGTGGTTTGTCATGTGTATATACTTGATCATTTAATAAATTGTAACGATGTTTGTGTCTTTCAATCTCTAATGTTTCTAACAAGTTAAGTTTTAAGCCTTTAGATTGTCTATGTAAAATTGAAATATTTTGAAAGTCAATATTATGTCCAGTTTCAAGTCGATGTTTGAAAACATTTGAAGTTAATTGATTTTTGTGTTCATACAATCTGTTACATAATTGTCGTCCAGTTTGTCCTATATAAATAGAGTTACACTGAATACACTTCAAAGAATAAACACCACTTTCTTCTAGGATGTTTTGTTTGGGTTTTACATTACTTAAAATGTTATATAGTTGAGTATCTGTTTTGAATGAAAGTTTAATGTCAAATTTGTTAAATATTGGTTTTAATCCAATAGTGATAAAGTTATATGGTAGAGACTTATATTGTATATTATGTGAAATATTGTTATTATTAAGCGAAATCACAGCATATCACTTAAATCTAGGGAGGAATGGAGAATTATTAAAAAGATCAAATCTAAGTTGGAGGTGCAAGACGCAATTTATGTAAAGGCGGACAAGGGCGCAGGCACGGTTGTCATGTATCGTAAGTCATATATAGATAAAACTTTAGAATTCATTTCCAATAACAATTACACTCTTTTACAAAAGAATCCTTTAAAACTTGTAATTAGCAATACGAAGTCAATTATTAACCAGTGTAAAGGTACACTCCTAGAGTATTCACCACACTCCAATACATTTATACCAATGAACCCAAAAATTCCAACTTTATATGCCCTACCTAAATTACATAAAATAGATATACCGATTAGACCTATCACTGCATATTATTCTTCTCCTGCTATCCATTTATCAAAAATTATGTTAGAAGTCTTTAAAGAAATAAACTTTACATCAACCTGCTCTGTTAACAATACTCAACAATTCATGAATAACATTACAAATACACCTTTAGATACAGATTTTGTAATGGTTTCCTTTGATATAGTAAATTTATATTCCAATGTCCCTATAAATCATACATTAGAAATAGTTAAAAATATCTTTACCCAGAAATACACAGATATATCTAAAGTAAATGATTTAACGTCAATCTTAGAACTTATAGTAAATCAAAACTATTGCAAATTTAATGATCAATTTTATAAAGTCAATGACGGATTACCAATGGGCATGCCACTTTCAGGACTACTTGCGGATTTGTATTTGAACGATATAGAAACTACTAATATAATTAACTCTAATAACCCTTTTCACAATAAGATAATAAAATGGTTAAGATATGTGGATGATGTTTTTTGCATGTGGTCGGGTACTATAGATGAACTCCACAATTTTCACAGTTACCTAAACAATTTACATAATAACCTGAAATTTACACTTGAAATAGAAAAAGAAGAAAAATTAAATTTTCTCGATATCACCCTTACGAAGTGTAATAATAACATTACCATAGACATTTATAGGAAACCATCATCTATTACAACTGTAATCCCATACAACTCATATCATTGTATATCACAAAAAATGTCTGCTTTTCAATATTATATACACAGAGCGATAACATATCCATTAGACCATACTTCAAAAATTAAAGAAATTAATTATATTTATGAATTAGCTACAAATTTTAAATTCCCTATTCACACAATTAATAAACTGATAAAACATATCATTCTAAAACAAGACCCTCTTTATAATAAAAATAACAATATTTCACATAATATACAATATAAGTCTCTACCATATAACTTTATCACTATTGGATTAAAACCAATATTTAACAAATTTGACATTAAACTTTCATTCAAAACAGATACTCAACTATATAACATTTTAAGTAATGTAAAACCCAAACAAAACATCCTAGAAGAAAGTGGTGTTTATTCTTTGAAGTGTATTCAGTGTAACTCTATTTATATAGGACAAACTGGACGACAATTATGTAACAGATTGTATGAACACAAAAATCAATTAACTTCAAATGTTTTCAAACATCGACTTGAAACTGGACATAATATTGATTTTCAAAATATTTCAATTTTACATAGACAATCTAAAGGCTTAAAACTTAACTTGTTAGAAACATTAGAGATTGAAAGACACAAACATCGTTACAATTTATTAAATGATCAAGTATATACACATGACAAACCACTCTTTTCATTTTTAGAAACTATATGACAACACGTCCTGCATCTTTGGTTGCCTGGATTGCTGTCTTTTACATTTTTAAGCTGACTTATGCGATTTCTAGTTTGTTTGTTATTTGATAGTAACTTATTTATTGTTATGTTTTATCAATAGCGTGCATGACCTTGTATGGTATTTTATTTGCTTCATGTTATATTGTGCATTGTCCACCATGTCACGTGACTTGTGTTTTTGATATTTTACGTGTAATTTTATCTAAAAAATTTTTATCTATAATATTTTAATATGAAAGATCCTGTTAAATCCATAGTTATATCTGCATACATTAACTGTTAATTTTTATGATAAGAGATAATTTGAAAACCATTTGACTGTGAGTATCATACACATGTAATTTTTGCATTTGATATTTTAATACATACCTATTCGTGGTAAAAATTTTTGTAACGGTTAATTTTTGTTTAGATTCTCGGCTGAAGATGACACAATGTCGAAACTAGTACCGTAGAGTAAATTAAAAAAGTTTTGTAAAGAATAAAGAGGATCCATCATTGTTTTTTGTTTTTGCTTAAATATGTTTAAAATCAAGTGTCTTTCAATATAGTAATGGTGATGTTTTATGTCAGTTTAATATTGGTTTACCACTTAGACTAGAATTACTTACGAGAAGCAATATCAACAATCTGAATAAAGTTATAATTCAAAAAGGTTTAATAAAAAAGGCAACAAATATAAGACTGTCCTAGATGTAGGCTATCTTACCGTAATATAGCTATAATTTTAGATGCTGAATTGAAATAAGTTCTAAATACGAGGAGTTCCATTACGAAAAACGACAACATTACGAAAAACAACAACACCACGAGGGTGGTTTGAAAAGTGTGGTAACTAACATAGAGGAAGACTGTTTTTTCGAGTTTTTTCTCTTTACTTTTCGACATCGTCTCCTTTTAGTACGATACACTTGTTCTAACGGTATTCAAGTTGCTTAATTCCATTACTATAATACGTCGAATCAAATTCATCAAAATATTCGTTTATTTCTGCAATCACTTCTTCATTTGAAGAAAATCTTTTTCCACCAAACCATTTTTTCATATTCGGAAACAAGCGGAAGTCGGATGGAGCTAAACTTGGATTGTAATGTACATGAGGAAGATTTCGAATCCTAATTCAACTAATTTTGCAATTGCCGATGGCAGTAGTGTCGGCTATAACACACGCATTCAAACGGCGATCATTTGAAACGAGATCATGAACTATGGTGATCATTAAGTTAGTGGTTGCCACTTTCGGACGTTGTACTCTTGATTCAAATTCGGTGCTCCCATGACCATGCTCATTCACCCAAAAACAAGCTGTCTTAAGTGATGGTGCAGATTTGCCATAAACACGATCTAACTCCTCTTTAACCACGTTTTGTATTTTCCCGTTAATATAAACGTGCTTAATCACAGCACGAAATTCTTTCTTATCCATATTCACTAAAGTATACCGAACTCGTTTACTGTTTATAACCGTACAATTCAAATGACGCAACGTATTTGGCTCAAACTTTCACAACTCTCAAACTAAAGCTTATAAATTTCATAAATGACACGCATGTGTTCATTGTAGTACGATCTCTTTATTACTTACCACATTTTTCAGACCACCCTTGTACTTCTTTTCTCGAATAACTGTATTGTTGAAAATATTCAAAAATAAGTGTGACATAACCTTTCTATTTGTGTCACACTAATGAAACCAAATAAGGTAAAGACATATATGTCTGTGACTACTAAAAATTTTAAAACTTTCATGTTTGATTTACACAAGTCTTTATTATATGCTTGACACATAGTCAGTATTTTGTGTGTGATAATGTTGGATGTTCGTCTCAGGTAAACCAAGACCTTTTAATTGACCCACATGAATGGCAAGGCAACTTTACTCCTAATTTTACATTACTCTTTTTATTTGTACAATATGCAAGGAATTCAAAAATGAAGCGATATATAGGCTGTTACATTTAAGAAAATTGACTTTTAGACAAACAATTTCATGTAATTTTAATCCAGTTTTATGCGCATGCCATTAGTAGTTGAAAAAAATGAAACATGCTTGCATGAGGTCCCTTTATTAGGAACAACACTACCAAAAATTATGTTTTTATATGAATTATTTATATCAAATAGTTTTATAATTGTGTATTATAGTGTTACAGTTGTTTTTGTATTGTATTTTACAGTGACTTTTGAAAAAGATTCTAAATGCATCGAAACATAAAGATGGAAAAAATGTATAATTTTTAATTTTCAACACATATACCACATACCCAAGAAAGGAAAAAAAATATATAAATGGCGTGGTAAAGAAAAACATATCAATATATGTTATATATAGGTCTATATGTAATTATTGAGAATACATTGTAGTACGTAATATTGCATGGCATTTATGCATTTATATGGGGGAAGTATTAATGTTCAATTTAATACAATTAAGACCAAACACAGTAAATAAATGTTATAGAATGACCAATAAATACTTTAAAATAACATGAAGTTCACTTTATGTTTATCGTTCCTTCAATTGTATTGTATTTACCTACTTCTATATGTAGCTTATTATAAAAGCAAGTAATCTATAATAAAGTCTAATGGCCGTACGGAATTGGAGCATTATAATTATTAGTAATTAGGTAAGTAACAATATCGTTTGTGTTTAGCATTAATGAAAAACTTGTTAGTTGAAATATATTTTGTTCCATATTTTTACTAAACTAAATAAATTGTATCTGTTTAAGTAGTTTAAAGAGTTTTACAAAATGACTTTGGCACAAAACTTCCCTTAATTTTTAAAATTTTATTAACGGTTTATTGTAATTCTAGTTATTCTAAACATTGTATCAAAAATTAAAATTCTTATCTCTTATAGATCAAGAGATATCTCCAAATAAGAAAACCCGTTAGTGCAAAGTCAGTATCGTTTATACGAACATTGAAACTCTGACGGGTGTCCTGGGATTTTTTCTAGATTGTTCTAAGATTTAAAGTTCATATCTCTTATTAAGAATATAGAAAATAAAACAATATTTTGCATTCATTATTTTCCGAAAAGTGAAATTATGACTTTTGTTTCAGGTTTGTTTTATATGAAATTGTCCCATTGAAAAAGTCAAAATAGGCTCAGTAATGAAAAAGACAATATTCGTCCGTCACGTTTTTCTTGAACTCCAACTCAGCATGATAAGTAGCTTAATGGTGTTGTTGCCTGACCAAAGGTAACAACAACAAGCTTATAAATACCAACAATAATCCTCGACACTGGATAAGTACGGAGTTGACAACCAATGCAAGAAAACACAAACACAACAAAAAGAAGAGAGTGTTATGAGGATAGGAACGTGGAACACTAAATCGTTTAATAATAGGCATCAAGAAATTCTGGAAGAACTGCTTGACGTAAACATTTGAACAATCTAGGAAACAAAGGAAAAAGGTAAAGTTCCCATACAACAACCGCATTTTATGTAATATAATTATAGTATTGTGGAAAAGGAAAAATTATCAAAAGCCGGTGTAGTTATATTACTACATAAGTACTTCAAAGACTATATGATAGAAAAGAATGTGTTAAAATCACAGTGGTCAAATAAAACTCAACATTACCTTAGTATATTGTCCGCAAGACCGTAAAGCCAGAGAAGAAAGAGAGCATTTCTGTGAACAAGTGTTTACCTTTATTGACACTATATCTCTGGAAGATCATCTAATCATGGGAGATTTTAACGCACGCATTGGAAGAAAAATTGTCTTCGGAGTGAAACAAAAATTTAACAAAGATTATTTGAATGCTAACGGACAATCAATGCTAATTAAGTTATGGTACCTCAACAAATTAAGAGTAAATAATATCTTTTTCGACTACAAAAATTAATACAAGTAATCTTTCAAAATTTCAGAAGAACAAAAATAAAACAATATTTCGCACTCATTAATATCTGAAAAGTGAAATTATTATAATATATTAATAGAAAAAAACCGAAAAATACAACCTCCTCAGGTATATTTTAGAAGTTAGGACCCTAAACTCAGCGGATATAAACAGCGAACATAAAGAATGTAACAAGACAAGGAAATTATACAGAATCATTGTGGGGCCCCTCTACACTAAGGCTACACCAAGATGATGATGATAATATGTAATGATTTCTTTAAATGCTCAAATTTTAAGATTACCTCTGTATATCGACTATATCATTTTTAAAGTAAAATTAATTTGAGTTTAAGTAATAAACAAGAAAGACAGAACACGATAATACATGCAGTGCTTCGATAATATTAATACCCAAAAAAAAAGTACGAAAGCTTTCGTGTACGTCAATCAATACAAAAATGCTAATCGGCAGAGATGTCCTTCGAACCAATAATAATTGATCTTATATTAAATGAAAATATTTAAGCACCAACGTACAAGATCGGCTTTGTACATATATATATTAAACAAAAAATTAGAGCACAAAAACGCAATGTTAAATATTTATGACTGATGATCATTGCAAATAATAGTATATTACAATACGACCAATATTAAACTGACAGATAAGAATGATCAAAGTGAGTGAAGTAGTGTGTCTATATAGGTAAACAACGCTCCAATGTAGGATAATAAACCTTGCACAGGAGGCATGGGCTGAGCCTGCGTAGCTTATGATAGCCACTACAGTAGGCACATTTGCGTCCTGTACAAGGCTGTAGAGATCTATGTGTTTTGTTAGCATCTCTAGGTCAATTTTCGATTGGCCAAAACTGCATTGCCTTCTATGATTCAGTGCCCCACAGTTTATTAAGTATGCGTGAACGTTTTATGGTTCATTTTTGCGAGTCTGTAGTTAAGATCTCCATCACACAGACCCTTATTTTGATATTGGCGGTAGTTAGCCGCATATAAATGCATGCATCCTGGCCTTCCACTGTATCACAAAGTGAAGAAATTGGAGGAGGGTGGAGGTGAGCCTCTCGAGTAGGCCGTCCACTACCAGATTCCAGACAAGCGCGGACAGCACTCCACTCTTCGGACACCCCCTAACACCCGTGTCGTCACTGACGGTTGCTTCTACTAACCTTTCTCAAAGAGTCGATCCGAACACAGCAGGTATTCTCAGTTCTCCTATGTTTGAAGGATGTGGTTATTGAATCAAAGGAGGTATTGTCAAATGCCCTGTCTAGTCTGGTTTCCACTTTGCTGGCTAGCTGGTGAAGCGCTGTTTTGGTCGACACCAATACACAACCCCTAAGTTCTACTTCATGAGTTTTTCAAGCGCATTAGGTGCAAAAGACATAATTTGTCTCAGGGAGTTTTCCGTGTTCTGTTCTACTGGCGTTATATTTTAGTTTTATAGTCAGCAACATGGAGTATGAGTTTAATCTCTGCAGTATTTTTACTTGTAGCTGTAAGAAATTATCGATGATATCTGAAGTATCTCGCCTTCATGATAACGGGGCATATCATCTACGAGATGTTGTCTACACGTTATTATTGTAAACTTATGGTCTTCAGTTTTTGAAATATTAGCGGGATATTCATGGAGAGCGGTTTATAGAAAAGTTGTCTAACGGATGAATGAACCACTCAGGTCTGCTTCTCTTTGAAGTTCCTCAATATCATATTATCAGTTCGTTCCTCTTCCACATTCCTAATTTCCATCATTTCTTTTTCAAGAACAAATTTACTTCATGAAGCTCCGCTCATCAGAATGTATCGCTTCTCAAACTTCCGCTATGATGGTATGTTCTAAAATAATGGCTAATTAAATTATGATCTCTTTTATAATCATATGTATGTACCGGGTGGCCAACTAAGAATAACCGCCAGCTATATCTCAGAAACCAGTAGTCAATTGCTCCCGGGTAAAAGAAATTCAAGTAAAAGTGCCCAAGAGAAAATGCTGGAATTATTTTGGAGTTTGTAAAGTGTCCGTAAGGGAGAGTAGCAGTCAGGATCAATGTTAAAATTAAAAATTTCTTCATATTTTTACTAACTGAGAGGTACTGAAAATTTTTAAGTTTTATTCCTTACACATTATTTTATACTTTTAGTCATTTTTTACTATCTAGTGGAATAAAGTGGTGGGGGCAATTCAAATGTTTCTTTAAATAACCTAGGATTACTCTCGTTTGGCCTAATCGATTTGAACAGGTGTGGTCTGATCCTATGTAAAGAAGGCAACCTACTCCGAACCGAAGAAAATGTTATAAAGGTATTAGCATATATTGAATTTAATCCACATGTGGGGACCAGAACCATAGGTAGAGAGTTGGGTATTTGTAGAACTACGGTCCAAAATATATTGAAAGATCACAAGTAAGTTTTGATAATTTTAAGTTAAAAACAAAATAAATTTTATTTCGAGATTTTTTGTAAGGCCTTCGTTAGAATTGCTGTATCTCCCACAGTTTCTTTTAATATTCTTAAGTATTAAGCATAACGGCTGTTTTAACGTTCCGTATACGGTTCCCTCAAGTTTAACTCATACATTCATCTGCCTATTTAATTGTCTGTTTACCGGTAACGGCCATTTTTATCCGATACCGTTTTGCATAGACCACAGTAATATTTTATAACACCAAGTTACCAAAAACAATATTTGACTTGTTTGGATAAATTTGACCTCACAGTTTCCCTAACGCTTGCCATATAATTTACCAGGACGTATCCTTATCACATCGTTCTTCATCAAGCTTTAACAGCTGAAGATTTTGATCGCCGAATTCACTATTGTCAATGGATATTAAATATGGTAGCGGCAACTCCCCAACAACTTTGTCGCTTTTCTTAAATCGGCATCTCACTGGAGAGGTTTATTTAATATTTTAATGGATGAGCCGCCCCTTCTATTGATGTCCCTCTGGACGTTCGTCGTGATATGTTTTTCGATGGGTGCCCGGCGCATTTTGCGGAAACGTCCTCGATTTTACTTTCTTATACGTAGTATAAGGAAGTATTGTGATGATGAAAATTTTCGACCTCGAGATTTTTGCAGATGTCCACGTTTTGAAGTCCCCTGATACCGAAGAAGTGGTTTTTAAAAAATGTCTCTCTCTCTCTCTCTCTCTCTCTCTCTCTGTGTGTGTGTGTGTGTGTGACCACGATAGCGGTCAAACCGCTGTAGATATTAATTCCAAATTTTGTATTTACGTGTATACTCTCTCTCTTGAGAACTGTTTAGTTTTTCAGTAAAATCGGTGGGCCGGAAGTTGTAGTTTACCTCAGTGAAAAAATTAAAATTTGCCAATATTTCGTCAATTACTAAGTTTACACAAATTTATAAAGAATTCAAATGTACTCAAAATTAAATTTGAGAAAAATCGTATTAATATTTTTTTTCGAAATTCCTACCGGAAGTAGGTGTTTTACTCTTGTTGAAAATCAGTTTTTTTGCGAATATCTCGCGAGTCATGCTTTCTAGGTAGGTACATTACGAGTATAAAAGTATTTAAAACATAATTTTAAACATCTTTTGTATAAAGAAAGTTTCAACATTCGGACCGAAGGTAACACTTTTACTTTTATCAAATAGTAATTTTTTTGCAAATATACCGTACATTATGTATTCTATATATATTTATTAAGAGCACAAAAGTATTTAGAGCTGCATTTGCAGTGTCTTTTGAATACATGAAATTTCAAAATTTGGACCGCAAGCAACACTTTTACTCCTATCGAGTGCCACTTTTTTTTGAATTACTTGCAAAGTATACATGCTATAGGATTCATAAAGAAGTCAGTGTTATATTCAGACATATTTAAATTACATGAGTTAGAGTGGATATATACGCTATTGAAGTAGTCACCAAAAGCTTGCATAATAGTTGAGGGAGAGTCCAGCTCACATGAATTGTACGTCATCTTACCAAGAATTCTAGTGTTACCCAGCTTTTATTAGTATATGAAATATATATAACTCTAATATATTTCATATACTAAAAAAATATATTGAAAACTTCTATAACTTTCGAAATATTTTGAAGAACATACAAACTACTTACTTAACTTAAGAGCACAAAAGTATTTAGAGCTGCATTTGCAGTGTCTCTTGAATACATGAAATTTCAAAATTTGGACCGCAAGCAACACTTTTACTCCTATCGAGTGCCACTTTTTTTTGAATTACTTGCAAAGTATACATGCTATAGGATTCATTAAAAGAATAGGAGTACTTAGAATAGTATTTTGAATAATACTTGTATAAGAAAACTCTATAATTTGAAACGTTCATACGTATAAGAGAGTCGTGTGGTGGCCACACCTCATTTTTAAATATTAGTATGTTATATTGTGATATAATATAGTAGTAATTGTTAGTATAGTAAATCATAGTTATATGAAAATTTAAAATACATGTTTTTCATTTAATATATACATTTATATATTTTGCATCGGTGGTACAGGAATTCCTTTTAAGTTTTGTCCGCATTTGTGAAATTTTGTTATTTGGTCTGCCTGTTAGAATTTTTCTGAAGAAGACAAACAAAAAATAAAATGTATTATGTATATAATGTTTCTTAATGCTAATATTCAAGGGGGTTATTCTTGGCTCCATTTTGTGAAAAAAACTTATGAAAATATGTCCTAAATGTCTTAACTTTTGAACTGTAGGGTGCTAAAGTTTAAAGGTATGTTCGGGTGTCCCAGGGTAGCGGTAAAGTTTATTATTGGTATCTAATAATGTAGGTAGCGAATAATTTTTAATATAAAAATTGTAGAATAGCTCTATAGCAATAAGCTAGATAATCCTACAAAAAAAAAGCAGACCTCCGGGCGACGACAAAAACGTACCGGTAAACAAGTCCTAAATCAAATGCACTCATATACCACGTCAGCGACAGAAAGTCTGGAATATGGTAGAAGAGAGCCAGAATTTGCTAGACCTTTTGTCTGCATATATATATAAATGCCGCCGGTGGGATAAGGAATTCATTCATTCCGTAGTATTCGTACAGTACAAATAAACATAAATATGGTGAATGGTGCAATGTTATTATAAGTAAATAAATATTGCAGACATAAATAGTAGTGATAGAAATAAATACGTGTGTTAATTTATTCGTAGTAGTTTTAAGTGTGTTACATTTATTTTATATTTTTATATTGTGATTAGTTTTAAGCGTGTAAATATACAGACAGTTTTAAAACATTTGCACGAGTTGTTTATTTCGACCCCGGAAACGCAACACTATGAAATAACGATTGTTGATGAAATACCTATTATGGGCCAAATTAGTAGAGATATCTTTTAGTACATGAAACTAATGTTTATTTTGACATATCTACGCATGTTCTTTAGAATTACATACCATTCGCTAAAGTTAAAAATTCTAAAAGAAATTAAATGGAACATCCTGTACATTTATATGTCATTGAAAAGTACCTAAAATTTACTATTTCAAAATATGTACTTTCTAGTGCCTGTGGGTGATATTGCATAAGTTATAGGATATTATCTGAATAACCCTGATTGTGATTTAAAAATATGAGTTGTCTTTACTTAATTACACATAACTAAAATTAAAGGAAAAGAGTTACTTCTAATATTTTCTTTTTACAAGTAAGTAATATTTATTAAAATTTTAAAACTCGTGTAATTAAAAGGTTAGAAGTTCATGAATTAACAATAATTAAAATATCGGAGTTGCTTTGTGCCAAAAACTTGTTTATAGTTATACTTAGACTAAATTTTAAATTACTTTAAAATTATTAGAAATCATATATAAATTTATAAGTTGAAGATCAGATCGTCAAGACAAGTATTTAAATGTATGTTATTGAAAACTTCTATAACTTTCGAAATATTTTGAAGAACATACAAACTACTATTTTCAAGCATAACAGTAATTATGAGTTTAAGTTATCATATAACAAATTTGAAAATGTTTGCTTTTATAGTATGTTCATATTTTTTAGTATATGAAATATATATAACTCTAAGCGGGGTAACACTAGAATTCTTGGTAAGATGACGTACAATTCATGTGAGCTGGACTCTCCCTCAACTATTATGCAAGCTTTTGGTGACTACTTCAATAGCGTATATATCCACTCTAACTCATGTAATTTAAATATGTCTGAATATAACACTGACTTCTTTATTAATGTCATTATAGGCAATATTGGTCTGGACTAAATATTTTCTGCACTCAAGAAGAGCAAGGATAGCTTGCTCAGTGGTGTAGACGCAGTCCCAAGCTTCTTAATCCGTGACTGTGCTGGGGCACTCGCTGATCCGCTGCACTACATTTTCAACTTAATAATCAAAGAAGCAATGTTCCCCGAGGTTTGGACCGCATCTGCCCGATACATAAGACTGGTGATCCCTCTGATATCAAAAACTATAGGCCAATCTCAATTTTGTGTAATTTTTCTAAGATTTTTGAGAGCATTCTTTATAGAAGTATTTACAGGTCTGTTAAATCGGTGATATCAACCCAGCAGCATGGTTTTGTGGAGAGGCGCTCTGTCATCTCTAATTTGTGCTGCTTCACCCAATACGCGTCTGAAGTTCTAGATGACCAGGGTCAGGTGGATGTTATATACACGGACTTCCAAAAGGCATTTGATCAGATCGATCACTATGCTCTTCTGAATAAATTGTTAAGAGTGGGATTTTGCCCATCTCTTATAATGCTTTTTCAGTCCTATCTGACGGAAAGAAAACAGTTTGTCGAATACCGAGGTACTGGGTCAGCAGTATTTACCCCTTCATCTGGAGTCCCCCAGGGATCTAACCTGGGTCCACTCTATTTCTTAATTTGTATTAACGACATTGTAGATTCCGTGGATTGTATTGCACTATTATTTGCTGATGATTTGAAAATATATTGTAGTGTAGCGTCAATAAATGATTGCCACAGACTGTAGCATGATCTAGACAGCTAGATGCTTGGTGCCAAAGTAATTTTTTAAAGCTTAATATCAATAAGTGTAAAGTCGTTACTTTTACTAGGAAACACAATGCTGTTACAATGATTATTCAATAAACAATATTATTCTGGAACGCTCCAATAGTATAAAGGATTTGGGCATATATTTCGATACGGGGCTTTCTTTTGTATATCAAACATATTAATGAAATGATCGGCAGCGCATATAGATTGTATGGTTTTATATATAGAAATTGTAGAAACTTCACTAACACTAACTGCCTAATTTTATTATATAACTCATATGTGAGATCTAAACTTGAGTACGGATCACTAGTCTGGTGCCCCATCTGCTGCACATTCTAATATTATTGAGAACGTCCAGCGTAGATTTCTGAAATACTTAGTGTTTATGTCGGATGGTGTTTATCCTCCTAGAGGACATGATCATCTTGCACTGCTCAGTAGATTTAGGTTCGTCTCACTTGCCACTAGGGGTAACATAGCAAGTATAAGATTTTTATATGGCTTAATTCATAACAGTATTGACTACCCGTGGCTTCTGGGTAAATTGGGTTTTCTTGTACCACGCTTGTCTTCACGGAGTTATTTTACTTTTTACATTCCTACTCCGGGAAATAACTTGCTGTGTAAATCGCCTATATCAATTATGTGTAGCAATTTTAATGTTGTTAGCCACTTGTGTGATGTATGTTCTGATCCAATTCAGGTAATTAACGATATTGTTAGAACATGCTGTGCAAGTATGTAGCTTGTGGGTGTATGGATGTATGGGTGTATGCGTGCATATATAGCTGTATTGGTGTGCGTATACTTTTTCATGCACAGTTGGGCATAGATATAGATATGTACCTTAGATTAATTATTTAATTGTGTTCAACTTGTCTACTATTTCTTGTACTTTCCCTGTGCTTGGGTGTATCCTGTTGGGAAATTAATTATATTATTATTATTATTATATATAATATGAAAACAAATACATTTACGGTAAAACAAAAATTGCGGATTCTCAGTGGTGTAAAAATGCTATTCATTAGATCATTACTCTTAAAAGTAGCTTCGTCACAAAACAAAATCTGAGATACAACATTGCAGTTATTTTGTGCAACATCGTATTACAGAAGGCAACCCTATATTTATAAAAACTTTCCTCTAAAGATTTTGATGTAATACAGATAGAATTTAAACTTCTTTAAGGTTCTCTTAATAAAGTTTTTGCTCACATCAAGGACTCTAGAAAGTTTATGCATGCTTGAATAAGGATTTTCTTGAACGCATAACAAAAGAACCTTTTGTGATATCTGCGTTTTCTACGGCAGCAGTGACATAGAATACTGCTAGTTTCTTCAAATCTTGTTGAAATTTTTTGAAAAGCACTCATCGATGGCAGTCCCATATTTAGATATTTTTGGTTGTATATCTTTGTGCCAGCAAACAATAATTTTTTTAATATTATTACTAATTCATGAACTTCCAAACTTTTCATGGCAACTCATATTTTTAAGTCGTATTCGGGTTTATTCAGATATAATACGTATCCTATAACTTTTTCAATATCGCCCAAAGGCAGAAGGAAGTACATATTTTTATTTAATAAATCTTAATTACTTTTCAATGACATATAAATAAACAGGGTGTTCCATTCATTTTTTTAAGAATTTTTCCAGCATTTTCTCTTGGACACTTTTACTTGAAAATATTTACCCGGAATATTTATTTCTGAGATATAGCCGGCGGCCATTCTTAGTTGGCCACCCGGTACATAGAATACAATTGTTCTTTAAATGTAAAGCATTATTATTATTTCTTTCGTCAATCGTTTCCATTATTATTATTGGTATTAATTACAATAAATCATACTACAAAAATACAAAGTAGATGCGGACACATGGATAAAGTAAATTTATTTTTAGACAAATAATTCTGCATGTAATGCAATGTATACGTCTCCATTGTAGGCAATTATACTATCATTAATAACAAGTGGCCAAATGCGCCAATTTAATATTCTCAAACACGATGACGAAAAAGTCCTCAATTAGTGACGAGTCAAGTGTGAGGCATTGCCCTCCAAGATAGTTCCCCGCCGATATTTCTTGCTAAATACTAAAGACGTCAATTGAGCAACTGATTGTGATCTTGCACTGTCTCTGTATGCGTAAATGTTTGCGCTTATTACAACAAAACTAACCAATCTGTTCTTCGTAAAAATATAAATCTGTAACCTTAACCCACAAAACAAATGCATATAGTTATACATATGCGTCTAACATATATACGTTTCTAATCAAGTACATACAAAAAATAAATTTATTTACAATATGATTATTCTATTAACTCTTTTTGTGTTACAGTTGTTGATCTTTTATTATTATTTATTAGATACTAAAGCTAAGACTGGTATTCCCTTACTTTTATTCATTTATTTGAAATATTCATTAGTAAATAGAATATAACACAAATGAAAAAGGCAGTATAAATAAGTACAAATAACAACGTCACGTGTGCGACTAATTTCAATAAAAAAAATGAGGCGTGGCCACCACACGATTTTCTTATACGCATGAGCGTTTCAAATTCTACAACATTTTTCTAAATTGTTTTGTATAGTTTTAACTTCTTACAAAAATAAGTCAAATTATAAGAATTTTCTATATAACAATTATTCAAAATCCAATTATAAGTAGGTATTTCTATTCTCTTAATAGATCTCTATAGAATGCATACTTTGCGAGATATTCGAAAAAATGTGCTACTCGCTATGACTAAAAGTGTTACTTCCGGTCCGAATTTTAAAATTTCACTTACAAAAAATATTCCAAATCTAGCTCTAAGTACTTTTGTACTCTCGATAAATATATATATATATTGTAACAATACCTTTAATTAATAAAGGTACGATTACACTCAGATAAATTTAATAATATTTATTCTTACTATGTGTTTGAAACCTGTACTTATTCTCGTCTATATATAAAATTGAAATCTTTATGTACTTTTTAAATCTATTTTCAAATTCTCTCAGGTAATTTTTTATTTATGCCCTCACTAACTCAGTTCTTATATAAAATATTTAAACTAATTATTTTATATGTTGCTAACTTCCCTTGAATCATTAAAGCCCAAACAGTTGCCTATATGTAACTTTTTCAATATCTGCCTATATCATAGGATATTTACGTTTTATATTTCTTAACTTTTATAAATCAAAGTTTACAAAACAGTTATTCTTTAGTGAATTATGATGTGTATTTCAACTTTATCTTCAAATAACAATACTTACTGTGAACTCAATCTCAAGGTATATATTAACATACTATTCAAATAATAATATAATCACTGACAGTTGTTTTTTTTTTATTTATAGGTTACGGTTCTAAGCGTCATATCTGTTTCATCAATTTAATTCAAAAACCTTCTTTATATACCAAATAAAAACAAATGTATCAAACTAATTTGTTTAATAAATCAGGCAAATTATAAATTATATGGTAGTTCTCAACACACACAACCAAATAAAACATTCATGGAAGTACCAAGCTTGTTTACGTAAACATTCTTTTGAAAATTTATATGTGCATGAAAATACACCTTTCGTGGATCGAAAAATATACAAGTAAGTATATTAATTATATTATTTTAAAATACTGTATAGTTTTTGTATGTAAATCAAATACCCACACAAATTAATCAGTTTTAGTTTGCCGATCAGTTTTTTTTGACTTCTAAAAATTATACAAATGATGATACAAATTAATGTTGTACACAGAACTTACAAAATATCTTTTCTTGATTATCAACACAGTTATAATGAACGTGTAAATAATAGATCTCTAAATTTTGATATACTTTTCAATTCGAAACTGATAAATTCAAATTATTTCAAAGAATTATACGACCTGTTATTACTACTGAACTGGTATTCTTATTTATACACCAAACGATTTTCTTTTTAGCTTGTCGAAGACATTTCCTGGAATCAATGAGGGAGATCCTTTCCTTTTCCTAATTGTCTGGAATGCTCGGAATGTGGACTGTAATGACTGCTATCCTGTAATACCTTCAACCTCTGCAATCAACTAGAATCTCGAACCGTCGAACGCTTTCGTGAAGACCTTTGAAACCTGCCTTTCCTCTACTGGACTGGAATACCTGTGTTAGCTGCTATGTTGAATATCTCGTATCTTTCAAGTCCTGGACTAAACTATTTGTATAACTTCTGGAATTTCACCAACTCTCCAATGCAATAAATCTCTCGCCAAATATGGAATAATATTTACCAATGCAGTAAGTTTATTTTTAAATTGTAATTATATATTTCTTCGCTTTCTTCTCAAGTATGAATATTCTTCAATTATTTCTTTATTCGTTACCGAAATTCTTTCTTCTAATTTATTTTTAATTATATTTGCATGATACAAAAAATGGTACTATTCTGGAAAATGTTGCAATCACCTAATAAATATCTGCTTTCTTTTCTACTATCTCCTAACCACTTCTTTTACACTTTTGTATAATGATGAATCTCTTAATTATGTGTTTTTCGGAAGGAAAATTTCGTTTTCCGAAAACACATCTACCGCTTTTCTTAAATTCTTTTTGAATCCCTTTTATTTATTCCCCATATCCCTGGCAATAATTCCTTAGTTTCTATAATATCCAATCATATTGTTCCACACATTATAATAATCCAAAATATGTTTTATTTGTAATTGAATATTTATAATACCTTTTTGTAATTCCAAAAATTTATCAATTTAATTCTTTACTTTAATTTTCACAACCTTTTATACCCTTCGGCAAACCAAATACTCAATACTTTAACTATCTTATTTTAAATGTCAAAATCTGACACTTCTTACATTTGAATTTTAGCGCGTAACTATACATCATTTTCCAACCTTTATGATTCAAAATCCATACTAATATTCTCTATTTTTTCAAAAGTGTTAATTAAACAAGCTTTAACAAATAATATTACATATAAAAATACAACAAGTAACATTTACAATTCTACTTTCAGAAATGGGAAATATTACTACAACAAAGAAACCTGATAGGCAACCAACCACTCGATGCAAGGCGAACTTCAACATAACCCGATATGCAACCAACTTTACACGGTTCACAAAAACTATAGGGAAATACCCAATTAATATTCTCACAATTATTTTAAGTATAATTTAAATATTCTCACATCTATTTATTTAATTATAGTTTGGTCCATAAAATATTACCATCTTTTATTTTTTTAATACTCACTACAAGAACATATACAGTATATTTTATTAACATTAGTACTTCCATCATATCCTTACTCATCCAAGTTAGTGAACTACCACATATGCCCCTTTTTTAATAAATCTAAATTTCTATAGAATATATAAATTTATATTTATTCAACAATCTATACTAAAATGATGTACTTCAATTTGTACTACTTCTGTAGCATAACTATACATTCTCATATAAATCCATGTACATTTCTTAATATTTGGTATATAAGATAATTATTTACCTCACTGTATCTATTTTCATTTTTAACTCTCAATTATTTACAACAAACCATTTTAACTAATCTTATTCTCATAAATATACTAATTTATACCAACATATTCAAAATTTACATCTTTATCCATTTGTCTTCATCAATAATGTCATAAAATGTATCTTTTAACATTTCTATGCTTTCTATATAAGTAACTTTATTCCTTTTCTTATCCAATCTTATACCTTCTTTGTATTATCCTATTCATGATTTTAAACCCTCTAAAAATTCTTATCAATATTATAATCGAAACTACTTTTAACATTTACTGGTGATTACTTTTAAGTTGTATCTGTTACTTCTTCAGATATTTAATAGCCTCTACAAAATATGCTTTACATATGCTCACTTATTCTTTATTATTTTATTTTATATAACTGTTCCTAGCTGAACAAAAACCCTATACCTATAATAGACATTTTCGTCTACCTTTTCAAACTTTCACTTTTGGAAAGTACACAAATTATATTTTCGTTTTTTAAGGCGTACGTGACCTACATATTTCTTTTATACATTATTATTCTATATATTTATTATCATTTTGGGTTTTATTTACCCTTTCATACATAATCTCTATAAATTATTCCATATATTTTTATGTTTCCCTTTTATTATTTATTATACATAGCAAGCATTCATTATTATCTTTTCTATACATATTTTATTTTATAGGCTTCTTCTATTTGTATATCACATTTTTTTTTTATAACTCTTAATGACTTTAATATTTCTTGACCATTAAATGCTTTTATTACTCCGATAAATATCCTTTAAAAAATTTTTTTTTTTAATAAGGTTCCTTCTTACTCATCTTTCATATATCTAACTATATACATTTCTTCACATTTTTATACTCGTATGTTTCTTTACTTACTGTAAAGTTACTTATATACTCCTCTAACACTTATATTTACAAATTTTATAATGTAAGGAATGAGGAAAATAAATTAAATATTACTAATTTCTTCATACTAACTAATCTTTACAACTCTTCTTCGTCTAAATAATTCTATCCTGATTCAATTAATTTAGAGCAAGGAAATAAAATACATAAACCTTTGTTAGATCATTTTAGCTAAAATTTCTTACATGATTAACTCAATTATAAAAAAAAATTAAATGCACATACTTATATCCCGTTTTTTTTTATGACATACTTTTATAGAAACAAAATACATTAACCATGCCCCTAAATTTTGGTTCTATTAACTTTGATGTAGCTCTGGTGGGTGGTATCGCTACTTACCAACGGTTGTCGCCCTATGAAATTCAACCGCCATGCCCCTAAATTTTGGGCTTTATTATATACAGTGTAGCTCTGGTGGGTGGTAGCGCTATTTACCAACGGTAACTGGCCCTTCAGTACCGCCATGCCCTTAAATTTAACAATTATACTTCATCAATATAATCATGTAACATTGAAATATGATAAGTTCCTTTAAGATATCCCGTTTCTTCATCAATTAATTCATAATTGTTTAATCCTATTTTCCGATGTATTAAATACGGTCCCGAATATGGCCTTATGAGTTTTGCTATAATTTTATTCCTTCTATCCGTTACTCGTAACGCGCGTACAATAACTTTATCGTTCTCATTATACACCTTATATTTACGTTGTTTTTCTTTTTTCTTCTGCTCCCATTTAATTTTTCGTCTCATTAATTTTTGTTTAATTTGTTCATATCTGCCTCCTATTTCTGCAATTTCATCATCTTGCCAAGGCCTTTGTGGAGGTTGTCCTGTGAAAATAGTTATTGGACAAGCTTCATGTACGGTACTTGGTGTGTTATTCATTACAAATTCAATTTGTTTTAAACATCTGGCCCATTTATGATGTCGATCTTCGAGTAATATCCGTAAATATTTAAGAACTTCTTTTATATACCTTTCCGATGGATTAGCTTGTGGATGACGAATCGATATGTGATGAGATTTAATATTTCTTTCATCTAAAAATTCATGATATCTCTGATTCATAAAATATGTTGCATGATCAGATAATATTGTTCTTGGAGTCCCATACTCAGTTATATATTCTTGTAACGCCTGTAATACAGTATCTGTATCACATTTCTGTGTTGGTATTAATCGCACATGTTTCGAAAATATATCACATAACACTAAAATATTTCGATATCTTCTCGTGCTCGGAATCAGATTTGAAATAAAATCAATTGCTACTAATTGTAATCTATCATCAGCAACAATACTTAAACTTATATTCTGATTTGTATAATTCTTTTCTTTTGCTAAAATACAAGTTTTACACCGTTTAATTTCTCTTTTAATTATCTTCTCGTCATTCCGGCAATAATAAGCTTCTCGGAACATTAACCAACATTTCCTAGCTCCTATATGTGTATACATTACATGTAAATGTCGTATAATATTAATCGTGTGTTCTTCATTCGTAACATATACCTCCAGATCGCCTATCTTCTTCAAAATTATCCCTTCATTCATTCTCATTCCTTTATATGTACCTATTGTCCGTAATCTATTTTTAATTATCTCCAACTCAGGTGTATCTTGAGCTTCTCTGATTCTTTGTACTGAAAAAATACCTTCTGATCCCAATCTTACTAAGTTTATATGTACATTTGTTGTTTTTGTTTCACCATGTTTTCTACTCAGTACGTCAGCTGCAATCATTTCTTTACCTGGTCTATATATAATTTCCATATCATACTGCTGTATTAATAATGTCCAACGGTAAATCCTGTTATTATTTAATTTCGTAGTCATAATATTCAGCAACGCCTTGTGATCTGTTTCCAATCTGAATTTCTTCCCTATGAGGTAATAGCGTAACTTAGTTAAAGCATAAATGACAGCAAGCATCTCGAGTTCTGATATCCCAAATTTCCTTTCGCACGGTTTTAAAGTTCTTGACGCGAAATATATTGGAACCTCGATACCATCTTTGATCTGTACTAATTCGGCTGCTACGGCTACACTTGATGCATCTGTTCGTACGATGAAATCTAAATTAAAATCCGGATGATACAACTTAAGATTTTCTACAAAATTTGATTTTAACTGTACGAAACAATCCTCACATTCTTCAGTCCACTTCCACTTCGTTTCTTTCTTTAGTAGATTTAACAACGTACTTGTCTTTTGGCTATAATTAGATACAAATTTCCTATAGTAATTCAACAACCCAAGAAATCCTCTCAACATTTTGAGTTTATTAGGTCTTGGATAATTTTGTAACTCTTCTAATCTTTGAGGATCTAATAAAATATTTTGTTGGTTAATAACGTAACCCAAGTAATTGACTTCTTTTTGGCAAAACTGACACTTAGATAAATTTAATTTCATACCATTAACTTGTAATGTATTAATAATAATCTCTATATGATTTATATGAGATTCTATGTCATCCGAAAATATTATGATATCATCTAAATAATGAAGGGCGAATTTCTCATATTGGTCTAGTATTTTATGTAGAAATCTAATCAATCCGGCAGGACTACTTTTTATGCCGAAAGGGCATACTTTAAAATGGTAAGTAATTCCATTTACGTTAAATCCACAGTACTTCCTAGAATTCTCGTCCAATCTTATTAACCAAAATGCATTCTTAAGGTCTAATTTGCTATACCATTTTTTATTACCGCATTTTGTAAGTAAAACATCAATATTTTGTGGTATTTGATGCTCAGGCATGATCCTTAAATTAATTAAACGAGCGTCAATGCAAAGGCGAATAGAATTGTCCTTCTTCTTAACCAACACAACAGGACTAATAAAATAGGTGTTCGATCTCTCGATAATATCAGCTTCTTCTAATTTTCTAAGTTCCTCATTGACACGATCTTGGAAAAAATACGGAATAGGATAATTTTTACACGATAACGGCGAATCATCATTTATCAATAATCGATGCTCATAATCTTTAGCAAAAACAACTTCATCATTAATTAATTTTATATTCTTAGCTAAAATTTCTATTAGACTTTCTTCAATCCAAGGTTCTGGTAATTTTTGTTGTAAAATAAAAGTTTGAATGTCAGCTACATTTCTTATTACTTTAACTTCTTGTTTATCTTCTATTATTACAGCATTTCCATATTCGTCATTTATTTCCGATCTAGGTAATTCAAACATTGCTCCTTCCAAATGTTCTTGAGCATCATCATTCTCTGCACGATCAGCTATAATGACATTATTTACCTCGTACTGTATATCCTCCTTGTATTCAATATAAGCGTTTATTTCTTTTAAATCCACAACCTTATCTAATAAAATTTCCTTTCCTTCAATTTTAATCTTGTTTTCTTCAAAATCTAAATTCATTCCCAGCGCTCTCATATTATCTATCCCTAATATGCAATCATAAAACAAATTCCCTAACAGATAAAATTGCATAATAAATTTGTGTCCATTAATCACTACATCTATACATAACCGCTTATTAATACAACCCATTTTTCCCCTATTCGCAGACATAACATTAGTATTTTTGACTTTAATAATATATTTAGAATATTCAGGTATATTCATTATCATTTCTTCTTTTATGAGTGATATTTCAGCACCAGAATCTAACAAAGTTTTAAATTTAACATCTCTAATACTAATTATGCAAAAAGGTAAACTTTCAAAATTATTAATTATATTTCCCATATCTAAACCAATCTGAACATTCCCCATTCCTGTTATTTTACTACTACTTATTATATTACAACTAACACTACTATTAACAAAATTATTTATTAATGAGATGTTCCCGGGATAGCATTCTGATATGGATCCAATTTCATTTCCAAAATTGGCGTTTTTTTTTCTTCCAAACCAACTCCAATTTCATTTCTATCTTGATTATGAACCTGACTACCAGTAAATCTCCTATCTGATTTTCTCCAATCTTGCATTTGTATATTATTCACCTGTCTAGAATTATTATTTCCATAATACCTTTTATTTTGTTCTTGATAGTCATTGTTATGAGGAACTTGTCTTGCAGATTGATTAATAAAAGGATTATTCCTATTTGTACTCGGTCTTCCATTCCCTCCATTTGATATACTTCGATTATTGTTCCAATTTGAGATACCATTCCCTTGTGTATTATAACTTCTATTATAATTATTACTCTGATGACTATTAAATTGGTAAGGTTGTCTTGCTCCAAAATAATTATTCTGACTACTACTAGGTTGATTATTCCTTGGATAAGCATTCTGTTGAAAAGGGGTATTATTACGAACATAATGATTATTCACACCACTATTATTTGACATACGTTGCTGATTATTCTGAATATCATTTCTTCCATTTAATTGACGAGATTCCCTATATTTTACACCGTCTGTATAATCATCTAAACGTCTAAGAATATTAATCAACTCATTCATATCCGTGACATTCTGACAAATAATTGCATGTGTGTCAACAGGAATAAAGTGTTGTAATAAATGTTGAGATATAGTTTTTTCGTCCAAATGAGATATGTATCGACAATAGTTAAACATTCTTTGTGCGTAAGCCTCCCTCGAAGATTTACCTGGTTGATATCTTCCTGTTAACAACCTCTGATGTGCTCTGCTTTGTTGCGTCTCACTCCAGAAATTATTTTTAAATAATTCCACAAACTTACTTAAATCATCGCAATTGTCTTCAACCCGTTGAAACCAATCCGCTGCACCACTGTTTAAAGTCGCTCTAATAATATTCATTTGGCTCCTAAAATCCTGTATCTCTTCTATATATCTTAGAATATTTGTCAAATAGGCCATTGGATGAGTGGACATTTTATCCCCACTAAAATGAGTTATATTCTCAATTCTGATACCATTATTTAAAACATTGTAAACCGGAGGACATGTTACATGAGGGATGTTAATATTCTGAGTCTTTAATAAAAGATCTTGTATTTTCGTCTTCTGTTCTTCACATTCTTTCAGAATATCTTCCATACTCAACTTCTGCGCAATAGTAGTATCAGTCGATAATTTTATTTCTTTTAAACATCTATCTTCTGTATTTTCTATTTTCTTACAAAAATTCTCTTCTAATTTTTCTGTTTTGTCGGAGACTTCTTTATTTACCTGATCAACTTCATCCCGTATGCGTTTCGCTAACTCCTTATATTTCTCGCTACTATTCTTATCTATTTGTTTTACATTTTCTTGTATTACCTTAATTTTACCTTCAACCTCTTGTACTTTATTTCTAATAATATTTTTAACTTCCGTATCCTTAATTTGTAACTTTTCGTCTACTTCTTTCCGCATTTTCACTTCCCTGCTATCCATTTCAATAGTAATTTCTTTAACCTTTTCTTCTGTATCTCTCAGTAAAGATTTCTTTAATTCTTCCAGATTTCTTCTATTTTCTTCTCTAGTATCAATGCTCGCCTTTTCCAACTTATCCAATTTTTCTCCTAATTCTTTTTTATCCTCCTCTCTATTTTTCTTATTCTCTTCACTAGCCTTGTCAAGTTTATCCATTAACTTCTTATTATTCTCTTCACTAATTTGTTTAAACATTTGTAGAATTAATTCCATATCTGCTGTTGTATTCGACATTTCTGTTTTAGAAGTCTCTCCTAATATTTCCACCTTATCACCTCTATCCTGTGTTTCTCCTGTCTGTTGAATACCTTCCTGAACTTGTAATATAATTTCTCCTCCCTCTGGTACATTCACATCCTGACCAACCTCCTCTTCACTATCGCTAGACGATTCAGATCTATTTAATCCAAAATTACTCTTAGATCTGGTATTCATTTTCAATAATTGTAGTACACACTTCCTTATACCTTGATATACTTTAAACTGATTTTATTACCTTTGTAAAATGTATACTAATGTTATCGCTATTATTATAATTAATAAAATATTTGAAATATGTTTTTGCGAGTCTTATTTTAATCGCTCCACGTTGGGCACGCCATAAAATGTAACAATACCTTTAATTAATAAAGGTACGATTACACTCAGATAAATTTAATAATATTTATTCTTACTATGTGTTTGAAACCTGTACTTATTCTCGTCTATATATAAAATTGAAATCTTTATGTACTTTTTAAATCTATTTTCAAATTCTCTCAGGTAATTTTTTATTTATGCCCTCACTAACTCAGTTCTTATATAAAATATTTAAACTAATTATTTTATATGTTGCTAACTTCCCTTGAATCATTAAAGCCCAAACAGTTGCCTATATGTAACTTTTTCAATATCTGCCTATATCATAGGATATTTACGTTTTATATTTCTTAACTTTTATAAATCAAAGTTTACAAAACAGTTATTCTTTAGTGAATTATGATGTGTATTTCAACTTTATCTTCAAATAACAATACTTACTGTGAACTCAATCTCAAGGTATATATTAACATACTATTCAAATAATAATATAATCACTGACAGTTGTTTTTTTTTTATTTATAGGTTACGGTTCTAAGCGTCATATCTGTTTCATCAATTTAATTCAAAAACCTTCTTTATATACCAAATAAAAACAAATGTATCAAACTAATTTGTTTAATAAATCAGGCAAATTATAAATTATATGGTAGTTCTCAACACACACAACCAAATAAAACATTCATGGAAGTACCAAGCTTGTTTACGTAAACATTCTTTTGAAAATTTATATGTGCATGAAAATACACCTTTCGTGGATCGAAAAATATACAAGTAAGTATATTAATTATATTATTTTAAAATACTGTATAGTTTTTGTATGTAAATCAAATACCCACACAAATTAATCAGTTTTAGTTTGCCGATCAGTTTTTTTTGACTTCTAAAAATTATACAAATGATGATACAAATTAATGTTGTACACAGAACTTACAAAATATCTTTTCTTGATTATCAACACAGTTATAATGAACGTGTAAATAATAGATCTCTAAATTTTGATATACTTTTCAATTCGAAACTGATAAATTCAAATTATTTCAAAGAATTATACGACCTGTTATTACTACTGAACTGGTATTCTTATTTATACACCAA
Organism: Amphimallon solstitiale; assembly: GCA_963170755.1. Classification (NCBI taxonomy): domain Eukaryota; kingdom Metazoa; phylum Arthropoda; class Insecta; order Coleoptera; family Scarabaeidae; genus Amphimallon; species Amphimallon solstitiale. The sequence goes on along the minus strand of OY720678.1, from coordinate 7,754,532 downwards.
ACGATTTTCTTTTTAGCTTGTCGAAGACATTTCCTGGAATCAATGAGGGAGATCCTTTCCTTTTCCTAATTGTCTGGAATGCTCGGAATGTGGACTGTAATGACTGCTATCCTGTAATACCTTCAACCTCTGCAATCAACTAGAATCTCGAACCGTCGAACGCTTTCGTGAAGACCTTTGAAACCTGCCTTTCCTCTACTGGACTGGAATACCTGTGTTAGCTGCTATGTTGAATATCTCGTATCTTTCAAGTCCTGGACTAAACTATTTGTATAACTTCTGGAATTTCACCAACTCTCCAATGCAATAAATCTCTCGCCAAATATGGAATAATATTTACCAATGCAGTAAGTTTATTTTTAAATTGTAATTATATATTTCTTCGCTTTCTTCTCAAGTATGAATATTCTTCAATTATTTCTTTATTCGTTACTGAAATTCTTTCTTCTAATTTATTTTTAATTATATTTGCATGATACAAAAAATGGTACTATTCTGGAAAATGTTGCAATCACCTAATAAATATCTGCTTTCTTTTCTACTATCTCCTAACCACTTCTTTTACACTTTTGTATAATGATGAATCTCTTAATTATGTGTTTTTCGGAAGGAAAATTTCGTTTTCCGAAAACACATCTACCGCTTTTCTTAAATTCTTTTTGAATCCCTTTTATTTATTCCCCATATCCCTGGCAATAATTCCTTAGTTTCTATAATATCCAATCATATTGTTCCACACATTATAATAATCCAAAATATGTTTTATTTGTAATTGAATATTTATAATACCTTTTTGTAATTCCAAAAATTTATCAATTTAATTCTTTACTTTAATTTTCACAACCTTTTATACCCTTCGGCAAACCAAATACTCAATACTTTAACTATCTTATTTTAAATGTCAAAATCTGACACTTCTTACATTTGAATTTTAGCGCGTAACTATACATCATTTTCCAACCTTTATGATTCAAAATCCATACTAATATTCTCTATTTTTTCAAAAGTGTTAATTAAACAAGCTTTAACAAATAATATTACATATAAAAATACAACAAGTAACATTTACAATTCTACTTTCAGAAATGGGAAATATTACTACAACAAAGAAACCTGATAGGCAACCAACCACTCGATGCAAGGCGAACTTCAACATAACCCGATATGCAACCAACTTTACACGGTTCACAAAAACTATAGGGAAATACCCAATTAATATTCTCACAATTATTTTAAGTATAATTTAAATATTCTCACATCTATTTATTTAATTATAGTTTGGTCCATAAAATATTACCATCTTTTATTTTTTTAATACTCACTACAAGAACATATACAGTATATTTTATTAACATTAGTACTTCCATCATATCCTTACTCATCCAAGTTAGTGAACTACCACAATATATATATAATGCATAATTTACGACATGTTTGCAAAAAATCGCTATTCGATAAGTGTAAAAATGTGAGTTACGGTCCAAATTTTGAAATTTTGTTTAAACAAAAGGTATTGAAAATTAACTTCATACATTAAATAACTTAAAACACTTCGTTTGTTTCACTATGAGTTTATTAACAATACTCCGACATATACGTTTCGGTTGTTACACCATTATCAAAGAGAAATGTTTGTCTTATATACTTGTCTGTTCTTGTGTGTGGTGGAGTGTTATTATGTTGTTAATGACAGTGTCTATGAAGAGTATATTGCCAAATTCTATCTGTGTGTTGGTAATTAATCGTTTTTGTTTTGAGCTTGTTTTATTTCTAATATTTCTAAGAGATCTAATCTTTTGCTTTTTGTAACATTATGTATTAACTCGCAGTTATTTATGTCGGGAAAGTGGTTGTAATCTATACAATGTTCGGCAAAGCCTGTGTTTTTCTCACTATATAATATTGATTTTTTATGTTCTTTGACTCTAGTTTTAATAGCTCGTCCACTTTGCCCGATATAGATAGCCTCACAATCTTTACATTTTAATTTATAAACTCTTGATTGTTCCATTTTATCTATTTTATCTTTGTTGTTGCTAATCATTGTTCCTAAATTTGTTTTGTTTACCCAGCTTATTTTGACATCTAATCGTTTCACTATTTTGTTTATTATTATTTTGTTTTGTTAGCAAGTTGTGGTATATATGTAATTTTGTGCCATTTTTGTGTATTTTCTGTTATTTTCGGGTATAAGTATTTGATCTGATTATATTATACCCGAAAATATCAGTAAATACACAAAAATAGCACAAAATTACATATATACCTCAACTTGTAACAAAATAGTGAAACGATTAGATATCAAAATAAGCTGGGTAAACAAAACAAATTTTGGAACAATGATTAGCAACAACAAAGATAAAATAGATAAAATGGAACAACCAGGAGTTTATAAATTAAAATGTAAAGATTGTGAGGCTATCTATATCGGCTAAGTGGACGAGCTATTAAAAGTAGAGTCAAAGAACATAAAAGATCAATATTATATAGTGAGAAAAACACAGGCTTTGCCGAACATTGTATAGATTACAACCACTTTCCCGACATAGATAACTGCGAGTTAATACATAATGTTACAAAAAGCAAAAGAATAGATCTCTTAGAAATATTAGAAATAAAACAAGTTCAAAAACAAAAACGATTAGTTACCAACACACAGATAAAATTTGGCAATACACCCTTCATAGACACTGTCATTAACAACATAATAACACACCACCACACACAAGAACAGACAAATATATAATACAAACATTTCTCTTTGATAATGGTGTAACAACCGAAACGTATATGTCAGAGTATTGTTAATAAACTCATAGTGAAACAAGCCAAATGTTTTAAGTTATTTAATGTATGAAGTTAATTTTCGATACCTTTTGCTTAAAAAAAATTTCAAAATTTGAACCCTAGCTCACATTTTTACACTTACCGAATAGCGATTTTTTGGAAATATGTCGTAAATTATGCATTATATATATATATTGTTACGTTTTCGGGTTCCAATAAACAACTCGTGCAATTATTTATTTAAAAACAGTCTGTATATTTATATACTTAAAATTATATAACAATATAAAAATATAAAACTAACGTATCACACTTAAACCGCTATTAATAAATTAAAATTAACACTTGTATTTATTTATATATATTACTAATATCTCTGTCCGTATTTATGTAACCCTTCTATTTATATAAGACGGCACTACTTATTTATTTCTTTGGCTACCACACGAGACTGAACCCCGCAATGAATCATCCATCGGTGACCCAGTCGCCTTATATACACCTGCATGAAATGTTCTCGAAATGTACCAGTATATTCGGCAATATACCAGTGGAAATCTGGACTCTTCCTTGCTTACGCCGCACATCTGCAAGATGACACATCCACGACTTGTTTACATATCGTTTTTATACGACGCGCCGAGATGATTTATGGTCTCTACTTTTTGTCGTCGTACACTCATTTCGTTACATTGCCCCCTTCTTAAAAACTGCGTTTCGTTCCGAAACACACTATTCCATGTTCTTGTCGCTGGCGGATGACGAAATCCACACCGGGACCCACGGGTGCACCCAGCCGTCTTGTGGAAATGGCAATCCACCGTCCCAGGCTGCACAACGGGCTGATTGGGCCGACAGCCGCACACGACCATTTCCATACCAGCACGCCGAAACACCACCTCCAGCATGTTTCCTGCGATTTTCCACACCAAACGGTCTAATCCGCAGCCCAGCCTCGGAATTGCCAGCCTCCCCACATTTTGCTCGAGTGCACGTCCTCGTAAATCGACAAGGGATTCCCATAAGCTGGCTCTCTAGGTTTTTCGGCAATTTGTCGCACATCCGCCACTTCACCGCTGTCACGTCCATGGTATGGGCAATTGGTTGAAACACACCATCCCTGGCTCACTATGAGGTGTTAGTCTCATGCGATAAACGACGTCATCTATTTGCTCTAGTATTTCGTATGGTCCCTCCCAGTATTGTTGGAGCTTTGGGGACAGGCCTCGGCGACGTTGAGGATTATATAACCAAACAAGGTCCTCTTCTCGGTAACCATCTGTCTCGGCTTGCACGTGGTAATGATTCTTCGTCCTGTCGCTGGCATCCTGAGTGTGATGGCGTACTCGCTTCTGGGCATCCTCCAACCTTCGCCTGGGTCCACTGACGCAGTCTTCTCCATTTGGGTTCTCCACAACACGCTTGAGTAGATCATTCTCCACCTTCAGGGAGTCCCATTGAGCCCAGTAGGATTCCAGTTCCTGTGAACGAGGAGCCACTTCTTGACAAGCCGGTCCGCGACCAATTCCCTTCCAAACCATCAATGCACCAAGGTCTTCATCAGCTTCTTGACCAATCCGCAAATTGTCAGGATGCCACTGATCGTCAACCACGGTTGTTCCGAATGTGTTGGCCGATTTTTCTTCTAGTCGGTTACCATGCCTGCAGTCTTCTGGACGTTGTCTGCTTGCAACAGCATCAGCGTTTTGGTGTTGCACGGATGCAATTTGCGCTATTGGTTTTGAGGCTCCACGATACTGGGTCGACGATTGCCTCTTCTCATCGACCCGTTTCATTTTCGCTGCTCCGCTATGGTTTTCTTGGGCTTCTTCCCGCATTTACTATGCGCATGGCCCATTTCCATTTCCATTTCCAATTCCAGCATCGGAGCGTTCTTCTCTTAGGTTGCACCTGATTCACCAATCGTCGGACTACCTGTTCCAGGTGTGCATGCCCATACTTCATCTCAAGACGCTTGATTAATTGAGGGTAGTCTTGACACTATTCCGGAAGTAAGGTCTGCAGAACATCACTGGCCTGCCCTCTTAATGACACAATCAGACCAGTATCTTTCTTCGGGACGTCCACCCATTTGCTCCTGCAGCGGCTTCGAATTGATTCCGGTACGACATCCATGACGTCTTTCCATCGAAGGTGGGAGGTTTTACCTTTGCCCTCGCTGTTCGGGAGATCTCCAGGCTTCCGCCCGAGATGTCATGGGGACCGCAGTCGTTCATCGCTGGCAACTGAAGCTGAACCCCAAACTCGTCCCCCATTCCGAACACGCGCTCCTCAACTTTCTGTTCTACGGCTTCGATGGCCTCAGAAAATTCCTGTCTCCCATTCGATGAATTCTTTTGAATGTCTTCCTTAAAAGTAGTCTCGCGTTGTTTTACAATTTCATCTCTTAGAGTCTTCATACTAGTCTTAAATTGTTTTACTTCATCTCTTAAAGTTAACATCTCATCTTTTAGAGTCTCAAATTGTTTAACAATTTCTTCCGCTATTAAGCTTAGATCAGGCTGTACTTGAAACAAATAATTCTCGGGATCCTCACCTTCATTTATTAAAAGGTCACGAAGCCGATCCTGGAGAATTGTTTTTTTCCAGACGTATCTGCGTCCCTTTCTTCCAATTCTGCCCTTAACTCGGAGACCTTTAATTCTTCCAAACGTTTAGTAGCCATTTATCTATTTATTTATTTATTTATTTATTTGCACTTATGTTTATCCCACACTGACACCAATTGTTACGTTTTCGGGTTCCAGTAAACAACTCGTGCAATTATTTATTTAAAAACAGTCTGTATATTTATATACTTAAAATTATATAACAATATAAAAATATAAAACTAATGTATCACACTTAAACCGCTATTAATAAATTAAAATTAACACTTGTATTTATTTATATCTATTACTAATATCTCTGTCCGTATTTATGTAACCCTTCTATTTATATAAGACGGCACTACTTATTTATTTCTTTGGCTACCACTCGAGACTGAACCCCGCAATGAATCATTCATCGGTGACCCAGTCGCCTTATATACACCTGCATGAAATGTTCTCGAAATGTACCAGTAAATTCGGCAATATACCAGTGGAAATCTGGACTCTTCCTTGCTTACGCCGCACATCTGCAAGATGACACATCCACGACTTGTTTACATATCGTTTTTATACGACGCGCCGAGATGATTTATGGTCTCTGCTTTTTGGCGTCGTACACTCATTTCGTTACAATATATTTATCATAACGTACCTGTCTATAAAGCAGGACTTGCGAAATATTGGCAAAATACAGATTTTCGATAAGAGTAAAAGACCTACTTCCGGTAGGAATTTTGAAAAACTTTCATAATAAAATTCTTTTCAAACTTAATTTTCAGTACATATAAATTTTTTATAAATTTGTTTAAACTTAGTTGACAAAATATTTGCATAATTCGATTTTTTCACTGACGTAAACTATTACTTCCGGTTTGACGATATTACTGAAAATTTAATCAGATCTCAAGACGGAGATTATAGTCTTATATACAACATTGGCGGTTTGTACGCTATAGCTATCAAGAAAGAGAGGGGGGGGGGGGAAGAGAGAGAGAGAGATATTTTTAAAATATTTTTTTTTTGGTATCAGGGGACTTCAAAACGTGGACATTTGCAAAGAAAGTAAAAAGAGCTATTTATCGTTTGAAACCAATATAGAACCATAAGTTATTGAACAAGGAATATATTGCATTTGAATTTAATTGTATAAATAATAATAATAATATAAGAACATTTTATTTAATTATTGTGATAAATGCATCTAACAAGTCAAATAACATTCGATAACGGTATAATAAATAATACACACATATAGACACACTATTAACAAAATATAATATGCAAACAATAAACTAATAAACTGTATGTACTAATAAAACAATGGAAGCTATAAATCCACGTTTAACAACTAGTAAACCCGATGAAGCCAATAAACAAAATTGCAAAGCACGAAATGTATACAACGCAATATCAACTAGTCACATATAGTACATACTATTCTAAAAATGAGGTGTGGCCACCACACGACTTTCTTATACGTATAAGCGTTTCAAATTATAGAAATTTAAGAATTTTTTTTACAAAAATTATTCAAAATCCTATTCTAAGTACTTCTATTCTCTTAATAAATCTCTATAGAATGCATACTTTGCAAGATATTATCAAAAAAGTGCTCCTCGCTAAGAGTAAAAGTGCTACTTCCGGTCCGAATTTTAAAATTTCATATATACAAAAAATATTGCAAATCCAGTTTTAAATACTTTTGTACTCTTGATAAATATACACGTTGGACAACCCAGGTTCTCGGCATGATCTAAATATGGTATAGGAAATAGTCGTGCGGTGTTGCCATCGCAGTTTTGATATTCACTCGTCCCGTGTTTAATATTTCTAATGTTTCAGTACGGATCGAGACGCTGTGGAGTGTGTTGTTACCGATTAAGTAAATATTACGTAAATGCTAATAAATAATAATGCATGAAGCGATATTTCTCATATTAATAAAATATTGGTGTAGATATTTACAATATGTAATACTGACAAAGTGTTTTCATATTTTAAAAATTTAAAGAGCGTTTTGTCATATAATAAAATGTATTCTAAAGAAAATAAATACAAGTTAAATTCTAAACAGTAAACAAAAGAAATGGATTCTAAATAATGTAAAAAATTAATAAAAAATTCTAATATTATTTAATGAGGCGCTCAAAAATCCCTCCATTTTCCGCTTCACAGTAACCTAGCCTATCATAAAATTCTCGACGTACATTATTTAGAGTTTGAGCTGGAATGCTGTTGCATATTTGTGTAATTCGCATTCGTAACTCTGGTAATGTTTTAGGCCTTTCGTGTTGATGTCCGTAGATCATTTGTTTTAAAAATCCCCACAGAAAAAAATCGTTGGGTGTTAAGTCAGGAGATCTAGGTGGCCAGCGTATATTGCCCCTGGTGCAAATGAGGCGTTGAGGAAAATTTAAATTAAGAAATTCTAATACTATTCTGGCGTTATGGGCCGGACACCCATCTTGTTGGAACCAAATTTCCTCAAGATTACCAGTCACATTGCGTATAGCAGGTATAATATCATGATGCAGTAATTGCAAGTATATCTGGGCGTTTAAAGTGCGATTTATGAAAAATGGTCCTATAATATGGTTACCCAGAATTCCTGCCCAGACATTTAGCTACTGTGGGTACTGCGCTTTTGCTGTTAAATTGATATGTTTATTTTCCCGAGACCAATATCGGACGATGGACGGATTGTGGCGACCATAAATCGAAAAAGAGGAGACATCCGTGAACAATATATTTTAGACAAAATTATCATCCTCGTCGCATTTTTCCCTCATAGCCTCACAAAAGTCAAGGCGATTAACTTGATCATGTTGGAAAATTTCCTGACTCTTTTGTGTCTTGAAGCACTTATATTTATGTCGCTTCAAAATATTCCTAACTGTAGTTCTTGGAATGTTCACATTTTCGGATATTTGACGGCTCGAACACGGTTCATTTGCTTCAACAAATGCACATATTTGCACCTCCCGCTCCATTCTTTCGTCAGAAAAAGGACGTTCCTGCCGATCGCTATTGTTGCATTTAGAACAGTCAGTAATACAACCGGACTTTTCGAAACGATGGACGATATTTAAAATTGTTTGACGGTTTGGAACTGGTCGATCGGGATACGAAAACACAAAACGCCCAACGACTGCTTCTGCACTTGGAGAAGAATAATACCATTTAATGATACTTATTCGCTCCTCTGTTGTATAAGTAGGCATCACAAAGAAATGTGAAACTCAATATTTTAAATTGTTACGTGCGTAATAGCCCGTCTGACACGATCATTTTTAATGTACATTTATCTGTCAATTATTGAAGTAATGACAAATTGACAGAAAAATGTACATAAACACTTTGTCAGTATTACACATTCTAAATATCTACACCAATATTTTATTAATATGAGAAATATCGCTTCATGCATTATTATTGATTAGCATTAACGTAATATTTACTTAATCGGCAACAACATACTCCACAGCGTCTCGATCCGTACTGAAATATTAGTAATATTAAACACGGGACGGGTGAATTAAGAACTGCGACGGCAACACCGCACGACTAGTTCCTATACCATTTCATATACGATAAATATAGCATGCCGAGAACCTGGGTTGTCCAACGTGTATATAGAATGCATAACTTACGACATATTTGCAAAAAATCGCTATTCGATAAGAGTGAAAGTGGCGCTTCCGGTCTGAATTTTGAAATTTTTTTTATACAAAAGATATTGAAAATTATGTTTTAAATACATTTATACCCATAACGTACTTGTCTAAAAAGCATGACTTGCGAAATATTCGCAAAAAACTGATTTTCGATAAGAGTAAAAGACCTACTTCCGGTAGGAATTTCGAAAAACTTTTTAAATAAAATTATTTTCAATTTCAATTTTAAGTATATATGAATTCTTTATAAATTTGTTTAAACTTAATAGTTGACGAAATATTGTCAAAATTCGATTTTTTCGCTGCTACTTCCGGTCTACCGATTTTACTGAAAAACTAATCAGATCTCAAGAGGGAGATTATACACGTAAATACAAAATTTGGAATTGATATCTACAGCGGCTTGACCGCTATCGTGGTCACACACACACACACAGACACACAGCCACACACACACACACACACACACAGACACACAGACATTTTTCAAAAACCACTTTTTTGGTATCAGGGGACTTCAAAACATGGACATCTGCAAAAATCTCGAGGTCGAAAATTTTCATCATCACAATACTTCCTTATACTACGTATAAGAAAGTAAAAAGTAAAGCGAATATTGTTTAGAAACCATTTTTAGATAATATTTAAAGATATGGATGGATTTTTTAGATTTAATTTCCTCCAACAAATGGTTATGTATACTTATACTCGCGTTTCTAGGGCTCATACTGACAGTGGTCAATACTCTAAAAGGCTGGCATAAGCTATGTAATTAAGAATGTATATCGGCGTTTGTTTAAAATGAGTTGATGTTCATATATATGCTGAATATAGCAGTAAACCTCAAGGTGTAGATGCTGGTGAGCGGGAGAATACCTAATTGTTTAAAAATTGGAGTCACTGCAGCGAGCACTAACCATAGCGGTAATTATACTTTACTGAACCAAGAAAACATCTCATGTAGAAGGCTAAGTATTCGCCAATACTATAGCGCAGGGGTCTCCAAACTTTCCAGCCTTAGGGCCATACTGATTACTCCAGTAAGTTCCGAGGGCCAAAACCATATTATCATTGTTGCCGGTGGTAAAAAGTGAAATAGTCCACTGATGAAAAAAAGTCCGAAAAAGTACGCAACGTTTAAAAAAGGCTGCAAAACGGCAACACTGCATATTATTAATTTTCCTGTCATTATCTGTAATTTCTAGATTAGTCGTAGAGTACGAGCCATGAGGAGTAACGTGACACGACATCCGGTGGACACAAGCGGAAATAGGTAGTACCTTCTATCGCTAACAGATGGCGCTAATAGCACGTACAGAATAATCTCGTTGGTTCGAGAAAGTTCTGGTGTCTTCCACTCACTTCTAGATGGCAGTAATTGGAATATATAAGAAGGCTAGTGGCGCAACCACAAGTCAGTTCCTATGACACTGTTGTGAAATAAAATAGTGCCTCCTTAAAACGTGTTTGTGCGTGTTTAAGTTTAAGACATCTTTGTAACAGTATTTTGATTTGAATTGTTGCTTTTGTGTGTGATTTAGTAGTATGGAAAAGAAGTGAAAAATTGATAGTGAATGCAGAAAATTCAAAGATCAGTGGAACATTCAGTATTTCGTAATTGAGTCCAGTAAGAAGGCGCTATGTTTGATTTGCAATGAAAGCATAGCCGTTCTCAAAGAACATAACATTAAACGTCATTATGAAACAAAACATTTTCAAAATTACTCAAAATATACAGGAAGTTTTCGGACAGAAAAATTCGAAGCTATGAAGCGCGGATTGAAATCGCAGCAATCTTCATTTACAAAACTCAAAACTGAACAAGAGGCTGCAACGCGTGCCAGCTTTCGTGTGGCTCTTGAAATTGCAAAACGTGGAAAACCATTCACCGATGGAGAAATGATCAAAGAATGCATAATTGCAGTAGCCGAAGAAATGTGCCCTGAAAAGGTAAATTTATTAAAAAGTGTCAGTATGTCAGCAAACACTGTGGCTCGGTAGAAAACATCGCTGAAAATATATCCTCTCAACTGTTCGACAAAAATGGACATGTTGAGTGGTTTTCTTTGGCCTTGGATGAGTCAACGGATGTGTCAGATACTGCTCAGGTGTTGATTTATATTCGAGTAGATAAAAGCTATGAAGTGCATGAAGAACTTCTTGATATGAATAGTATTCATGGCACAACTACTGGTACAAATATTTTTAAAGGAGTTGAAATGGCCATTAATCAAAAGAACCTTCGATGGAAAAACTTGAAATGTATTACAACTGATGGAGGAAAAACATGAGTGGGAAAGATAAAGGAGTGGTCGCTCTTGTGTCAAAGGCTGTAGAAAATGACGGTGGTTTAAAACCATTAGTCTTACATTGTATCATTCATCAACAGTCTTTGTGCGGAAAATGTTTGGATATGTCTGAAGTTCTGAAACCAGTCATATCAACTGTTAATTTTATCAGATCTTTTGGGCTGAATCACCGACAATTCCGACAATTTATTGAAGAGATTGGAGAAAATGACTTACCTTGTCATACTGCCGTACGTTGGCTTAGTTGTGGGAAAGTCCTTCAGCGCTTTTTGAACTTCGAGCAGTGATCGAAATTTTTTTGAATGAAAAGCATCGCCCTCTTACTGAATTACAAAACAACGCATGGCTGTGGAAGTTAGCATTCTATGTTGATTTGACATGTGCACCGGAAGAAATTGATACTGTTTCAATCACAACTACGAAGTAAATGTTTTTCACATTTTAAAACATGTGAAATATTCAGCTACACTACTGAGACTGAGTTTCCTATCGATTTTGCAATCGAAACTTTGAGTGCTTTGAAAATAAATTTTGATACTCGTTTCTCGGACTTTGATGCCATTGCGAATCAAATTAAGATTTTTCAGAATCCTTTTGATACTGACATTGAAAGCCTAGCCCCGGAACTTCAAATGGAAATAATTGATCTACAGTGCAGTGATATAATTAAGAACAAATATCAAAACTCATCTTTGTTGGAATTTTATAAGAGTCTTCCACTGACACAATTTGATAATTTGCATAAATTTGCTCGTGGGCTGTTTTCTGTTTTTGGTGCTACTTAGTTGTGTGAGAAGACCTTCTCCAAAATGAAGTACACAAAAAATGTTTACAGATCTAAATTAACTGATGAGCATCTTAAATCTCTTTTAATAATTGGTACAAGTAAAATTAGTCCACAACTACAAACTATTGTCAGTGGAAAATCTCAATTACACAAATCTCATTAGTATTTCATATGTCATTATGCTTGTTATAAGTTATGTTTTTATTTAAAATGTATAAAATGTTAGTTGGATTCATTTCAATAATTTGTTAGTTATTATATACTGAAGTAAAATTTTCTGCATATTATACATGTCTTTACTCATTACAATTCTGTGTTTCTTTATCCAACTTATCACAAAAACAATAACAATAAGCCTACAACAATGTTATGAGTAGTTAGCCCATGACCATATCAATGTAGATGTCATATTAATAATTATTCAACATAAAATTAGAATACTTCAGTAAACTAAATTTAATTTTCTATAAAAAATATGTTCTCTAAAAGGAGTTTTCAAGTATGCTAGCTCTCCGCGGGTCGGACAAAATCTGTCCGCGGGCCGGATGTGGCCCTCGGGCCATAGTTTGGAGACCCCTGCTATAGCGTATTAAAGTCTCGACATAATGTCCGCATAGTATAGAGACAGTAGTACATTGACTCATAGAGCCAAACCAATCGGCTACGGTAGGTTCTACCAGAAATTTTCTTAAATAATTGTATGTATTGATTCGTCCAAAGTAAATTGTCTTGAATAGTAACTCCAAGAAACTTAGAAGAGTTACTGAGTTTGGGTCTGGTGTGAAATAGTGAGTATTTTGCTTTATCTAGACTTAGTGCCAGCTAATTATCAGAGAACTAGAGTTGGGATCGGGCCGACAAAGCCCGTTTCGGCTCGGCCCGGCCCGCATGTCGGGCCGGGCTGGGCTGAAATTTTTGTTGTTCGGGCCGGGTCGGGCCGAACATACTGGGAGTCGAGCCGGCTCGGCATGTCGGGCCGGCTCGGCATATTGAGCCGGCTCGGCATGTCTGGCCGGCTCGGCATGTCTGGCCGGCTCGGCATATCGGGCCGGTCGGCAAGTCGGGCGGACGTGACCCGTATATAGTAGGTAAAGACGCTCGGCTGACTATGCTTTGTTGGAGTGAATATTATGTGTCATTTGACAATCTACAAACATTTATATTATGCTCACTTAGAATTATTAGTTTAATATTTATACTATTAACTTGATATAGTTTGGAATCTAATAAATGACAAAAAAGCACTTTAATAATGTAAATATTTTTAATTTTATATATAATATTTTTTATATTTAATTATTTTTTTAGAGAGTAAACTAATCAGGTTATTTGCAAAAATGTACTTATATTATGTTGAATATAATAACTTGGAAACATTGTCTTCGATATTACTTTGATATTCAAGATATCTTTTTTAAAAAATGTTTGAAGTTAAAAGACAAGCATACAAATATATGTGAGAATGAATACTTCACGTCACATAAACAGTTATACTCTTTAGTTCGTGTGTAAAAAATATGTTCACAAGTGCTTTATCTGTTTGATAAATTTAATTAATAATTGCTTGATAAATAAACAATCAGTCATAAAATTTGGTCTAAAGCTTTCTACGAGGATGGAATATCATTCACCACAAATTTTTGGTCAGACTATACAAGCAAATATACTATATTACTTTAACGGGACATATCATAAAACAAGGTTTTGCTTTGAAATATTTTTTAATTATCTTGGGAACAATGAACGATAAGAAAATTTATTTAATATTAAAAAGGATTTCTATAAATTTTCGAATTTTGAGTTAATGCAGTTATTCAACAGGATAACATAGGTTTTTGTGACAAATAATGCATCAAACCTTTGTAGTGTATTAAAGAATTACTGAAGAATATTTTCCGCTGAACATAATATAATTTAATAATAAATAATTGTCTAAAACAAACAGCAGCAGATTTGCATCCGATCCAGTTTGCGTCATGATTCAAGACTGCAAAGACTTAGACATGTTTTTTAAAAAAGCAGGTTTATCTTCAAAATTGAAGAAATCTATAAAACAAGCCATTCTAAATGGAATATTAATTACGTTAACATCCATACTATTAGTTTTCCATTCAATTGAGGAATTATTATTACAGAAACAAGAACTCTAGAAAATTCAATGTGTATTATAGACCTAATATTATTATATGTAATTAATTTACAAGAGTCATTTAATAGAGCCATCTTAGAACTAAGTTTTGATCAAATTCCCACAATAGTTTTAATTTTACCCTGGTTTAAAAATCTATTTGCTTACTTAATAATACATCCCAATGAAAACGTAAATATTAAAAATTAAATTTTATATAAGTGAAGGTTTGAAAGGAAAGTATGCTATCAAATCTATTCATAAAACAGGTACATGTTTATATCCTCCCATGAAAAAATATTTTAAATATACAAGAATAGAGGAAATACCTTCAACGTCCAAATTACCAACATCTACCTGACAGGATTTTCGATTCGCAGATAAAGGAACTGCATTCATCAGTTTTAATATTGAGAATGAATTTGACACATATATTAATCGTCATGAATATATTACACCAAATTTTGTGATATTAAATTTTCGGAAAAAAATTAAAGTATTTTCCTCGGTTATATAAACTTGATAAACAGTATGTACTCGCCAACGTGCTACTATTACGCCCAGTAAAAGGACATTTTCTATTGCTACATGAACATTAGAAAAACGACGGAGTTAATCGAGCCCACCCAATAATGTTTATAAAATTTTATTTTTTATGTTCAATAATTAAGTTGTCTCTTTTGTAACTATATTTGTTATTTTTGCATACTAGGTAGTAAGGGATTATGAATGTGCTTCTATAGGATATTTGTTTGAATTTTATATATTCAAAACTCTTACAATATATATTATTTGCAATATTTTTCAAAAATGAAGAAAACCTAAAATTGCATCTAATATGAATTGTAAATGTATAAAACCATTCTGCAGTTAAAAATAAAGAAGAGGAATACCTTCCATACCTATTTAAGAATTAATTAAACCTGACGTTGACTTTTATACAAATATACTGCTATCAATTCTCCAACTGTTATTTATAGAAATTATAGGTTTTATTTTTTTTAAATATTAATTATAAAGCAATGTTTTGTTACAATATATACATACTTCGTGTTGCTATTTTTGTTTTATATATTTTGTATTTTTTTTTGTGTCAATAAATTTTATTTGACGGCGAACACGCTGCTGTAATATTTAAATAAAACAGATAACAACGGTGCACATACATGCCAGCTGTCCGTGCACGTTCAATACATCATACGTTGTGACTGGGCAAATGGAACCGGGCCGGCTCGACAAGTAGGGCCGAGCTCGACATGTCGGTCCGGCTCGACATGTCGGGCCGACGGTTATGTCGAGCCGGGCCGGGCCGGGCTGACTGTTATGCCGAGCCGGGCTGTAATAATGCCAAAAATGCTCACCTCTACAGAGAACCACTCATACAGAGTCTGCAGCAAATTATTCGTAATAATAATATTGTTTATAGGATTTTAGAATAGTAACGATATATCGTCAGTGTATAAAGTTAGTGATACATCACATAAGAATGAAAAATATTGTTCATATAAAGGTTAAGTACGATGAGCCCCATGAGAGTACCCCACAAATTTGAGATACTACGATAGGTAAATCCTATCTTCACGAATTACCATTTTTCAAATATTCTCTAAACCCTCTTATTCTATAGTTTAACAGTTTAAGTTTTTCGTGCCGTACCGCAGTCAATTGCTTACTGGAGGTTACAGAAGATGCAATTCAGTGTTAGCCGGTTGTTAATATGTGTCGTTAGAGTTGCATAGAAGTTTATCAGAGCCATGTACTTGAATTACTGAACATATGCTAGGAAGCATATAATATTTTATTCCTGAGCAAAAAGATATAAAATTGATCCAACAAACGATACCCAAAAATCTCGGAAATAATAAAACCTAAGGCAACCGGTCTGTAGTTTGATATACATATTACATTTATTCTCTTAAATTTAAATAACTATTTTACTGTAATCATTAACTCATATAATTTTTGATGTAATTTATTTTTAATTTTTTTAATTCCAAAGCCAAATACGTATTTAATATTTCTTCGAAAAATATCCATTATTTACTGTATGTACTTCCTATATGTAAATAGTTATATTATCAACTATATTAGTATTCTTATAGCAATATAATTATGTAAGTTACGGCTATTATCTAGACTTAGAAGACTTTAAAAATAAGTATCTGGTATGCAAAACGTTCAGTTTAAGTTGGATAATGTAGAAGGAGTTTGTCTAGTAAGGTAAATTAACCAAAAATTATTGGTTGACAAAAAGCAAGTAGGTTATTTCTATTTTGAACTTCAAATGACAAGTTTGTGAAGTTGATAAATAGAGACACGGCAATAAATAATCAGATATACACTGAAAATAAGTATTAGTCTTATAACTAAAATCAGTGAAGGTGCAGGGCATATTACATCAACTATTTTACATTACTAGATGACCACCTTGAATTGAAACTGACTGGTTTGTTAACTATTCAACACCACTATGTATTATGCAAACTCTTCAAGAAAATACAAGAGCTCTAATTTCTTTTTAAAATGTATAGATTATTCAGTAAAGGTATTTTGCATCCCAGCCAGTTAGTTTATAAATAAATCGCTAAAATCGTAACACATACGTTTGTTTTCTGTGAGCACGCCTCTTATAGATGTGATTTTATGTACATATATTTGTTAAATGATAACGTTACATTTTTTTTGACTGCGTGTGACAAAACAATGCAAAATGATTCTTATTCTTTGAGATAAGGGAACAACCACCCAGAGTGACAAAGTGAAACAATTCATTAGAAGAAGAAACTACGATCTACCATTGTGGCAGGCAATGCTGTTTTGAATTTAAATTTCGCATTGTATTTAAAATACGTTACGTGCGTCTTATGAGGAACTGGTATACACGCATACACATACTTTCGTGATATGTAAATAACGTGCGAATAGTATATATTCCCAAACGGGACGTTACTTTTTAAGGGGAACGAGATTGTGCAATTGTTTCGGAAAACTTGTCTTACCGGTATCGGGTATGTTGCTTCTGCTTTTTTTTCAGACTGTTTTTGTCTTTTTTCTCTCTTCTGTACAATTTCATTTTATTTTGACTATACCAAAAGCGTTAACATTCTATTATATAAAACGAAATGAAGTAAAATTTGATAGATAATAATACGAATAATAAATTATCTTTTAAATAGATAAATGGTAAATTATTATTGTTTGCTAAATGTTAGTACACATTTTTAGATAATGCTAACAATATTGAGTAGCGTGAAGGCTGAATGAGGTATATTTCGCAATAAATGCACACCAACTCATAATCCAATTGTAATGATTATAAAGTTTAAATGCTAACATATTTTAATATTTATCTCTGAAATTAGCAATTTTGAAATAAAATATTTGTATAGGTACATATACATACATATAATGTTATAAGTTATATATAACTAATATATTAGTGCATCTAAATACAGTCTGGTGTACACAAATAGTTTAACCTTCACTCTCAACAACTTTAATAGATATACTCTATATATATATATATATATATATATATATTTATGTGGTAAATTAGTAATTAGAAGTACAATATATTTTGTACAATTGCTGATATATAAATATGTATCCCACCAAGCGATTCTACGCGAATTGCAAATATACGTAGAAGATGAATGATCGGTATGGAGGGGGGATAGATTTTCTTAAAATTCTTATATTAAAGTAAATCAAAAATCATCTATAAATATGTAAAATTAAATAACCATGCATAAGTGAGTATAAATAGTGCTTGAATTCTTAAGAGGTTTATGCCAAAATAAAGGGACACAAAATGGATGTTATTCAAGATTTAAAGATAACCATAACCGAAGCTTATAAATAAGTATAATTTATTCTTAAAATATTATGATTAACATTTGTAAAAAGGCACACATGATATTCTTGGCATGGTAATGATTCTAGTAAATTTGTAGACTAGGCTATATGAGAGTAACAAATTTCTCACTCAAGTATACATAAATAATGAGGTGTGGCCACCACACGACTTTCTTATACGTATGAGAGTTTCAAATTATAGAATTTTAAAAATTCTGTTATATAAAAATTATTCAAAATTCTATTATAAATACTTCTATTCTCTTAATAAATCTCTATAGAATGCATACTTTGCGAGATATTCGAAAGAAAGTACTACTCGCTAAGAGTAAAAGTGTTCCTTCCGGTCCGAATTTTGAACTTTCGTTTATACAAAAAATATTCCAAATCCAGCTCTAAATACTTTTATACTTTTGATAAATATATATACAATGCATAATTTACTATAAATTTGCAAAAAATCGCTATGCGGTAAGAGTAAAAGTGTCACTTCCGGTCCGAATTTTGAAAATTTTTTTATACAAAAGATATTGGAAATGAAGTTCAAAATACTTTTATACTCGTAACGTATCTGTCTAAAAAGCATGACTTGCAAAATATTCGGAAAAAAACGATTGTCGATAAGAGTAAAAGACCTACTTCCGGAAGGAATTTCGAAAAACTTTTTCATAAAATTTTTTTCAAATTTAATTTTGAGTACGTTTGAATTCTTTATAAATTTGTTTAAACCTAATTGACGAAATATTGGCAAAATTCAATTTTTTCACTGAAGTAAACTACTACTTCGGGTCTACCGATTTTACTGAAAAACTAATCAGATCTCAAGAGGGAGATTATACAAGTAAATACAAAATTTGGAATTGATATCTACAGCGGTTTCATCGCTATCGTTGTTACACACACACAGAGAGAGAGAGAGAAGGAGAGAGAGAGAGAGAGAGAAAGAGAGAGAGAGAGAGAGAGAGAGAGAGAGAGAGAGAGAGAGAGAGAGAGAGAGAGAGAGAGAGAGAGACATTTTTTAAAAGCCACTTTTTTGGTGTCAGGGGACTTCAAAACGTGGACATCTGCAAAAATCTCGAGGTCGAAAATTTTCGTCATCACAAATGAGGTGTGGCCACCACACGACTTTCTTATACGTATGAGCGTCTCAAACAATACAATTTTAAGAATTTTTTTATACAAAACTTATTCAAAATCCTATTCTAAGTACTTTCATTCTCTTAATAAACCACTATAGAATGCATACTTTGTAAGATATTCGAAAAAAAGTTCTACTCGCTAAGAGTAAAAGTGCTACTTCCGGTCCGAATTTGGAAATTTCATGTATACAAAAAATATTGCAAATCCAACTCTAAATACTTTTGTACTCTTAATAAATATATATAGAATGCATAATTTACGACATATTTGCAAAAAATCGCTATTCGGTAGGAGTATAAGTGTTACTTCCGGTCCGAATTTTGAAATTTTCTTTATACAAAAGATATTGAAAACTATGTTTTAAATACTTTTATACCCGTAAAGTACCTGTCTAAAAAGTTTGACTTGCGAAATATTCGCAAAAAACCGATTGTCGATAAGAGTAAAAAACCTACTTCCGGTAGGAATTTCGAAAAACTTTTTAAATAAAATTATTCTCAATTTTAATTACAAGTACATATGAAATCTTTATAAATTTATTTAAACTTAGTAGTATTTGACGAAATATTGGCAAAATTCGATTTTTTCACTGAAGTAAACTGCTACTTCCGGTCTACCGATTTGACTGAAAAACTAATCAGATCTCAAGAGGGAGATTATAAACGCAAATACAAAATTTGGAATTGATATCTACAGCGGTTTGACCGCTATCGTTGTCACACACAGAGAGAGACACAAATTGTATAGTTTGAAACGCCCATAAGTATAAGAAAGTCGTATGGTGGCCACACCTAATTTTTTAAATTTCAATTAGAAGTATAATACGAAGTTAATCAAGCCCAGGGTTTTGAGTCAGCACTTATACCGTCATCCTGCCTTCTACGTGAAAAATGGGTCGCTTCATCAAGCAGGATGCGAGCGAGAAGTTTTTCATAGTAGAAAGCATCGTCGCTTCCAGTCTCTGAATTATTGAATTATTAATAATTACTAATTATTGTTGAATTATAGGTAACCGATAATCTGTAATTTTGAATAAAATTAACCTAAGAGAATTTTCTTATTAATATCTCTTCCGTATTCAACTGTAAAAAAGTGGGCAAAAGGTTTCCGTTTGGGACAAGAGTCCCTGGAAGATGCTCATCGGTCGGGTCGACCAACTGAAGTGATAACGCCTCAACAAATTTCAATTATTGAACATTTAGTGCTAGAAGATCGCCGTTTGAAAGTAAAGGAATTAGCAGTGATAACAAACATTTCTGAACAAGTGTTCGTCGAATTCTTCATGACCATTTGGGTATGAATAAAATTAGTGCTAGATGGGTACCGCGACTTCTTTCTGCTCTCCAACGTGAACGTCGAGTCGAATGTGCGTAGTCGTTTTTAAACATGTGTGGAGACGACCCCAAAAACCGATTTTGGTGTCCATTGTCACAGGGGATGAAACAATGGTTTTGTTTTATGAAAAGGGAGTTCATGGAATGGCAGCGACTCGATGAACCTCATCCCAGAAAGGCGAAAGTTGTTCAATCAACGAAAATGGTGATGGCCACAATATTCCGGGATTGTGAGGGCATTTTGCCAATTGACTTTAAAGAGCGCAATACGAGTATGAGCGGCACATATTATGCGTCTTTATTGCATAAATTAAGGGACAGTACTCGTGCAAAACGTCGTGGAAAATTGATAAAAGGTGAGCGATTATTACACGACAATGCTCCCGTCCATACTGCCGCCATTTCATAAGCTGCCATCCGCGAATGCGCCTTTCAAGAATTGGAACATCCACCGTATAGTCCGGATATGGCTCCTTGTGATTTTGGTTTGTTTTCTAATTTAAAAAAAGACCTTAGGGGACGTAGTTTTAAGGACGACAGTGAGTTGCAAGCAGCTGTTATAGATCATTTTGACAGAAAAACTTCAGATTATTTTTACAAGGTTATCGAATTATTAATTAATCTTTGTAATAAATGTATAGAAGTTAGGGAAGATTACATTGAAAAATAAAAATTCTTATATTGTTCCAAGTTTCTTTTTTGCATATCAGGCCGACAAAGTATGGTGCCTACCTCGTATTTGAACAGAAAGAAATTAAAAGCAAAGCACATTCGCAGGACTCACAAATAGTACAAATTAAGTACTTTACAGTCACGAAAGGCTTGTAATTGTTCACCCAAATATTTTTTTTACAATATCAATTAGAAGACACCGACCTTAATTTTGTTTGTATTCTAATTCAGTCTACGTCACCCACTTGACAACATACAAAAATAATTGAAGTCTCGACAAAGAAATGTCGACTGTCAATCTAAAAAATGATCATCACCAGTATACATCAACGTCAGCAACAACAAAAAGCCGATTTTATTACAAACATATTAAATTAGATTGAACCAGGTGGAGGGATCTATTCCAATAATTGACTAGTTCATGTATAACCTTCAAAAATCTTTATTCAACTTAAATTTATGATTTCAAATGTAATCTGTATACTAATATACATTGTAGGATCACCAATGCAAAACATACTGGATCTTTATCCAATATATTCAGATTTGATTCAAATAATTTTCTTGTGCAACACGTGTGAATAAAGTTCTAATCTCGAGACAATTTTTTGTGCAGATGCGTAGGTTCAGCAAGAAATGTGGAAACAGAGGCGCATATAATAAGTATTTGTTAGGTTTGTGTATATTTCTTTAATATATGCTTGATTGCTTGTTTTAGATGGTTATAGATTCTTAAGGTAGAATCAAGGAAATAGCAGAACTTGGGGTTGGGCTTGTACTTATATTAAAACTCACATTCGGGCTGGTACACGAAGTATATATTTTGAAGCCCCTAGATAAATAAAAAGGGGTTTTTGCAATTCTCTCTCTCTCTCTCTCCCCCTCTCTCTTTCTCTCTCTCTCTCTGCCTGATTGTCTATCTATGACTAACAAAGGTAGCGGTCAAACGATTAATGCTATCAATTACTCATAATCTGATAAAACTTCATATTGGAAAACTGGAGCTAATAGTTTATTCCTATGCAAAAACCAAATTGCTATTAATATTATTTATAGTTTTGTATACACGGGTTTTATGGTTACAAGATATTGTCAATCCACACGATTTCTTCCAATTAATATCAAATGAAAGGAAATAACGCAATAATAAACATTATTTTATATTTTAAAATTATGATACGTCAAGGAATACGATGAAATGGAGATTGGAGATAGAGCAAGAAAGGAGTATTATCAGGTGATCGCTTATTATTTACTTTATTTTTGTAAACATCGATGCTGGAAGTTAAATTCTTTAATCAAAATAAGAACATTGTTAAACATGTCTACAATGCTACTAACTTAAAAATTATAATCTTATATTATAATACTGCGGAAAATGGTCTCAGGTCGAACGTGGTTAGCTTCCTCGAATAACATTTTAGGAGAATACTGTATGCACATCAATAAAATTAGTGGCCTTTATTAACAAAATTTTTAATGATTGATCAATAATGGAAAAAATGAGATTTTAGTAGGTAACTGGTATGATTTGTAGTTATTAGAAGTAAATAGACTTCTAATAACATATAACAATTCCAACTGAAACTCCATCACAGACGTAGGCGAAATAATTTATCGTCACGTGAGTTCCAGAGGGTTCTAAGTACACTTTTGCTCAAAAATGAGATTTCTACACGGTAGGTACAAAGAAGCAATATGCATCGTTGAATTTTTTAATGACCGCAATTGGTCCAGGATGGCGCTGTAATATTCTATTCCACATGGTTCTAAGCAACAATGCGGAAAAGCTGATTAAAATTTACAAGGTTCTACGTACTGTTTACTTTGTTAACGAAAATTGTGCATAGTTATGTTTGTGCTTTTGTTCTAAATATGTCCGATTTGGATAATTGGTTCGATTATGCAAGCTCTGGATCCGAATATCTTTCACAAAGTTACAGAGACGGAAGAAAATCACTCACAAGAAAGTAAGAAGTTAATGTGAATCTCACTTTTTTAAATATATTATTATAATTATTTTTTCTTCAACACGAGTTCCAATAAAACGTAAAACAAGAACGGAGTCTACTTATCGCTCATTCTTCTTTTAATATTATTTTACCAATGACAATCAAAAGGTACGGGTATGCCAGGACTTCTTCCTTTCTATCTTTGAACTAAGTCAAAAACCCATATACTGTTCATGAAAACTAAAGTCTACAAGGTACACCTACAGAAAAACCAAAAATAATAAGAAAAAGTAAGTAAAACGGAGAAGGATTGAGTTTGCAGGCATATAGAATCTTTTCCAGTCGTACAGACCCACTATTGCCGAAATACCAGTTCAAGAACATACTTGAGCCCTAATCTAAATATTCAAAAAATGTACAAACTATACACTGAAGTTACTGAGAATCAAGGTGTCAGACCTGTTAAAACCATCTATATCGGCATCTTTTCAATTATCAATATAATATTCACTTTCTAAAACCGAAGAAAGATTTATGTGACGTATGCGAAAAGTACAGGCAATTAGAAAAAAACAATAATGTGACTGACCAAATTCAAACCGAATTTGATGCTCATACTGAATTGAAGAAGAATATGAGAAAATAAAGACAAAATGATAGAGTAATAGGAGATAGAGTTGGGATCGGGCTGACAAAGCCCGCTTCGGCCCGGCCCGGCCCGCATGTCGGGCCGGGCCGGGCTGAAATTTTTGTTGTTCGGGCCGGGCCGGGCTGGACATACTGGGAGTCGAGCCGGCTCGGCATGTCGAGCCGGCTCGGCAAGTCGAGCCGGCTCGGCATGTCGGGCCGGCTCGGCATGTCGGGCCGGCTCGGCATGTCGGGCCGACGTGACCCGTGTATAGTACATAGTACTCAGCTCAATACGTTTTATGAGGGCAGATATTAGGTTTCTTTTGATTGTACAATCTACACACATTTATATTATGCTTACTTAGCTATTAGTTTATAACGATATAGTTTGGAATCTAATAAATGACATAGAGGCATAATGTTTTATAGTGTTTCAAATATTTTTAAACTTACTATAGCTAATTTTTTTTAGACACGTAAACTAATTAGATTATTTTCAAAAATGTATATTATGTTGAATATAGGAATTTGTAAATATCATGAACTAGGTATATTACTCTGATATGCATATACCTAGAGAAATTTAAAAAGAAATGTTGGAAGTTACAGAGACAGAAATATGCGTGTACGTGGGAAAGATTATATTCACATGTCACATAAATATATCTACTCTTTAGCTCGTGTGTAAAAAAATGTTCATAAGTGCTTTATCTGATATGCAAAGAGAAGTATTAAGTGTAGAATGAAATATATTTGTTTAGTTATATAGGCAGTCATATAATCTTCTTTAGTTTCCCAAATGAAGAAATATAAAACAATATGTACAGTCAATGTATTATTGACCTCGCGCTGGCAAAACACCAATAATCTCGTACTACTAATAATAATTGTCGTTCGTTGTAATAACTATGTCTGATGAAATAAATTAAGTTTTTGTAACAAATTTGATAAATAAACAATCAGTAATAAAATTTGGTATAAAGCTTTCTACGAGGATGAAATACCATTCACCATACATTTTTGGTCAGGCTATACAAGCAAATATTCTATATTACTTTAACGGGATATATCATAAAACAAGGTTTTGCTTTGAAATATCTTTTAATTATTTTGGAGATAATGAACAATAAGAAAATTTATTTATTATTAAAAAGGATTTCCTTAAATTTTCGAATTTTGAATTAGTGCAGTTATTCAACAGGATTACATAGGTTTTGTAACAAATAATGTCTCAAACCTTTGTAGTGCGTTCAAGAATTACTGAAGAATTTCTTGCGCTGGACATAATATAATTTAATAATAAATAATTGTCTAAAATAGACAGCAGCAGAATTGCATCCGATCCAGTTTGTGTCATGATTCAAAACTGCAAAGACCTAGACATGTTTTTTAAAAAAGCAGGTTTAACTTCAAAATTGAAGAAATCTATAAAACAAGCCGTTCTAGATGGAATATTAATTACGTTAACATACATAGGTACTATTAGTTTTCCATTCAATTGAGGAATTATTATTACAGAAACAAGAACTCTAGAAAATTCAATGTGTAGACCTAATATTGTTAGATGTAATTAATTTACTGGAGTCATTTAATAGAGAACCTTAGAAGTAGGTTTTGATCAAATTCCCACAATAGTTTAATTTTACCCTGGTTTAAAAAACTATCTGCTTACTTAATAATACAACCCAATAAAAACGTACATATTAAAAATTTAAAATTTTGTATAAGTGAAGGTTTGAGAGAAAAGTATGCTATCAAATTTGTTCATAAAACAGGTACATGTTTATATCCGCCCATGAAAAAATATTTTAAATTAACAAGAATAGAGGAAATACCTTCAACGTCGAAATTATCAACATCTACATTAACAGGATTTTTTTTCGATACGCGGATAAACGAACTGCGTTCATCAGTTTTAACATTGAGAATGAATTTGACATATATTAATCATCATAAAAATATTACACCAAATTTTGATAAAAATTGAAGTATTTCCTCAGTTATTTAAACTTGATAAACAGTATGTACTAGCCAACCTGCTACTATTACGCTCAGTAAAAGGGCATTTTCTATTGCTGGACGAACATTAGAATAGCAACGTAGTTAATCGAACCCACCCAATGTTCATAAAATTTTATTTTTATGTTCAATAATTAAGGTGTCCTTTTTGTAACTATTTTTTTTTGCATACTAGGTAGTAAGGAATTATAAATGTGCTTATATAGAATATTTGTTTACATTTTATATATTCAAAACTCTTACAATATATATTATTTGCAATATTTTTCAAAAATGTGTTTAAACGAAGAAAATCTCCTGAAATTGCATCTAATATGAATTTTAAATGTATAAAACCATTCTGCAGTAAAAAATAAAGAATAGGGATACCTTCCATACCTATTTAAGAATTAATTAAACCTGACGTTGACGTTTGCACAAATATACTGCTATCAATTCTCCAACTGTTATTTATACATATTAAAGGTTTTAATTTTTTTTAAATATTAATTATTTAGCAATGTTTTGTTGCAATATATACATACTTTGTGTTGCTATTTTTGTTTTATATATTTTGTATTTTTTATTGTGTCAATAAATATTATTTGACGGCGAACACGCAGCTATAATATTTAAATAAACAGATAACAACGGTGCACATACATGTCAGCTGACCGTGCACGTTCAATAAGTACATCATCATACGTTGTGACTGGGCAAATGGAACCGGGCCGGCTCGACATGCCGGGCCGGCTCGGCAAGTCGGGCCGAGCTCGACATGTCGGGCCGGCTCGGCAAGTCGGGCCGAGCTCGACATGTCGGGCCGGCTCGGCAAGTCGGGCCGAGCTCGGCATGTCGAGCCGGGTCGGGCTGTCGGGCCGAGCCGAGCCGGGCCGGGCCGACGGTTATGCCGAGCCGGGCCGGGCCGGACTGACTGTTATGCCGAGCCGGGCCGGGCCGGGCCGTAATAATGCCAAAAATGCCCACCTCTAATAGGAGACCCAAACACTGTTGTAGTATGTTTCAATTTACAAAATAATAATAATAATAATAATAATAATAATAATATTTATTCATTCAATTGACCATAAAAATCGTATAGAACAAGTCAACACAAATGTAATATAAATATAATAAATCAAACAATACAAATAACACAAGCATAAGCAACTAACTAATATACAATACAATAGAATAAACGTACAATACGACTAGGCAACCGTGCATGGAGCTCTGTCACACTATAGAAACTGTGACCAATTAGAAAATCCCTCAACAGTTTCTTAAAGTTTGCCAGACCTGAGTCCCGCATATGTGTTGGCAATTTATTAAAAATTGTAAAGCCAGTTATGAGTTGGGACTTTTGATGAAACAAGTGATATGATCTGTCCACAACAAATTTATTTCTATTACGAGTCCTGTAATTATGCTTCTCACTTATTACTGAAAATCTATGCTTGTTATTAAAAATATATGTTAATAATTTATAGTTGGCAAGTAATTAAACCAATAAATTTATGCATGTTTGCTGTCTTTCTTTACTAGTGATGATTGGTTCAGGTGGTAGTGGAAATCCTTGGGCCTTTGTAAACCGCTACCCGTAACGGCGCATTCAAAAACAGCTTTAAAAAATAAGAAATATATTTATATAATCAGAAAAAAATAATATAAACGTACTTTTTTTGTTGACGAAATTAATTTATTACCTGTCTTAAATTGGTCTCCAATACATTCAATTTATTTCAGAAATTTAAAATGTGCATTTTTCTAGGAAAATTGCTAGTAGGATTTTTTTTAATTGAAAACTTAAGAACTAAATTTCTTAAAATTTTAATTTAGTATACAATAAAAGACACAAAAAGGCAAGAATACAGGGGATTCCTAAAAAAAGGCAGAATCCTAAAAAACACGCAAAAAAGGCAAAAAGGCATAATAAGGCAATTTGCCTAATTATCCTAGCTCTAATAATGAGTTTACTCGAATAAACATTTCATCTAGGATTTCTAATGATTTTTTTTGAAAATGTCAGCTTTGCCCACCCAAAAAATATTATTCCTAATGACAAGTTACAACACACTGAGTTTTCTTATAAATGTATGCTCGCAGAGGAAAGCCAATGCGTGACATCATTGCTACGTGATACCGTAGAACGGAAAACAAAATCAATAAGCAGATAAATCAGTTTCCAGTTTTCATATGAAAATGTTATAAAATAAAAGAATACTATAATTTTTACTTTTTTAAGAATTCTTGTTTATTTCTGTCCTTTTTCTCTATTTCAGTAGAGATAATAAAAACAATACTACTTTATTGAAATTTTAATTACAATAACAATTTCATAGTCTTACAACGCCACATGGTTCTAAGTACACGTATAGAACTTTTAAATGGCCTTCATAACTTCTTTCGGTTTTTAAAATTGACAGGTTTTTTAGACTAAACCTTTCCATAATAGAATATATTCATCCGTTTCAGTCAAAAATCGTAGCAGTATAGACTGCATCAAATTTGACATTAAGTCAAACCATAAAAATTGCTCTACTCCAAAACTTTTCAGAATGTACTTAGAACCCTGTGGAACTCACGTGACGTTATAAAGCTTAAAGTAAGATATTTATATGTATAAATATTACATAATGAAGCAATTTTAACAAACAAATAAATATCAAAAACATCAAGGAGTAAGTATATCAGAAATACGACACATGATTGAAATTGGTGCAAAGCAAAGCATTGACTTTGGTAAATTCAATATTCAAGGAAGACGAAAACCTGGATTATAACAGAAGTAGACACATCAAATGAAATTATGGGAATAATTGTCCATTTCTCTATGCTAATTATCACCTCTTAGTCTTCTATTAAACGTTATTTCAATTAGGAATATAGAACACATATGCATATGTACCTAAACTTTTATGTATCTATAAAAATATTTCGCCATTGTAAATAACCTGTTTATCATGAATCTGTGAATATTTAAAGTCATTATTATGCTGAAGGTGTGGTTTAGTGAAACAGTGTTTGGCAACAATGTTTCGTGCAATTTGTGCGTCCCGAATTTTAAACCGACCTGTCCATCGACCGACAAAACAACACGATCGGCCCGCGGCCGTTGCTCTCTCTATCTGCCTTCATGTAATAATTAAGTGATTGTTATTTATGCCACCTGCGTTTGGGCAACGCTATCATTATACTTGAATTCTGATTCGGATTTGAATTTCGTTTCTTGTTGCTGATGCAAGGCCGGTGGATGTTTAAACGGAGACAGCTGCCCTATTACGTTGTACATACGTACACCTATGCGCATTTGGCTGGCACTCCGTAAAAAAAAAACATCAAAAGTAGTTGATAGTATTGGTAGGTATACTTTACAAACTAGCTATTTTCTTCTATTTTGATTTCTACTAATTATTCAACATTACTTACGCGTTATTATAATTGATATATCAAATATTAAGAGAAAAAAATAATTTATAATTTATGGAATGAAATTCATTATAATGAATTAATAAATAAATGATAATGGACATTCTGTAAAAGCAATAAAGTATTGGATAAGGATCTCTAATTATAAGTTTCTAGAAAGCGGAAAGCGCTAATGAAGTAAATAAAAGCATTTCTATTGATCGAACTAATAACGCAATTACATACAAAATTACATGTGTTGTCACGTCCAATAAAGGAACAATACTTTATTTTTAAAAAGCAAATTTATACGCAATAGCTTCTCTTTTCTATAATAATATATAACCCAGAATTACATGCGGAAATACATGAACATTTATCTAGTAAGTCTGCCTAGGTTAAAATATTGAAAAATAAGAGATACCATAAGACAATTATGTATCTCTTCTTGCTCTATCTTTATTATCTGCTTGACACGTCTTATTTTCAATACGAATTTATTTATAGTATTGCTTTGTTAAACAACCACACTAGCCACGAATCTGTGCTGGAATCATGGCTTCTTAATTCTCCCGATAAACAGCAATAGTAATGTATATTATAAAATAAAAATAAAAAATCCTTTTTGAACGTTCAGATAATATTTATACTAGCGTTAACAACCAATATAACACCAAAACAAACAAAAAATTTATAATTTATTAATTAATAAAATTATAAATATAATGACAAAAATATTTTGAAAAAGTTATTTGTAAGAAACAATTTTCATCTTTAGTTTGTTTGTTGGACTTTTATTGAATCTTTTTTAATTTACGAATTAATCATGTGAAGGTATGCTTCAAAGTATTTTTTTAATAAATAATTTTATTCAAATCAATTTTATGATTAAACATTATTAATTTTTCTGGGAGCTTTGTATTCAGAATTACTGCATCATCTTCTATGTATTAGGATTATGGATAACTCCCAAAATTAACAGAAATAAAATGAATCTACAGAAAAATGATTGCTGTTGGAAGTAGGAAGCAAAACGGTCATGCACAAAATAAAAAAGGACACCTCAAAGAAAAATTGATTTGGGATATAAAATATAAGAATAGAAGCGGTAGCGGTAAACCAGTGCACAATATAACTTGTCTTGGTCAAACCAGAAGCAGGTAGAGGTTATTTTGGAAAGAAAACGATTGAACATCCAACTTTGTCACTAGCCCTATAGTAGTATGGGTAGTAGAGGTGGTATCCAGTATATATTTTGATGAAATGGATAAACCGGAAGACTTAGTTTACTTCTGTGCAAAATTCAATCAAGTTTACGATTAACTCGTCAAAAAGATTACATGTACCTACCTATGTTAATTTGTAAAGTATAAAAACAAGAAGAATGAGTGTGCTTAAAACTACACGGCGGAAGTGTCAACTTCATCAAGGCGAGTTTAATAATACCGTAGATAATACGAAATACACGCATATAATATTCAGTAACGTATTAAATAAAACATATTCGCACGTTTATTACATTTACTTGCTTACGAACCCTCGCTTGGTCTGATGGTAACGTATCGGCTTCATAACTGTGCGGTCTCGGGATCGAATCTGTTCTGGGACATGAATTTATTTATTCATTTAAATTTCAATTTAATTCGTCTAAAATTCTCAAAGTTACTGTTTGAAAATATTTGGATGGATTGCATTACATGTAAGTCGTTTGATGATGACACTAACTTTTGGTTTTTGAATATTTTGTTGTATATCATTTTTCTTTCAATAGCTACTTTTGTGTCATTTCGCAATATTTGTTTACCCTTGCCTTCTGTGGAATATGTAATTTGAATTATGACACTTTCTGCTATACTATTGCACCAGATATATACTGATATCTAGTTTATTTCTATTGAGGATCTTTTTTTATATTGATTCTTTTATTGTGATACCTAAGGCCACATTTGTTCTTAATTTAGTCATTACTAGCGATATTCGGTGCGCGTTGCTACGCCAAAAAAAAATAATGCATTTAGAGCTTTGAAATTTCACATGCATACATCCAGTTTTATATATGTATATAAATTTTAAATAACCTTGCACTAATGCAATATTGAAAAATATGTTTTTTTTTCATTTATTATCCAAAAGTCCTTGTGGTCTGTACTTTCTCTGTGATTATTAGTGCAACTTCATGAGTTAGTACTAATTTAATCACTGAATAATCACAGGTAATCCAAGAGATCATTAGTGCAACTTAATGGATTAGTACCAATCTAACCATTAAATAATCACAGGTGATTCGATATCAATAAGATTAAATGATGGAAAATATTTTTATTTTTAGTCTTATCGGCACCAAACTTCACCAGGAACACGCTCGAGGCTATGTTAAGTTTTCCTGAAGATTTTATTAAAATCGTTTCAGCTGTTTCTGAGTCAATACACACACACGCATCGAATTTTATATATCAGAAGATTTTCTATTCTCCGATAAAAGAGATTTTTTATATTTAGATATGTATAACTAAGCTTTTTGATTCCTTTTGTGAATTACAGTTAAAATGTACACTAGAAATAAAGTAATATAATTTGTACGCTTGGGTAGTATTTTGCGTTTATCCAAAATGTTATCCTTTTATTTTAATTTTACGCCATCGCTGATTTTTTGTTTCTTTATTAGCAGTGCTTGGAGTCATTGAGTATGCTTTCTCGTTTTTAATTATTATTTGTATTCGCGAGTATCCGGTTGAAGTTAAAAACTATTATTCCTATTATTGTTATTAATATTTCATTCTTCCATGAGCACAATGACAAGTTTAGAATTTTCATTAAAAATTTGCACCGAAAATTTACACTATATAATATTTAACATTCTTTTGGGTATGCAAGGAAATTAAAATGTCATCATTCTATTAACGTGTTTTCTAGGAATACGTAATTACACGAATCCAGTATCTCATAGTTTATATATTTATTTATTAATAGTTTGACACCGAACAATAAAAATACCAACGTATTGCGTACGTAAGCACATTCATAGGTACAACACACTCAAAACGTCATCGCATAAAATATTCATACAACTCGATTTTTGTCCGTTGATATTGGCAGTAGCGGCGCGCGTGGACGACAAATGTGGGTCACAATCATAATAAAAGATAAACAGCGAATTGACACGTGTTATGATGATTTTGAAACCATCAAAGGACAGTAACGTTGCGAACATTCGCTACGAAAAAGAATTGCTTAGTTTTAATACATATGTACATACATACATACGTAATATATATACTTACAGAGTTGCTGCTCCATAAGCATGTAATGGCTATCTTCAGCTTAGTATACAAAGTATTAGAAAATCCGGGTCAACCCTCCCATAATTTCCATATTTTGAGGCACAATTCTTATTTGCGTGGTTACTAAATACAGCACGAATTTCTTAAACTATTGTTTTATTTCATTTTTATTAAAACAATGACAATAAAAATGTGCAGTTGTTATTTGCATAATTACATATTTCACTTAAAAGTTTATAAGACATCGAACTTTTTCCAAATGGAAATACGAAATAAAATACGAAACATTTTATTTCCATTTTTAAATTAAGAGAAATTTATAAACAAATATTAATTATGAGATTATCAGTCATTGAAATCGTGGCTTTATAGAAAATGTTTCACTATTATTGTATATTCTATTTTAATTTATAATCAGCTACAAGTAATATTAAGTGAGCACTTTATTATAATATTAGCAAAATAAAGGATGACTGCCCAGTGACAGTTTCCTATTCAGTTCATATTACAAGTAGTATATACGATTTCTTAGAACTTAGGGCTTGTATGGACAACCTCAAAATCTTTCATTTAAACCATAATGGCGTCTCATTGCCTGAAGTTATCTGCAACCGGTGCTACCTATGTATTATAAAATGTTTAGTTACTATTTTTTTTAAGACTGAAATTTACAATACATGGAAAATCAATTCTTACTTATTTGACAATTTGTCTATTTAAGTGTAAATGGTTAGTACACTGCCTAATAATTAAAATGTTTATAAAAAAAGCTAGATCTTTTCTATCTTTTTGTGGGCGATATATATTAAATTATATGTCTAAACATTGAAGTTCTTACATAGAAGATCTGTCTTAGATAGAAGGTAGAGCTATAGCAAAAAGAAGACTAAATGATCAAGTATTTGAGGAAATTCAGTACTTAAAATTTAAATATTTAGTTCTATAATGGGTTAACTAAGTGTGATCGCCTCTAGTTTTTCCTTTTACTGTTTGTTAGAAGCCTAAATTAAGCCAGCCCACAAATTTAAGAAGTTTCATTGGTGTGTAAAGTTCGTGGATAACTTCTGCTATCATTTATTGTAAAAACTACATATTACAACTATTTTGGTATAAAGTAGTGTACGATAGAATATCTAGTGTGAATAGAAGTAGATGAACAAGTTCAGTCTCATGACTTTGATTTTGAATTAGAATACGAATCAGGCAAAGGTCTTAACTTGTCAAAAGTAAAGGTTAAATTACTACGGTCAAAGGTAGAACAGTGGAATCTCTTACATCTTCACATCAAAGTTCTTGAGTGCAGGACCAGGCAAAATGACCCAGACCACAATCAACGCAACGCGCCCAAAGAAGTTTACACTTCAAAAATGACACATTTATGTTCATAATGCATTTTGCTTTCTGACATTTTCGTACATAGTATCACCAAAAAGCAACAATTTTTGTACAAATCCAATTTCTTATGAAGCTGAATGTTTTATAAATTGCTTTAAATCCTTGACTTATTTGTTGCATTTTTGAGCGTATTGTTAAAATTCATTTTTCAAAATAAGAAACAACGCTCTTTCTGTCAGTGCGTATATCAAATGAGAATTCAGTACCAGTTTTACGTCTTAAATTTGTGTTGGTCAAAATATGCCTGGCTTTAAAATATATCGTCATTTTAAGAAAGGTTCCTGTTATTTTAGTGGAATGTAGCTCAGATTATTCTTATTCTTAAGTCTGGCTAACCTCTGGAGAAAGTTACCTCCTATAGCTTGTTTTAACTTAAGTTAAAGATAGTTTAAAGTTTCTTTAAACGAAAACTAGAAATAAAATTATAAAACTCCAAAATCATGCCGGAACACTATTTCAAATTTAGAAGAGCAAATTTTCAGATTACTGTACAATTAAGAAAATTGTTTATTTTGAATTATTTGTTAACGAAACAAATTCAGTTAAAGTTACATTTAAAAATCTAAGATAAAACTCTCTACCATGGACATATTAATTTAATATCCCTGCATAAACGCACGCTTTACAGTTAGGACATTAGTTGGAGATGCTTTTGTCAGGTCTACTAAACTAACTATATAACTTACCAATCGGTTTGAAATGAAAGTGCAAATATTAGAAATAGTTTAAGTCAGTATTTTATATCTTAAAACTAGTTGGTTAAGAGGTGTCTTTATGCCTTTCACAGTTTTTCATATATTTCTGTTTCACTCAGTAACTCAGTAGTATTTCATTCTAAATAATTTTGTATTAGTATGCTATCTCATCTTCTGCAATTTGACATTGTGTTGTTAAAGTAACATTTACATCTGGAGTTATAGGTTTTTTCTTTATTAAATTCATCAATTTATTACTTATGTTTACTTGTATTGGATCATTACTAATTTGAACTTCAAAGTTTGGAGTGCTTTTCGATTTATCAGAATTTGCGAACATAAACAATAGACATTTTATTTAGAGATCGAAGCTTCACCATTCTATAAGAAAATACATTGCACATAGAAATAATTGAAATCAAATCGAGCACCCAATAATTATCTAGTTATGATTCAATAATGACAATATTTCAATGCCAGGTTAACTTGCTTGACGAAAATATAAAGAAAACAGGACTACCATTACACACACACACTAAATATACATACATGCGTATAGTGCATGCTATAGTTGCTGTGAACCTAAACTTAACTATTTAAATTAAATATAAGAATACTTAATTAATAATTTATAATAGAAAATTATAAAGTAAAAATTGTTTAATTTAAGAAAATTAAATTTAAAAACCTAATTTTTAAATTTCAAACACGAATACCAAAAAATTTCAAATAATGTATTCGAATTCGATTTATTTTTAATTTACATAAACTTCTCATTTGCATTTAAATGTCTGTCAATAAAATTTGCTTTTGTTGTTTTTTAAAATATTCATTTCTGATCTCCCATATAATTCATTTGCTGGTAGGTGTGCAAACAATAAAAAATACATCTAATACGCACTATATTCAATCGTCTAGAAATACCTAAAACATAATAGATTATTTTTCAGCAGCAATACCAACAACAATAAGGAACCGACGATAACATTTTTTGCTCCTGCGAGAAAGGGTTAATGCGCAATCTGGTGTCAAGGTACATTAGCAACCCTTTTCGTTTCCTTTCACACAGGCAAGGGATGATGGTGATGCGAACCACTTCAGGTTAAACTCAGGATCGTGGGTGAATTTTGTTCTTTGTGTAGTTTATTATACTCTTAAATGCTTATTAATCGAGTAGCAAAGGCATGGAATTAGGTCAACTATTAATAGAGAATTCGCGTCCTATAATAAAAGAAGACTATACGGAGAGAAAATTGTTTATACATGTAAAAGAAGAACATGGAATTGATTAGTTAGAGGGCTTTCACCTTTGGTGAAGCGGAAGAATTGACATTGTACCTAAACAACCTGTCCTTTGCCGTACAGACACATACAAACATTCACAAGCAACATCTGCCTGATAAAAGAACGCATATTTATAATGGAATAAATATATGCTGCTTGACGGTATTTGTATTTAGATGTATAATAGATAAGAACATATAACATTCTTCAACATTACATATAATGAATCCACATTAGAGATGGGCTAATTAACTTTGCAAAGTGTTGCTGGTAGCTGAAAATATAATTTACCATACTATAAATTTATCTTTATTGTTATTTTTGCGCTTAAAAGATTAGTATAAGCAACACTAGCGAATCATATGATTATGCGGGACGACTTTCTATAACTCTTTCAGGAAATCATAGTTTTATAAACAAGGCCCCCATTTCCCTCCATAAGAATCCTTTGAAAGTAAATATTTTTTTAAACGACTGAAATTTCACTTGCAGCTACAAGTCACTTCTCATTCAGCCTCTATAATGAACTAAGCTCGGAAGCACACTTAAGTTAATTTAGCTGAAATTACTTTCTACTATGATGACGAAAATGTTCGACCTTGAGATTTTTGCAGATGTCCACGTTTTGAAGTGTCTTAATACAAGAAAAGTGTTACATTTAATTTCTCTCTCTCTGTGTGTCACCACGTTGACGGACGAATTGCTCAGGCTATAAATAGCATATCTTGAATTTAAGAGTATAACAACTATCTTCTTAAGAGCTGATTAGATTTTCAGTAAAATCGCTAGACCGGAAGTAGTAGTTTACTTCAGTGAGAAAGTATGGTGTGGGTACCACACGACTTTTCTATATAAATGTGCGTCTCAAATTATACAAAACACACAAATTAAATTTTAAATACCTTATTTTCTTAACAAAATAAACCTGTAAGTAAATGCTTTACTTTAGGTTCAAATTTTGATTTTTTTTATACAAATCTTATTCATTATCCTATATTCTTAATAAATCTCTAATGAATGCATAATTTACTGGATATTTGCAAGAAACTGCTGATCGAGAAGACTGAAGTGTTATTTCCGGTTCGAATTTTCAAATTTGTTTTTTATAAAAAATATTCCAAATCCAGCTTTGAATAGTTTTTTTTACTTATATGTGCCTAGAAAGCATAAATTGTAAGGTATTCGCAAAAAACTGTTTTTCGATAAGAGTAAAAGACCTGTTTACGTAAGAATTTCGAAAAACTCTTTTTATAAAAGAATTTCCAAATTTACTTTCGAGTACTTTCGTACTCTACAGAAATTTGTGCAAACTTAGTAGTTGACGAGATATAGTTAAAAATATTTTTTTCACTGAAGTAAACTCCTCCGATCTATCGATAAGTATAGTCTTAAAAGGTTTGGTGTTAATAGCATTAGCACTGATTTCATGATTACGGTCACACACACACACACACACACCGGGAGAGGGGGGGGGGAGGTAGAGAGAGAGAGAAAGAGGAATTTGAAAAACATTTTTTCTTGTATCAGGGGCTTTTTTTTCCTAACGTGGACATCTGCCAAAAATTCAAGGTTGAACAACATTTTCATCACAATACTTCCTTGTACTACATATAAGGTAGTAAAAACAAGTTTTAACAATATCTGGTCAACTACTAAGGTTAGAGAATTTTCTAGGGAATAGAAAAGCAATCAAAAGTTTGAATTTTTTGCGAATATCTCATGTCATGCTTTCTACACTAGTAGTTTATATGTATAAATGTATTTAGAGCTTGATTTTAAATACTTTGTGTAAAAAAAAATTCAAAACTCGGACCGGAAGTATCACTCCTATTGAAAAGCAGTTTTTTCAAATATATTTTAAATTATGCATTCTATACTTATCAAGAGTACAAAAGAAATTTCAAAATTTGGACCTGAAGTAATAGGTACATTTATTACAGGTTTATTTTTTTAAGAAGATAAAAGTATTTAAAACTTAATTTGGTACAACTTTAGGATAATTTGAAACCCCCATACGTATAAGAAAATCTTTTGGTGCCCACACTCATTTATTAACTGTGAGAAGAGCGTATAAATGGTTGGATAATTTCAGTCTGATTTGTAACCTATATAGAAGTATATGAAGGACATATTTTTAACTAACATAAAAATCTAAATATGAGTTTATTTAAATGAGTTTCCAAATTCAGTTCAGTGAAAGAAAAACAGATATATATTGAAATATATAATTCATTCATTGAAAATGGTATAGCTGTGTATAAGATGAACATGGTGTTTTTAAGGTGTATTAGGGAAATGTATAGTCTACCACTGACCCGGTCAGAAAGTACCAGACAGGTTCACAAAGTGTATCCGGTTATTTGAAATATTTTCAAACGCAATTTCTGGTCACGCTAACGTAATGTAAATATTTACATAACCCATATTCATAGCTGAGAATCTGCACTAGCAGAACGACAGAAGAAGTCATAGCACAGATAATACTCCAGCTCCAGATACACGTACAATAGTTTTATTAGCAAATTTGTTTGTATTTGAATCTGACGATGACGATGATAATATACTCTGTATTGTATCATCGTAAAAAGCACGAGTTTGTATACAAACCTGTGAAACAATTGTCACAAAATAGAATTTATCAGTTTTTTTAATTTGTTTTGAATGAAGAAATATAATAATTTTGGTTAGACAAAACAACCTATATCACCCTAGTCACCTACCAGGGTTATGAAAACCGAAGCGGGTTGTTAAACTCTGTTCAATACTCTGAGCCATAAATTATTGAATATCTGTGTTCAAAATTGATTTTGGGTTTTTTTATTTCCCAGAAAAGATGTCTTTATACTCTTCAGTAATTGACACAATTTTGGTAACACAGATATATTTATCTTCTACGTCTTCTAATACCATATTTAATACTAGAACAAATACTAGAACAAATACATCCCAAAAAAGAATGCCTTTCTCCTGATGTTGTGTCTAACATTTTACATATTTTCGAACA
Source organism: Amphimallon solstitiale (assembly GCA_963170755.1). NCBI lineage: Eukaryota > Metazoa > Arthropoda > Insecta > Coleoptera > Scarabaeidae > Amphimallon > Amphimallon solstitiale. The sequence goes on along the minus strand of OY720678.1, from coordinate 7,715,587 downwards.
TATTTTTAGTGACTTTTAACAGTTGACATCATGTTGTGTGATATTTCTTTTATTTGTAGTATTCTCCCTACATCTGTCCTATTAGTTCTTTCGAAGGATTTTTTGTTTGACGTCGAGCTATGTATCTTGCAATTTATATCTTAGCGTTTTCGATATAATTTAAGCAAATACTTTAGCTACACTGCTTAGTAATGTGATTTCTATATAGCTGGCTGTCTCCGTTTTGTAATTAGGCATTATTATACCGATAAATTTGTTCATAATTATGCCTTCAACTCATTTGACATCTCGCGGTGTGTTGGTGTATTTCCTAGTTTTACTTTTCCTGTCGCCTCTTCGAGTTCCTGTTTGGAGATAACCTCTTGGTCCAATTTTGGCATACTCTCTCCAACATATCGGCCAGTATCTCAAGAATAAATTCTTCAATATTGGCTTCCAATGCGTCAACCGTTTCGGGCTTGTCCCTATAAACATGAGCCTTAACATGGCCCCACAAAAAAAGGCTAAAGGCGTTAAATCGAACGATCTAGGTGGCCAATTGACCGGCCCCAAACGTGAAATAAACTGTTCACCGAACTCGCCTCTCAATTGGGCCATTGTTTCGCGTGCTGTGTGGCATGTGGCACCGTCTTGTTGAAACCACATGTCAGCCAAGTCCAGCTCTTCCATTTTGGGCAAAAGAAAAATTGTAATCATCGCACGGTAGCGGCCGTCATTCACAGTAACGTTCTTGCCTTCATCGTCTTTGAAAAAGTACGGTCCAATTATGCCACCGGCCCATAATCCACACCAAATAGTGCATTTTTCGGGATGCATTGGCGAACGACGCCGAATCGATAATTCACGGTTATCAACAACACTGGCGGATACAGCTGCGATATTTTACGTATGCGTGTTGGTGGTTTAATGTCCAATAATGTAAATTTGGTGCGAAATTTAGTCACAAGATTCCGAATAGCCGCCTCAGAAGGTCGCCCAAACTGACCATAAAATGGAAGAAGTGCACGATGCACTTTCTTAACCGAACATGAATTTTAATAATAAATTTCAATAATCTGCAGGCGTTGTTCGTTTGTAAGTCGATTAATGGTTTAATTATAGACTAAACTGAACAAGTTTGACAGTAACATGTTACACGAAAACAACTGAGCTGCCAAAAACAGTGTTGCCAAAAAGAAAGTTGCTAAAAAATCACCCATTATTTAATACAACGCTCCATTATCTGCTCTTTCTATGTTATCACGTTTTTGTTTTTTATTTCTAATAGTGCCGAAGAATAATTTTTGATTGATGAACGTTTCCGACTTCGAGATTTTTGCAGATGTCCGCCTTTTGAAATCCCCTGATTCTAAAAAAATGGTTTTGGCAAACGTCGCTCTTTCTCTGTCTGCCCCCTCCTTTCTCTCTCCCTCTTAAAATAGATAGCGGCCAAACACTCATTGCTATCAATATTAAACTTTATATTCGCGGGTATAATCTTCCTCTTGAGGTAAAAAATCAAAACTTACGAATATCTCGTCAACTACTCATCTACTAAGTTTAGAAATTTTTCAAATTACTAAAAAGTAAATTTTTGAAAGATTTTATAAAAAAAGGTTTTTCGAAATTCCTAACGGAAGTAGGTCTTTCTACTTAACACAAAACAGTTTTTTGGCAAATATCATTCTAGCATTCTATGCATATTTATTAAGAACACAAAAGTATTTACAGCGGCATTTAGAATAATTGTTGCATAATTCTTTTTTAAATTCGGACCTGAAGTAACACTTTACTCGTATCGAATTGCAGTTTATTGCAAATTATGCATTCTATAGAAATTTATTAAGAGAATAAAAGTACTTTGAGCTGGATTTTGGATAGTTTCTGTATAAAAAGAAAAATTCAAAGTTCGTACCGTAAGTAATACTATTATTCAGAGGGTTATTTTATTAAGAAGGCAGAATTTAAAACTCGATTTAGAACAACTTTTATATATACATTTCAGAACAAATATGCTTATAAGAAAGTTGTTTGGTGCGCACACCTCATTTTATATTTTGATTTGGGTTATCCTGTCTCTAGATGGCTCGTGGCGGATTGTTACAACCCATATTGTAATACTATATTACATACCGAGGTGGAAAGTGTTTCATTACTGTCGAGAGGTTAAGCGTCGAGGTTAACTTTATCTCGAGACAGGAATGAAACTTTTCACCGAGGTTTGTAGGTATAATATTTTATTTAAAACCATAATTATTATATTTATTTGTAATAAAAATTCCGGTAAAAGTTTTGACATATTGAATTGTCAGATTTGTGATCTTCTAGCGTAAACGTCAAATAAATATACGTAAGTTTGTTCGGTGAATAGATTATACAAGAAATGTTGAGTAGTAAAGTCTTCAAGGACTACACTCCACTGGAACTGAGGGAAACTGTCCTCCCGTAGCAATCCGGATATCTTAGCTCGAATGGAGAAGGACAAGAAATCACTATATCATCATATCAGCAATAGCAGGGCGGTCTATTTACATGGGTTCAAGCTTCCAATAATTCTAATGTAACAATTAATTTTATTTACAATCATAGAATTAATAATTATTTGTGATAAAAATTCCGATAAGGTTTTGACATATCGAGTTGACAGTTTTGTGATTAACATTGAGGTTGGGAAATGAGGGCAGTAATAGAGAGCGGGAAGTACATGAGGGCAGTAATAGAGCGCGAGAAGTAAACGTGAACAAAGTCACACTTCCAAACTTTTAAAAAGTCAGAAATGCCAACATTACGCGTAAGGTTGTAAATAAAATGTATTTTTAACCTGTTTTGGATGTAAATAATAATTATTCTGACTTCAATCATTAATCATATTTAGTAACATTGTTTGCAATTCTTCTTTATTAACATATTGTAAGACAATTAGCAAATCTCTAATTGTATATGTTAGAGCACTCGATTATTTGTTCTAACGGTTGTAGGGATTGAACCTCCTAAAGGGCTCCTCCATTCGATTATGTCATTTTAGTTGATTCCAGTACTTATTATCAAATAATACGCAACAGCAAGTGTATTAAGTCCCGAGTTGAAATACAGTCCTGGGCATGGCTGACTAAAAGCTTACATTGTGCCGATAGATTAAGATGTTGCTTATGGTTGTTGTAATATTTTTGTAATTTTCCGAAAACCTGAAACTCTTTAACTACAGATTGTATTATTTTCTTATGTGAATACGAATTCTTAGAAGCGATAAGACGCAGAGAATATTCGCAGTTTTTCTATCTTACAGATCGAATACCTTATTCAGGTGTGTGCAATCCAGGAAAATAGATACACTATTATAACCAAGTCATTTTAACGTAGAAGCGTAATTTTCTCAGGATGCCTAAAACATATAGTCAGTGGAAAATTGATGAATCGCATCAAGCTATCAGCGCTTAAATGAGCGTACTCGAAGGTGATCCAAAGTGACATCGAAATACCATGCTGAAAACAAAAATAGAATTAATAAAGAAACACCAAAAAGAATTGCTATATTTAATGGTGGCATAATAGAAATTGAACTAAAAAATCATATACTCAAATTAGAAAAACTAATGTTTAAACAAACATTAAAGCTGCTTTTCAAATTGCTGAGAAAAATAAAACTCAAATTTAATAAAGAAATAGAACTTCTGGTAAGAAATGGTATTACAATTCTCTGAAACGAATCTCAGAGTTGCCTTTAACAATACCAGAATTCAGCCTTTTTGCACCAACCAAAGGTTTCGACCATACACACATTTTTGACATTTACTCGTAGAATAACTTTAAAAACAATTTGCGATAAAAATCAATTGATAGAACTCAATTTTACAATATTGTTGAGAGTGCCTTTTTCACCATTAAAAACTTTGTCAAAAAGCTTTAAGATGAGTAAACATGATTGCAGTTTATTGTGAGATATTTTATGTCGCTTATGATTATTTTTAATGAAATGAAGATGGTTCAAGATCATAAGATAGGTACTCCAAAAGAAAGTCTTGTACATATTTTTGACACTGAATACATTTGCGTTTGTTTATTTGTTAAATACCTGCAGTGTTTTTTATTACAACAATTTATCCTAGTCTGACAAAAAGTTTTGGGGATCAAAGGCATAGCAAAAAATTGAAAGCATTTAAATTTGGTAAAACATAAAATGAAGTTGCAACTGCCAAGGCACAATACACACAGATTGAAACTATTTAATGTTGCTTTTTTTAAACCATATAAATCTTTATCTTATTATATTCCAGAAGCAAAAAAATTGAAGAGATCAAATGAAGGCCTTGCTGCAAAAAGGACGTACATGCTCTATCATTTGGAGCAAGAACGACGTATCTTATAGCTATGTTATAGAGGAAAATGTAGCCAATTGTACATATACACCCTCGTAAGCTTGCTGCCATATGGTGGTATCTGCATCACATACATCTTATATGCTCCTAACCACTGCGCGAAACGTTTGTCGAAAGAACATAACCTAAAACATTCTCCAACGTGCATCGATACAGTGTGCATTTTAGACAAAATGAGTATATCTGAAGGCGACCTGGAGCCATTTAGTGGTGGTTCAAGCGACAACTACGAACCCGGGGTTGATACCGGTATTGACGACAATGTTCCTATTGTTTTGAAAAAGGGGAAAGTGAGAAATGAGAAAAGTTGGAAAAGACATGTCAGAAAGAAATTGAAGGCAGAAGGGAAAGCTCGCAGAAGCTATACGTACGAGATAAGCCTGTGACTCCTAGATCAACTGGAAAATATAAATATTTTGTGAAAATCCCAGAAGAAGAGCGTTGGGCAATAAAACAATATTTCAACAAGATTGGCGATAAAATGCAACAAGGTATTTACCTCTGCTGACTGATAACAGCGGTTATAATAAATCGTGGAAGAAGCGCAGGAACTTGCAAAGGCTGTAGCTAGAAATACATGATAAATAACTCGTCTGAATAATAATAAATACCATCATATTTTGCTTATTAATCATTAATATTATTACTAATCATTACTCTTACTATTCTTTTAGATTCGCACTGGAACATTTCAAACTAGAGTGTGCTCTACATGGAATATCACTTAAAAGGGTGGAACGTCTTGCTACACGTTTATTAATACAGGAAGCCACAACTGCTTCACCGATAGAAGCATGACCAAATGCTGTGCCACACGACATCTTGAAGCAAATAGAGGAGCATGTAAAAATGTTTCCCTGTAGAACGTCTTACTACAGCAGAGCAAGTAATATTAAAAAATATTATTTATCGCCGGAACTTAACATTAAGAAAATGCACGAGTTGTATCTTGAAAATTTCGAACCAGAAGCATTTAAATATTGGTTTACGGATGAAAAGAACGACCACAAACACACAGTCAGCTATAACTTTTATTTTCGTTTTATCAAAGCCAATTTTAATATAAGTTTCGCTCATCCCAGGTCCGATACATGTAAGGTTTGCGATAAGTTAGACAATCAATAAGAAAGCAAAGCGTTTCTTACAGATGAGGAAATAAAAGCACTGGTAACAGAACTCAAACTGCATCAATTAAAAGCTAAGGACTTTTTTCGATAAGCTCAAAAAGAAATCTGAATTGGCAAAAAATGAACCAACTTGTGAATGTCTGTGTTTCGATCATCAGCAGAACGCTCTCATGCCAAAGGTGCCATCTAGTGACGCGTTTTATTTAAGACAAATTTGGATGTATAACTTTTGCAAACATTCATCAATAACTGGAATGGCACACTTCTATATGTATGACGAAATTACGACACGAAAAACTCCAAACGAAACGATCAGCTTTCTGAACCATTATTTCGAAAAAATACATTTTCCGATAATTGCGGAGCATTAAATAAAAATAATGCATTGATCCAATATTTATATACTTTGGTAAAAACTGTGGTTACTTTAAAAAAACAATAAAAAACAAAGATAAAGAGAATTTTACCTTATCTAAGTACAAAGTCATTGAATACTCCAAGGAACATGTAGATGAAATCAGATGTAGTAAAACGATGAACTTAGTTATGTTCTCTTCGTTTGTCATCCAAAGAAATCTCCAAGAGGTACCCGTTTTAACTAATATATCTGTCCTGTACAATATGACAATTCAGGTCAAAAAGGAAAAATATGATAATGTAATGATTTTGACAAATGAATATGTTCTTCTTGCTGATACTACGTATTACCGTAAACTGACATCAGATGAACAGCAAAACGTCGAAGAAACGCATGTCACCGATGATGCGGAAGATATTTCAAAATAATGTGTTCCAGTTGTTTCATAACGAATAATGTGTTTTCCTTATATAATATATCTAGTTAAATATTTTTTACTTTTATATTTGCCGTAAAAATATATTCTGTTAAATTATGTCATAGTTTTATTTTATTGTTGGTGGCAAAAAAGATGTATCTTAAACAAAATGATTGTTTTTTTGCAAAAACGTTCAGGGTACTCTTCTTAAATCTTTTCTGAACTGTTTGAAATACCTAACACTACTATCGTCTATTATTCTGAGATTTTGCTTTAATGCCCTACAAAGTTATTCAGTTTTTATTACCTCCTGAAAAATTTGAAAAATGACAGACACGACCATTTTGCAGCAGGGCCTTCAAATGTAGGTACTGCCGTGTCTATGTAATTTTGTTCCAGCATATACAGACCTAGTGCAACAATTGAGAATGGTGTACATAATTACAATAATTCTGGAACCTCGTTAGTAAACAGAGATATGTTTGGTGCACTTGATTTTGTATCTGTGATTATTATTCTGCAAGCTGAGAAATCCTGTACTCAGAACTGTACTTTGTTCACACTATAAATAGCAACTATTTTATGCTACAATTTTTTATCTAATTTTGTTTTTTTCTTCAGTTGATGCTTCAAACTGCTATAACGAAGATCAAATGATTTCTACAAGAGACATTAAAAACTCCCACAGCACAAGGAAAAAAAGGACAAAACGAGCTGGAGGTTTTCAAGTAGCGCTTGTTTTAACCAAACTCTTTTGTTAAAACAACCAAACCAAAATCAAAGCAACGCCCCAAGAAATCTTTGCGTAAAAAACTCCGTTGGCGTCATCAGGTTTATTTATGGTAGTGGATGTAATAAATACACACACAAAAAAAGTATATTACTGCCCACCTTTCTGATTCGGAAATGTATAAAATTAATATTATTTGTTCATTATACTTTATAGTATTTAGCTATATAAAAATTCAATTTTACATTTCCAACAAAAATATTTTAATTTTTTATTCATCTAAATTTATGCGGTACAATTGAAGTGATATTTATATATAGCAATGAGTGCCCAAGAATGGATCAGAGTTTCTTTAATGAATTCCTGGAAAATAATTGCTGGTGACATGGTTTTTTGAAAAACCTTTTTTTATTTTGGATTTATATTTAAGTTCGACAAAAAACTCAAATATAAAACTTCAACTTTCCTTTATGTAGTAACAGGAGTATTCTGTCTTTACGCACTATTCATTCTCGTCTTCCTTGTCACTTGTTTATATTATTTTGCCGCCCCCTCAGGCGTATTCTCGACTAGTGAGGATATGGCTAGCCAATTTAATATATACTTAGATAACAATAATAAAGAGGGAATTAGATTCAGTACTGACATTATTCTAATATTATACTCTTTTTATTAAGCGTTTCAATATTACATGTTAAAAAATAAGTAGTGATCACCACACAACTTCCTTATAGGTATAAACATTCCGATTTGTTTATATAAAAGTTGTTTCCAATTGAATCTTAAATAATTTTATAATCTTAATAAAACTGCTATTATTTAGAGTATACGTGGTACAACCGGTCCAAAAGTCGAAATTTGTTAATACAAAACATTATTCAGAATCAACCTTTAAATCTTTTTATATTCAATAAATATCTATCTAAGGAAATAACTTTCGATATATTTGCAAAAACCAACTTCCTGTAGAAATTTCGAAAAACATTTTTCATAAACAATTTTTTACTTTTGAGTACTTTTGTATACCCTAGAATTTTCTCTAAACTTAGTAAACATTGGCAAAATTTTATTGTTTCACTTGAATAAACTACTACTTCCGGTCTATCGATCTCATTGAAAAGCTAATTAGATATCCAGAGGAACTCTATACTCCTAAATAAAAAAAGTTTGTTATTGATACATTTTTCTCTTTGGCTACTAACATGGTTACACGCAGACAGACAGGCAGGCGGACAAACAGACAGAGACATGTATTTTTTAAAACGCACTCTACTAAACTAAAAACATAGCCATCTTCAAAAATCTAGAAGTTGAAAGATTTTGTCATCACAATACTCCCTTATATACAGGGTCCAGCAATGAAGCGGGGACGGAAGATTACATGCTTATTTGAAAGTTAGTCAAATATTTAGTCATCGGATATTCTTGCGGACCATCAAGCGCACGTTTTAAATATATTTTGGTTTATACAGGCTGTTCCAGATGAAAATGCCAGACTAAATTTGCTTTTTTTTAATGTATATTAATAGATAATATGATCCGCGCTTGAAAGCTGGTTACATCGATATAATGTTGTATGGGTTTAAAGTTGATAGTTTCTGTGTTAATCATTATTTTACTTGATAAATTAATACATAACAGTAGGCTATTCTGCATAAGGAAAAACAAAAGATCCAAAACCAACAGAATAAAATATTTTTTACTAGTATTGACTTTCGTTGCTACGTGAAATAAATTCTGTAACTGTTCGCGTTATACAGAGTGTTCACAATTTCGCAAAATCAAAGAAATCTCGTAATTTTTAAATGGAACAGCCTGTATATTTTCAGCTCATTAAAAAGCGCTTTTACTATGCTTTCTATTGATACCTAATTTAATGCATCTAGGATAGATCATTTGCTAATTATAAGTTGAATTAATGAAAAATGCTTGTATTTTTAGTAGCTAATTTGCACTTTAAAACCTTCTGTAAGGTCGGATATTCAACAAGTAATCCATAAATGGTCTATAACAAGAAAAAACCCAATTTAGTATGAGAAACAGTTGATTTTCACTCAGCGGTGTAAACAAACATTAAATTAATATAAAGTAATATAGCATTTTCAATAGATTCACTTCTGATCAAGTTATCTGGTGTCAGTTTTAAGCTTTTATACATAATAATCAAGTTGTTAAAAATTTCGTTTCATGTTACACAGTATTTAGTTCAGTGTTTAAAAGAAATTGCTATAATGAGTAATTTTAGTATTCTAGAAATGGTTAATATGATATTTATTCTTGGGGAGTGTACAAGAAATTGTGTCGTAGCAAGTAGAGTATATGCAGAGATTTCCAAACCTTGAAAGAAAGCCAATACCGGAAGCATTTAAAAAGTTGTTAGAGAGATTTATAGAAACTGGTAGTGTAACTTACAAGAAGAGAGAAATAAACAAACCGGTAATCAATGAACAAAACGAACTGGCCATATTATTAACAATACAGGAAAATCCACATCTAAGTACAGACGGTATTTCAAAGGAAACAGCTATTGAAGATAGGAGCGTACGGAGAATTTTAAGAAGTCATAAGTATCATCCGTACCATATGGAATTCAATCAGGAATTGCTGGTGATGATTTCATTAAAAGAACAGACTTTTGTGGTTGGTTGTTAAATAAAATATTTAGTGATGAAGCTACTTTCAAAAGTAATGGCGCCGTAAATAAACATAACATGCATTTTTATGCAATAGAAAGCCGGCATTGGATACGTCATGTAGACAATCAGAATAGATGGACCCTTAACGTCTGGGGAGGTATACTTGGCCTATATATCATTCGGCCGTACTTTTTCGATGCAACCGTTACAGGCAATACGTATTTGGCATTTCTGCAGAACGAACTGCCTAATTTACTTGATCATGTGGATGCTGACACCTGACAAATTTTCTGGTTTCAACACGATAGTGCACCTGCTCATTATAGTTTTAACGTTAGGGAGTTTCTAGGGCGATGGAAGGAAGACAAATGGATAGGACGAGGTGGTCTAATCGCTTGACCTTCACGAAGTCCAGATCTTACTGTATTAGACTGCTACTTTTGGGGACATGTCAAGGCTTTGGTTTATGTGGAAGTTCCTACAACAAGGGAAAATATGATGGAAAGCATAAGAGAGGCATTTAGAAATGTTCGCCAAGAAACATTACAGCATGTTCAGCAGAATTTCACCAGGCGGCTTCATTTATATATTGAGAGACATGGAAGGACATTTGAAAGTTATCTTATTTGCATTTACTATTTACATTTCCCTTATTTTAGATTTACTGTGCTATAACTTTCGTTAATTAAAATTTCTGTTGTGGTTTATAATTAGTATTTATTTAAAATAGCGCAAACTTTTAATACTACTGCTGAGTGAAAATTAACTGTTTCTCATACTAAATGGGGTTTCTTCTTGTTATAGACCATTTATGGATTATTTGTTGAATATCCGACCTTACAGAAGGTTTTAAAGTCCAAATTAGCTACTAAAAATACAAGCATTTTTCATTAATTCCACTTTAAAAAGAAATAATTAGCAAATGATCGATCCTAGATGCATTAAATGAGGTATCAATAGAAAGCGTAGTAAAAGGGCTTTTTGATGAGCTGAAAATATACAAGATGTTCCATTTAAAAATTACGAGATTTCTTTGATTTTGCGAAATTGTGAACACTCTGTATAACGCGTAGCAACGAAACTCAATACTAGTAAAAAATATTCTATTCTGTTGGTTTCGGATCTTTTGTTTATCCTTATGCAGAATAGCCTACTGAAATGTATTAATATATCAAGTAAAATAATTATTAACACAGAAACTATCAACTTTAGACCCATACAGCATTATATCGATGTAACCAGCTTTCAAGTGCGTATCATTTTATCTATTAATATACAGGATGTTCTATTTAAAAAGAAGCAACTTTAGTCTGGCATTTTCATCTGGAACACTCTGTATAAACGAAAATTGTTTTAAAACGTGCGCTTGATGGCGCGCAAGAATATCCGATGACTAAATAAATGGCTAACTATACTATCAAATAAGCATGTAATCTTCCATCCCCGCTTCGTTGCCGGATCCTGTATAAGAAAGTAAGACATTAATTTCATTATACATACTATGATTTCAAGATGGAAAAGACACATTTATAATTTTTATTTTGCCTAAACCTGGTTGGGAAACAAACAATAATCTAGATATGCATGAAATTCCATCATAAAAATGTTTAATTTAGGCGAATAACATTTATTAACTATGTATTCTGTCAATAATTCTAAAATTACTTCCATAAGAGTTGGTTTTCGAATTATTAGTACATCCAGTCCAGTACTAATTTTACTTTTCAAGTTCAAAATAATATTTTTGTATTTCTATTTCTGTCGTAAGCGGACAATACATATAATAGGGATTTGAACTACTGGTTGTACACTCGAAGGACAAAATAATATTCATGTATCTTCCCTGCAGTTACGTTTGTGAACTGTTCAATATTTGAATCTTAGATAATTTTATATGAATGAATAGTTTTTGTTTCAATAATTATATTTTGATCAGACTTATGTGTGAGTGCTGCTCTTAAAATAATTTCGCTAGCCTCTCTAACTTTTGGATTAATGTCTGCCATGTATTATTACCACTTATACAATCAGATTGGATGCAATTTCGCAAAGATCATGCGAAAAAAATGTTTATCATTCGAAAGCTTAATTTTTTAAGTTTATTACATATTACGTGGTGATTAGCTGTGTTAAATGCTTTCAATGGGCGATATGAAAGTCAAACTATTGTATCTTCGAGATTGGTTACATGCCTAATATTCTGAACAGTAACATAATCTATATTTTGATTTTAATTGTTCATGCATTTTAAAAATAATAATAACAATAATAATAATAAACTTTATTATCCAACCGCAGTGGCGCAAATTACAGGATAAATTAGTTAAAGATAAGAATATGACAAGAAGCAATTCAATAATTAAATAAAAAAAGAATTAGAGTTATACATATTTTATATAATTAAGTCTAAAGTATGAAGGTGTACTACTTAAATTGAAAAAGTAAACCTATCACCTAAGAAAAAAATTAATAATAATTAAAAATTAAAATCAAAATCAACACACCAACCAACGACACCATGGCAGCAACAAAAGGCAAGGGCAGCAAACACTTGAAAGATTGTTAACATCAAATTGAGAATCTGTCAAAACAGTCATAGATAATGCTCCGGAAGGAAGGAAGGGAATCGAAGTGGATGTCAGCACTACAGAAAATAATATTGTAATTGGAGGACATAACATAGACGGAGGATTTGAAACTGGCGCTAGTCCTGGGAAAAGGAAGATAAAAGGCGGAGGAGGGACGGGTGAAGAATTGCGGAACCAGAAAGTCTAGGAATGACAACAGCGCAGGTGAGCCGACCTTGTCATGCAGCAGCTTGTAGATGAAGTTAAGGCTATTATAGATACGTCTGAAAGAGAGGGAAGGGATGTCAAAGCGAGAGAGGAGCAGGGAATAGTCCGAGCCTCTAGGAGGATAAGCACCATCAAGTATATGGCATAGGAATTTGACAAATCGTCGTTGCACAAGCTCCACGGGGCGCTTCTGAGCAGTATAATATGGATACCAGATAAGGCTGGCATACTCCAACTTCGGCCTCACTAGTAGCGTATATAGAGTGGTTAGTACCCGGATGTTGTAAAACTCCCTGCTGTTCCGAATGACAAATCGCAGTACTTGTCTAGCTTGCCTAGTTATGCAATGAACATGTGCGTTATAGGAAAGCTTAGCATCGAAAGTAACCCCCAAGTCTTTCACCATCTGAACTCTTTCCAGCTCCACATGACCCAGTAAATAGCAATAGTGAGCAGGCTCCTGCCTTCTGGTGAAAGTAACAACTTTACATTTGGCAGGATTAAGAGGCAAGTTGCTTATTAAGCACCAATTACGTACTCTCTCCAAGTCATGCTGCAGTTGATGGCCATCACCATTCTTGGTAATACACTGAAATAGTTTCATATCGTCAGCAAACAGAGGTATATTAGACTCAATGTTGACTACAATACCATTAATGAAAATATTAAAGATCAGTAGAGCCTTGAGAAACTCTAGAAGTGACTGTATACGGTGCGGAACCATGACCACTGCAGAAAACTCTCTGAGGCCTATCGCGTAGATATGAAGCAAACAGCTGAATTAACTGATCGCTAAACCCAAAACTTTTTAACTTGGAAGGCAAGATCGCGTGGTCCACTCTGTCGAATGCCCTAGCAAAATCGGTGTAGATGGTATCCACCTGTAGTCTGCCATCCAGCGCTTTAATCACATATTCAGTAAAAATTGCCAGATTAGAAACTGTAGACCTTCTCTCCATAAAAACATGCTGGCGGGAAGAAATTTGACTCTTGATTAAGGGAAAGATACGTGAATGCAAAGTGATTTCGAATATCTTAGAGAGGTTATTCAAAATGGCAATAGGGCGATAGTTACCAATATCCGAAGAATCTCCAGTCTTTAGGACCGGGATAATCCTCGTTTGCTTCCAAACAGCCGGAAACGATGACGTGGAGAGGGCCAAGTTAAAAATCTTTGTTTGTCAAAGGAGCATCAAGCACATTTGCACAGTCCGTAACCAAAAAAGCCTGAATCAGATCCTCGCCGGAAGTAAAATCGGCCCTCAGTCTTCTAATGCTGTTTAGCATCTCTTCTTCGGACACCTGATTAACGTGTACTCCTGGGGAGTTATCAGGTATAATTTCATTAACAATAGATCTAGAGGGAGTGCTGTACACGGTTTTGAAGTAGTCAGCAAACGCGTTGACAATAGTTTGGGGATCCTCCATATTGATTTCTGAGTATTGCATCTTACCAGGAATGCGACTTCTTTTCTTTTTCTCTCCAATAAACGTCCAAAATTGTCTTGGGTCAGCTAAAATTTGATTATCGATTTTAGCAAGGTAAGCTTATAGGCAGCAAATGTTTGTTTTTTTACCAATGCTCTTAGTTGCTTGAACAACGACAATGAACTAACTTATTTGGTGCGCTTATATTGCTCAAAATATTTACGCATTAATTTTAGATTGGAAATAATCTCGGGGGAAAACCAGTTGGGATAAATACGGGAACGGTTGGTATAGCTAGGAACGTGTTTCTGAAAAATAGAATAAAGAGCATCATAGAAAATATTGCACAGAGTATTGACATCAGAAGTATTATCCATAAAGTCCCAATTGAAGTTAAGAAGCGCAGCATACAATTGAGGAAAATTAGCTTTGCGAAAATGAAAAGAGCTGCCATTACTAGTCGGATTTTAACAACATTATCAGAATAAGAAATTATATGACTATAGTTTCCTTATTTTTTGTTGGATAATTTAGTTAGAAACGTCAACGGTTGCATGAAAATTTAGGTTGGAGAATATTTAGTAAATCAATAGAGAATCTGTGGATCTCTCAAGAATTTTTTTAAATACAAATTAATGAAGTTGGTTTGTTTGATTTGGCACAATCCGCGATCCCCGTATAAATCAAACAAAACGTGTTGTTTACAATTTTACCAATAATAATAGATAGAAGAGGTATCAGATATAAAAATGAGACTTCCTTATTTGTATGAGTGCTTCAAACTATAAAATTTTAAGAATTTTCTATACAAAAATTATTCAAAATCCTAGAAGAAAGTAACTCTTTCGCGCTCTCTCTCGCTCTCCCTTCCCCTCTCTCTCTCTCTCTCTCTTAAATTTTCATTTTAAATACATATTGCATAAAAAAAATTTCAAAATTCCGACAGGATGGAACACTTATCGTATAGCGATTTTTTGCAGCCTCCTAAATTATGCATTCGATCTAGATTTAGCTAGAGTACAAAAGTATTTAAAGCTAGATTGTGAATAATTTTTGTATAAAAGAAATTCCAAAATTCGGACCGGAAGTAACACTTTTACTCTTATCGAGTGGCACTGTTTTGAAAATATCTCGTAAAGTATGCACTCTATAGAGATTAAGTATGAGAATAGAAAATGTAAAAATAAAATTCTCAAAATTTGCACCTGAAGTACCACATTTTTTATCAAACGAGTATATGTATATGGAATAAAATTTGATTTTTTACCAAATATATTTCTAAATTTAACATATGACATGAGTATAAATAAACTAATCTTCTCATTTCTTTTATTCAATAATATATTGTGTAATTACTCTAGATACACTTTTATATATTATTTTAATAAATTTGTTGATAAATTGAATTCAACGCTCCATAAATGTGCACCTAGATTAATTTATGCGCTTGAATGTATTGCTTGTTCATTGTACGAACTTTTTAACTTACACCAAGATGAAATAGGAATTTGTCTCTGAGGAAAAGAGACAGGAGTTCAGCGAAGAAAGGAGAAGCGAAACACTCGGGAGTGATATAAGATCCAGAACGGAGCGAAAAAAGAAAAAAAAACACTGCATCGCAGAGTATTCGGGTTCCTAGTGAGCCAATCCCAAGCTGTCGAAGTCTTTCTCGTCCGCTAGTAGCATTAAGCTGTGTTTTTCGTTTTTTTTCCAGAAAAGAAGTTCATGACTAGCCGAACAGGTCCGAGACTTTCATACGCATGCATGAATAAAATAAAAGACTCTGTTTTTCGAGTTTCTTCCTCGTATATGCATAGACTTGACGAAAGACGTGCTTTTGTTATTTGCATACCTACTAGCTTGCAGTTAAATATATGCTACAGATTATTATTTAAAATTATACATTGCTTATAGTTTATACGCGAGTAAGTATACATTATTTAGTATTTTGCGTCAATTTTTTGTAATACTCTGCAACTTCAATAAAAGATTGCATTTTAAGACGTAAATTTGATTTATATTTTAAATTTCAGCACTGGTTCTCTTCTTTATTAGAAAATTAATATTATAGGCAAGCACATTTTATGACGCAACTCGCATCATCTACGGTGGTGCGGGGAGACTAGCGATCGGTTGTGGTTTTAAATGATGGAAAATGTACTTATAGTTAATAAATTCATAATAAATAATTAATTCGAAGTTTGAAATACACTTGATTATAAAAATGTAAATAATCGAATGTAAATTTATACTATGTTGTCTCAACGATTACTCCAGCAGTCTGATGAACTCGTGGGCTTTGCCCCTACTTAAATGATTTCAGTATTATTAATATGAGCTTTTGTATATGACAAAGGTTTCATTGTATATAACAATTGCAACGAAATACATGTTTTTGAAAGAGATGAGAGTTTTATACTTTTCTTAGCTTGACCTATTTACTACCATTGTTATCCTTAGTAATTTATAAGCAAGTTAATGTTAACTTATTTCTCGTTTGAAGAAAATTAGCTTTATTTTTGCAATAAAATGAAGTGCTTCGCAAACTATAAGACTATATGAATACTTTTCCTTGTGGCCCTCTTCTGGTGTTTCTCAAATCATCAGTAATCATCAGAAGATACTGCAAATTAAGAAATGTATCTGCTAGAAGTTTTATACATGTAGTACAGTGGTGATTATCTAAGGGTATTAGTTCGGGGTGTAGATAAGTAAAAACTGAAAGTCCGAACCCCAATATACCCGTGGAATATATACAGGGTGAGTCATTAGTAGCCGCTTATTGAATTGCTCTTTTGTTTTAAATAAAAGAAAAAGCAATTAGTGGAGGATCCATGGTTGCTTGTGGCGCATATTGTAAAAATATTTTAAACTCTGGCGCACTTCCGGTTTCTCCGAAAATGCACGGAACATAATTTTTTTAATCGACTCACCCTATATATTTTTGTATTTTCTTGTACTGCTTTAAATTGCCTGTTCAATTGTTTTTTCTTTTTCAAAATTGAGCCAATAATTTTTGAGTTATTAATTTTTTTTGAAAATATTTGACCAAAACACGTGTTCAGAAAAAATCATTTTCAAATTGTTTTTAAAAGTAAACACATTGACTTTGGTGGTGCTTGTAGCTAAGAAAATTCTACATCATTTGGTAAAGTTGCACTCGACAATACCTGAAGAAACTTTGTTTTTTCAAAGCCTACTTCCTGAAATTTTCACATACCAAAAATTTATTTTTTTTAAATGGAACACCCAGTATTTTATTGAGTCATTTTGTTCCTTTTTTTATTCTCTTTCATTTTTGTTAACAATGTCCTATACCTATCTTTTCTAATTTTTGAGGTAATCACTATACGAGCAATTAGCGGTCAATTAAAGAACTACCGGCGCTGTTCTCTGCACCTAAATATTGGTCCAATAAAGGCTGGAATGCGGCTGACTGCCTGAGCCAACTGTTAAAGAAAGTCGGTATACATTTATGTCAAACTTATAAAAGCATCGCTATTAGTTATCATCCAAATGAATTATTCTTACAAAGAGTTAATAGATATGATTGACATTTTGGGTGAATCTGAAAGAAACTCTTTGCTAGCATCCAGACTGTATGCACAGCGATCCCTGGTAGAAGTCAAGCGAAGCCAGAAACTTTCGAAAATATAAAGGGGTCGGTTTGAGTGAACAGAAAGCATTGAATATGAAAGAAACAGCGGAAAAAGCAATAACTCGTGAGGATAAGACGTTTATGGTACTTGCGAGTGTAGTTGAACACCCCCATACTAGTACTACGAAAATTAGTCGGCAGTTAGATATAAGTCAAATTTGAGAATCTAGAATAATTAGGAAATACGAAATTCACCCGTAGCATATTCATACACAGGGTTAGATGAAAGAAATTTTCAGAATGGCTTACATTTTTGTCAATTGGCAGCAGATAAATTATCCTGGTTTTCTCAATTTTTTGTTGTTTACCAACGAAACCTTCTTTTCAAGTGAATACGTTCATCGTCACAATTTCCGTTATTATAGCACATAAAATCCCCCACTTTCTCACACCTGTAAACTTTCAAAATCGTTGGTCATTAAAACTGTGGGGAGGAATATTGGGTACTTACAAAATTGTACCTTATTTCTTTGATCAAAATGTTAATGGAGGAGAGGTATTTTCGCTATCTACGAACGGATTTTCAAAACTTTTTGAAGACATCTTCAAATATGTCAGTAAACATAAACTTTATTTTACTTCCATGTTAACCAACAGCGTTAAAAATGAAATACTGCAATTGGACATTGCCGGAATTAAAAAATTCGAATGCGATGCTCTTCATTCTATAAAATTATTACTTTTGGGATAGTTGGATATAACATTTACTTTGTTTGACAGTTGACTAAGGAAGTCGGGCGCCATCCCTGCCTTCCATTGGTTGAACGAATATTTTGGTGCATAGAACAACAGGGCTCGTAGTTCTTTAATTAACCGCTAATTGCTCCTATAGTGATTGTCTCAGAAATTACAAAAGATAGGTATAGGACATTGTTAACAAAAATGAAAGAGAATAAAAAAAACAAAATGCCTCAATAAAATACTGGGTGTTCCATTTAAAAAAAATAAATTTTTGGTATGTCAAAATTTCAAGAAGTAGGCTTTGAAAAAACAAAGTTTATTGAGGTATTGTCGAGTGCATCTTTACCAAATGATGCAGAATTTTCTTGGCTACAAGCACCACCAAAGTTTTTACTTTTAAAAACAATGTGAAAATGATTTTTTTCTGAACACGTGTTTCAAAAAATATTAATAAGTCAAAAATTATTGGCTCAATTTTGAAGAAGAAAAAACAGTTGAACAGGCAATTTAAAGCAGTACAAGAAAATCCAAAAATATATAGGGTGAGACAATTAAAAAAAAATGTTTCGTGCATTTCCGGTGAAACCGGAAGTGCGCCAGAGCTTAAAGTATTTTTACAATATGCGCCACAAGCTACCATGGATCTTCCACTAATTGTTTTTCTTTTATTCAAAACACAAAAGAGCAATCGAAGAAGCGGCTACTAATGACTCACCCTGTATATACAGGCCGATGTTCTAGAATTTCAGGGAAATCAATTCTGCCTTTAAATATGTTAGATAAAAATCTTAAAGATGTCACAATTCGCGCATTTTTCAAACTGTCCAAAGAAAAACGCCGCGGTTTCAGAAAATGGCGCTGAATATCTTCAAGAGCATTAGAATGTATGTCATCGAAGAGAATCAACATTAAAGAAACACAGTCCAATCTCTAATGAACGAAAGCACAGTATAACTTGGTTATAGCGAAGCAATTATCGACATCCTTTATATGATGAATGACGAAAGCGAGACTTTTAGAACTTCAGACACGATCGATGCTTTGTGATTGTTGAAGGATACAAAATACGATTTAAAAAATAAAAGAAAATTCTCTGAGGTCCCAGTTGTTAATAGCTTATCCAACAGGATATCATGATTCAACCGGTCAAAATCTTTAGACAAATCGGTGAACGACACGTCAGTCTGAGAACCATTATCGATGCCAATAGCGATAGCGATACATTTGGTGATAGAATGTAAACTGGTAAATGTTGAACGGCGCTGTATAACGCCTTGCTACGCACTGGACAGGCGAATCTTCACGTAACTATAAAGCGGTTTGCAGAAAGATATATTTTTCAGACGCTTTTGCAAAACTGCATTGGATTGAGATTGGACGATAGTTTTCAGTGTAATTCCGTCTACCCTTTCCGAACACCGAGCAAATTTTTGAATGTTTCCACATTTCCGGAAATTGAGATGTTTGCAACTACAAGTTAAAGTATTAAGAGGAGATGTCAAAACCGAGCAAAATTCTTCAACATTACATCGTCAGGGCCAGCAGCTACGTTGTCTTTGAGACTCTTAAGGTATTCGTAAACATGATTGAAAATAGTCTGCAAATGCATTGGCTACGTCGATAGAATTAGAGATAACATGGTTGTCATATAGGAACTCAGATGCAACGCCGTAGTCTTACGCTTCTTATGCACATACTTCCAGAACGTTCAGGTTCAGAAGGAAGGCTTATGTAAATAAATGCACATCATTATTAGGTACTTTTGTAGGAACGCCTCCTTCCATTAGGTAGCAGATACATTTTTTGAAGTGAAAACTTCTAAGGGCGCGTTGATGCGCGTAGATTGTTGGGCACTGAACGAGACTGAGCCGTCACGCTCGGAATGTAACGCTCGTTCGGGTAAAGTCGGCTCGAGTCGAGTCGACTAAGCAGGGGTCTCCAAACTTTCCAGCCTTAGGGCCATACTGATTACTCCAGTAAGTTCCGAGGGCCAAAACCATATTATCATTGTTGCCGGTGGTAAAAAGTGAAATAGTCCACTGATGAAAAAAAGTCCGAAAAAGTACGCAACGTTTAAAAAAGGCTGCAAAACGGCAACACTGCATATTATTAATTTTCCTGTCATTATCTGTAATTTCTAGATTAGTCGTAGAGTACGAGCCATGAGGAGTAACGTGACACGACATCTGGTGGACACAAGCGGAAATAGGTAGTACCTTCTATCGCTAACAGATGGCGCTAATAGCACGTACAGAATAATCTCGTTGGTTCGAGAAAGTTCTGGTGTCTTCCACTCACTTCTAGATGGCAGTAATTGGAATATATAAGAAGGCTAGTGGCGCAACCACAAGTCAGTTCCTATGACACTGTTGTGAAATAAAATAGTGCGTACCTCCTTAAAACGTGTTTGTGCGTGTTTAAGTTTAAGACATCTTTGTAACAGTATTTTGATTTGAATTGTTGCTTTTGTGTGTGATTTAGTAGTATGGAAAAGAAGCGAAAAATTCATAGTGAATGCAGAAATTCAAAGATCAGTGGAACATTCAGTATTTCGTAATTGAGTCCAGTAAGAAGGCGCTATGTTTGATTTGCAATGAAAGCATAGCCGTTCTCAAAGAATATAACATTAAACGTCATTATGAAACAAAACATTTTCAAAATTACTCAAAATATACAGGAAGTTTGCGGACAGAAAAATTCGAAGCTATGAAGCGCGGATTGAAATCGCAGCAATCTTCATTTACAAAACTCAAAACTGAACAAGAGGCTGCAACGCGTGCCAGCTTTCGTGTGGCTCTTGAAATTGCAAAACGTGGAAAACCATTCACCGATGAAGAAATGATCAAAGAATGCATAATTGCAGTAGCCGAAGAAATGTGCCCTGAAAAGGTAAATTTATTAAAAAGTGTCAGTATGTCAGCAAACACTGTGGCTCGAAGGGTAGAAAACATCGCTGAAAATATATCCTCTCAACTGTTCGACAAAAATGGACATGTTGAGTGGTTTTCTTTGGCCTTGGATGAGTCAACGGATGTGTCAGATACTGCTCAGGTGTTGATTTATATTCGAGGAGTAGATAAAAGCTATGAAGTGCATGAAGAACTTCTTGATATGAATAGTATTCATGGCACAACTACTGGTACAGATATTTTTAAAGGAGTTGAAATGGCCATTAATCAAAAGAACCTTCGATGGAAAAACTTGAAATGTATTACAACTGATGGAGGCAAAAACATGAGTGGGAAAGATAAAGGAGTGGTCGCTCTTGTGTCAAAGGCTGTAGAAAATGACGGTGGTTTAAAACCATTAGTCTTACATTGTATCATTCATCAACAGTCTTTGTGCGGAAAATGTTTGGATATGTCTGAAGTTCTGAAACCAGTCATATCAACTGTTAATTTTATCAGATCTTTTGGGCTGAATCACCGACAATTCCGACAATTTATTGAAGAGATTGGAGAAAATGACTTACCTTATCATACTGCCGTACGTTGGCTTAGTTGTGGGAAAGTCCTTCAGCGCTTTTTTGAACTTCGAGCAGTGATCGAGATTTTTTTGAATGAACATTTTAAAACATCTGAAATATTCAGCCACACTACTGAGACTGAGTTTCCTATCGATTTTGCAATCGAAACTTTGAGTGCTTTGAAAATAAATTTTGATACTCGTTTCTCGGACTTTGATGCCATTGCGAATCAAATTAAGATTTTTCAGAATCCTTTTGATACTGACATTGAAACCCTAGCCCCGGAACTTCAAATGGAAATAATTGATCTACAGTGCAGTGATATAATTAAGAACAAATATCAAAACTCATCTTTGTTGGAATTTTATAAGAGTCTTCCACTGACACAATTTGATAATTTGCATAAATTTGCTCGTGGGCTGTTTTCTGTTTTTGGTGCTACTTATTTGTGTGAGAAGACCTTCTCGAAAATGAAGTACACAAAAAATGTTTACAGATCTAAATTAACTGATGAGCATCTTAAATCTCTTTTAATAATTGGTACAAGTAAAATTAGTCCACAACTACAAACTATTGTCAGTGGAAAATCTCAATTACACAAATCTCATTAGTATTTCATATGTCATTATGCTTGTTATAAGTTATGTTTTTATTTAAAATGTATAAAATGTTAGTTGGATTCATTTCAATAATTTGTTAGTTATTATATACTGAAGTAAAATTTTCTGCATTACTCATTACAATTCTGTGTTTCTTTATCCAACTTATCACAAAAACAATAACAATAAGCCTACAACAATGTTATGAGTAGTTAGCCCATAACCATATCAATGTAGATGTCATATTAATAATTATTCAACATAAAATTAGAATACTTCAGTAAACTAAATTTAATTTGCTATAAAAAATATGTTCTCTAAAAGGAGTTTTCAAGTATGCTAGCTCTCCGCGGGCCGGACAAAATCTGTCCGCGGGCCGGATGTGGCCCTCGGGCCGTAGTTTGGAGACCCCTGGACTAAGGGAGCGAGAGAGATATAATTAACGCGTCTCTGCCGGTCTCTGCTATACTCGCTCGGCAACCGTTTCACGCTCGGCTTTGTATTATAACACTAACAAGCGGTATTTAATTTCTATTAAATTGAAATTTAGAATAAATACGCGAAATATTGTATTGCATTTTTATTTTCTGAAAAATTGTTGTCCGCGTACAGATGCGATCCCGAGCCGCCCGGGTATGAGGCCGGCACGTTACCATTAGACCAGCGCGGGGACTCGTATGAGAATTATCATATCGTCTATTTGTATATATACATGCGTACGTATGAATTTTTGAAGTGAAAACTTGATCAGACCGTGCGAAATGTACTGGAATAATGTACCTATACACAATAATAATAAATATATATTTTCTAAATGTAATATAGAACAAAAATGGAAAATGGAAATGTAAATGAATATAGAACGAAAAAAAAGTTGTATTTCGTATTATTAACCTCGCCTTGATGAAGTTTTCACTTCTGCCGTGTGGTCTTAAGCACACCCATTTTTTTTTTAATAAGCGTTTTCACACATTTTTGAAGATGTTCGAATTAGTTGCGTTAAAATACTCGCATAAAGATGACAAACATAACACAATTACTTCCTAATAAGTTGCATAAAACAATTTACACAATCAGTCTTTAATTCTCACCCCTTCTGTAAGAAATGATAGAAGGGATAAAATAAGGTGAAATATGTAAGCTAAAGAAGTAGATGATAAAGTCACAAAGTCTACTGGTTTTTATATTAAAGTATGTCAAAAAGTCGGTTGATAAAATTTCACAGAATTTGGATTAACTACTTACGCAATTCAAATGAGTAAATTTGACAAACGCTATTGTGTGTATCGAAATTGACAGGCAGTTTTTACGAAATTTCACACAAGTCAGTAGTGTAGTATTTTTTAAAGTTGCAATGCAACGTATTGCGGAAGATAAGTAATGAGAGATCTTTCTATATTTATTTTTATTAGAAGTCCAACGAATTTTCTAGAAAAAGTCGCTTTAGTGAAATCGATATCCTTTCACCTTTGAAATGGTTCTGGATAAAATTTTCAGCTTGAATCATCTTTATTTAAATATTAGGTTGTAGAGTACAAAAAATTGTACTCAACACAAAGCGAGGGTTCTTACTTATGTATTTAATTTAAGATCTTTCTTAAGCATTACTTGTTCAGCGTGCATCATATTCCTGATTTTCTGTTTAATTAACTAGGTACTATGTATAAAGACTATTAAGAACTATAAAAGTATGTAAAAATGAAACGTTATGTGTTTCTGTAAACTAATGTTGATGGCCTTCCACTATTTAAAAGTGAAGTAAATGCTGTAGAGAACACTCTCTTTGTACATTTTAGCATAGATAGATAGATAGATAGATAGATAGATAGATAGATAGATAGATAGATAGATAGATAGATAGATAGATAGATAGATAGATAGATAGATAGATAGATAGATAGATAGATAGATAGATAGATAGATAGATAGATAGATAGATAGATAGATAGATAGATAGATAGATAGATAGATAGATAGATAGATAGATAGATAGATAGATAGATAGATAGATAGATAGATAGATAGATAGATAGATAGATAGATAGATAGATAGATAGATAGATAGATAGATAGATAGATAGATAGATAGATAGATAGATAGATAGATAGATAGATAGATAGATAGATAGATAGATAGATAGATAGATAGATAGATAGATAGATAGATAGATAGATAGATAGATAGATAGATAGATAGATAGATAGATAGATAGATAGATAGATAGATAGATAGATAGATAGATAGATAGATAGATAGATAGATAGATAGATAGATAGATAGATAGATAGATAGATAGATAGATAGATAGATAGATAGATAGATAGATAGATAGATAGATAGATAGATAGATAGATAGATAGATAGATAGATAGATAGATAGATAGATAGATAGATAGATAGATAGATAGATAGATAGATAGATAGATAGATAGATAGATAGATAGATAGATAGATAGATAGATAGATAGATAGATAGATAGATAGATAGATAGATAGATAGATAGATAGATAGATAGATAGATAGATAGATAGATAGATAGATAGATAGATAGATAGATAGATAGATAGATAGATAGATAGATAGATAGATAGATAGATAGATAGATAGATAGATAGATAGATAGATAGATAGATAGATAGATAGATAGATAGATAGATAGATAGATAGATAGATAGATAGATAGATAGATAGATAGATAGATAGATAGATAGATAGATAGATAGATAGATAGTAGATAGATAGATAGATAGATAGATAGATAGATAGATAGATAGATAGATAGATAGATAGATAGATAGATAGATAGATAGATAGATAGATAGATAGATAGATAGATAGATAGATAGATAGATAGATAGATAGATAGATAGATAGATAGATAGATAGATAGATAGATAGATAGATAGATAGATAGATAGATAGATAGATAGATAGATAGATAGATAGATAGATAGATAGATAGATAGATAGATAGATAGATAGATAGATAGATAGATAGATAGATAGATAGATAGATAGATAGATAGATAGATAGATAGATAGATAGATAGATAGATAGATAGATAGATAGATAGATAGATAGATAGATAGATAGATAGATAGATAGATAGATAGATAGATAGATAGATAGATAGATAGATAGATAGATAGATAGATAGATAGATAGATAGATAGATAGATAGATAGATAGATAGATAGATAGATAGATAGATAGATAGATAGATAGATAGATAGATAGATAGATAGATAGATAGATAGATAGATAGATAGATAGATAGATAGATAGATAGATAGATAGATAGATAGATAGATAGATAGATAGATAGATAGATAGATAGATAGATAGATAGATAGATAGATAGATAGATAGATAGATAGATAGATAGATAGATAGATAGATAGATAGATAGATAGATAGATAGATAGATAGATAGATAGATAGATAGATAGATAGATAGATAGATAGATAGATAGATAGATAGATAGATAGATAGATAGATAGATAGATAGATAGATAGATAGATAGATAGATAGATAGATAGATAGATAGATAGATAGATAGATAGATAGATAGATAGATAGATAGATAGATAGATAGATAGATAGATAGATAGATAGATAGATAGATAGATAGATAGATAGATAGATAGATAGATAGATAGATAGATAGATAGATAGATAGATAGATAGATAGATAGATAGATAGATAGATAGATAGATAGATAGATAGATAGATAGATAGATAGATAGATAGATAGATAGATAGATAGATAGATAGATAGATAGATAGATAGATAGATAGATAGATAGATAGATAGATAGATAGATAGATAGATAGATAGATAGATAGATAGATAGATAGATAGATAGATAGATAGATAGATAGATAGATAGATAGATAGATAGATAGATAGATAGATAGATAGATAGATAGATAGATAGATAGATAGATAGATAGATAGATAGATAGATAGATAGATAGATAGATAGATAGATAGATAGATAGATAGATAGATAGATAGATAGATAGATAGATAGATAGATAGATAGATAGATAGATAGATAGATAGATAGATAGATAGATAGATAGATAGATAGATAGATAGATAGATAGATAGATAGATAGATAGATAGATAGATAGATAGATAGATAGATAGATAGATAGATAGATAGATAGATAGATAGATAGATAGATAGATAGATAGATAGATAGATAGATAGATAGATAGATAGATAGATAGATAGATAGATAGATAGATAGATAGATAGATAGATAGATAGATAGATAGATAGATAGATAGATAGATAGATAGATAGATAGATAGATAGATAGATAGATAGATAGATAGATAGATAGATAGATAGATAGATAGATAGATAGATAGATAGATAGATAGATAGATAGATAGATAGATAGATAGATAGATAGATAGATAGATAGATAGATAGATAGATAGATAGATAGATAGATAGATAGATAGATAGATAGATAGATAGATAGATAGATAGATAGATAGATAGATAGATAGATAGATAGATAGATAGATAGATAGATAGATAGATAGATAGATAGATAGATAGATAGATAGATAGATAGATAGATAGATAGATAGATAGATAGATAGATAGATAGATAGATAGATAGATAGATAGATAGATAGATAGATAGATAGATAGATAGATAGATAGATAGATAGATAGATAGATAGATAGATAGATAGATAGATAGATAGATAGATAGATAGATAGATAGATAGATAGATAGATAGATAGATAGATAGATAGATAGATAGATAGATAGATAGATAGATAGATAGATAGATAGATAGATAGATAGATAGATAGATAGATAGATAGATAGATAGATAGATAGATAGATAGATAGATAGATAGATAGATAGATAGATAGATAGATAGATAGATAGATAGATAGATAGATAGATAGATAGATAGATAGATAGTAGATAGATAGATAGATAGATAGATAGATAGATAGATAGATAGATAGATAGATAGATAGATAGATAGATAGATAGATAGATAGATAGATAGATAGATAGATAGATAGATAGATAGATAGATAGATAGATAGATAGATAGATAGATAGATAGATAGATAGATAGATAGATAGATAGATAGATAGATAGATAGATAGATAGATAGATAGATAGATAGATAGATAGATAGATAGATAGATAGATAGATAGATAGATAGATAGATAGATAGATAGATAGATAGATAGATAGATAGATAGATAGATAGATAGATAGATAGATAGATAGATAGATAGATAGATAGATAGATAGATAGATAGATAGATAGATAGATAGATAGATAGATAGATAGATAGATAGATAGATAGATAGATAGATAGATAGATAGATAGATAGATAGATAGATAGATAGATAGATAGATAGATAGATAGATAGATAGATAGATAGATAGATAGATAGATAGATAGATAGATAGATAGATAGATAGATAGATAGATAGATAGATAGATAGATAGATAGATAGATAGATAGATAGATAGATAGATAGATAGATAGATAGATAGATAGATAGATAGATAGATAGATAGATAGATAGATAGATAGATAGATAGATAGATAGATAGATAGATAGATAGATAGATAGATAGATAGATAGATAGATAGATAGATAGATAGATAGATAGATAGATAGATAGATAGATAGATAGATAGATAGATAGATAGATAGATAGATAGATAGATAGATAGATAGATAGATAGATAGATAGATAGATAGATAGATAGATAGATAGATAGATAGATAGATAGATAGATAGATAGATAGATAGATAGATAGATAGATAGATAGATAGATAGATAGATAGATAGATAGATAGATAGATAGATAGATAGATAGATAGATAGATAGATAGATAGATAGATAGATAGATAGATAGATAGATAGATAGATAGATAGATAGATAGATAGATAGATAGATAGATAGATAGATAGATAGATAGATAGATAGATAGATAGATAGATAGATAGATAGATAGATAGATAGATAGATAGATAGATAGATAGATAGATAGATAGATAGATAGATAGATAGATAGATAGATAGATAGATAGATAGATAGATAGATAGATAGATAGATAGATAGATAGATAGATAGATAGATAGATAGATAGATAGATAGATAGATAGATAGATAGATAGATAGATAGATAGATAGATAGATAGATAGATAGATAGATAGATAGATAGATAGATAGATAGATAGATAGATAGATAGATAGATAGATAGATAGATAGATAGATAGATAGATAGATAGATAGATAGATAGATAGATAGATAGATAGATAGATAGATAGATAGATAGATAGATAGATAGATAGATAGATAGATAGATAGATAGATAGATAGATAGATAGATAGATAGATAGATAGATAGATAGATAGATAGATAGATAGATAGATAGATAGATAGATAGATAGATAGATAGATAGATAGATAGATAGATAGATAGATAGATAGATAGATAGATAGATAGATAGATAGATAGATAGATAGATAGATAGATAGATAGATAGATAGATAGATAGATAGATAGATAGATAGATAGATAGATAGATAGATAGATAGATAGATAGATAGATAGATAGATAGATAGATAGATAGATAGATAGATAGATAGATAGATAGATAGATAGATAGATAGATAGATAGATAGATAGATAGATAGATAGATAGATAGATAGATAGATAGATAGATAGATAGATAGATAGATAGATAGATAGATAGATAGATAGATAGATAGATAGATAGATAGATAGATAGATAGATAGATAGATAGATAGATAGATAGATAGATAGATAGATAGATAGATAGATAGATAGATAGATAGATAGATAGATAGATAGATAGATAGATAGATAGATAGATAGATAGATAGATAGATAGATAGATAGATAGATAGATAGATAGATAGATAGATAGATAGATAGATAGATAGATAGATAGATAGATAGATAGATAGATAGATAGATAGATAGATAGATAGATAGATAGATAGATAGATAGATAGATAGATAGATAGATAGATAGATAGATAGATAGATAGATAGATAGATAGATAGATAGATAGATAGATAGATAGATAGATAGATAGATAGATAGATAGATAGATAGATAGATAGATAGATAGATAGATAGATAGATAGATAGATAGATAGATAGATAGATAGATAGATAGATAGATAGATAGATAGATAGATAGATAGATAGATAGATAGATAGATAGATAGATAGATAGATAGATAGATAGATAGATAGATAGATAGATAGATAGATAGATAGATAGATAGATAGATAGATAGATAGATAGATAGATAGATAGATAGATAGATAGATAGATAGATAGATAGATAGATAGATAGATAGATAGATAGATAGATAGATAGATAGATAGATAGATAGATAGATAGATAGATAGATAGATAGATAGATAGATAGATAGATAGATAGATAGATAGATAGATAGATAGATAGATAGATAGATAGATAGATAGATAGATAGATAGATAGATAGATAGATAGATAGATAGATAGATAGATAGATAGATAGATAGATAGATAGATAGATAGATAGATAGATAGATAGATAGATAGATAGATAGATAGATAGATAGATAGATAGATAGATAGATAGATAGATAGATAGATAGATAGATAGATAGATAGATAGATAGATAGATAGATAGATAGATAGATAGATAGATAGATAGATAGATAGATAGATAGATAGATAGATAGATAGATAGATAGATAGATAGATAGATAGATAGATAGATAGATAGATAGATAGATAGATAGATAGATAGATAGATAGATAGATAGATAGATAGATAGATAGATAGATAGATAGATAGATAGATAGATAGATAGATAGATAGATAGATAGATAGATAGATAGATAGATAGATAGATAGATAGATAGATAGATAGATAGATAGATAGATAGATAGATAGATAGATAGATAGATAGATAGATAGATAGATAGATAGATAGATAGATAGATAGATAGATAGATAGATAGATAGATAGATAGATAGATAGATAGATAGATAGATAGATAGATAGATAGATAGATAGATAGATAGATAGATAGATAGATAGATAGATAGATAGATAGATAGATAGATAGATAGATAGATAGATAGATAGATAGATAGATAGATAGATAGATAGATAGATAGATAGATAGATAGATAGATAGATAGATAGATAGATAGATAGATAGATAGATAGATAGATAGATAGATAGATAGATAGATAGATAGATAGATAGATAGATAGATAGATAGATAGATAGATAGATAGATAGATAGATAGATAGATAGATAGATAGATAGATAGATAAATAGATAGATTTATTTGTCACAAAGTACAATTGTCAAAAGAAAATATTCATATATAAATCACAAAACAAGTGTAAAACATCAATAATAACATATAAAACACAACGTGTATAACTAAAATCAAAGGAACGAAAACGTAACATCCAGGAATTAAAATTTAAAGTTTAAAAATTCTTCTATGGAGTAAAAGGAATTTTCCATCAATATCTGCTTAACATGGTACTTGAAAAGATTATTATTTTTACATTTTATTTCGTTCGGAAGCTTATTATAGAACTTGACAGCGTGATAGTTGGTAGCCAGCTGACTCCTTTTCAAACGATGGAAAGGAGTAACGCAGTTGCCACGGTGTCGAGTATCGTAATTGTGTATATCGGCGTGTTTCTGTACAGAATCACTTCGATGAACGTGCAGCAAGCAACTCAGTATGAAAACACTCGGCAACGTTAGAATATTATGTCTTTCAAACAAAGTTCTGCATGAGGATCGCGCAGGTACCTTGGCCAGTGCCCGTACCGCCTGCTTCTGCAGACGAAATATGATCCCAGCCCCGGGCGACGCACCCCACGCCAGAATTCCGTATACGGCTCTGGAGTGAAAATTTGCAAAATATGCTACTCTGGCCGCGTCATACGTAGCGATATACATTAGTCGCCGCACGGAATATACTGCCGACGCCAATTGCTTCCTCAGTATGCCA